>JANPWX010024262.1:16105-26583 GCA_024734555.1 Trochalopteron elliotii
TTCCTTTCTTTCCTTCTTTCTCCTGGAATGAGGTGCCCTTACCCTCCCAAAATCCCTGCCACTTCACCTCAGCCCTGCACAGCTGGGGACCTTTACCTCATCCTTCCCAATTTCACTGCAACTGCCCAGAAGACACTTGTAGGCCCCAAAATTGCTAAAAGCATCAGGAGCCTCCCAAAAATGCCTCCTTCTTTCTTTTTTTTCTGGCTGGGGTCCAGCAGGATCCCACAATAACCACAGCTGGATCCCAACATGGGGAAATTACACACAAAGCACTTCCCATGGGACAAGCAGCAGCAGAGTCATGGAATGGGTTGTGTTGGATGAGACCTTAAATCCCATCCCATTCCACCCCATCCATGGGCAGGGACACCTCCCACTGTCCCAGGTGGATCCAACCTGGCCTTGGGCATTCCCAGGGATCCAGGGGCAGCCACAGAAAATCTGGGAATTCCATTCCCAGCAATTCCTGCCCAAGATCCCAGCCCAATCCCCCCTTTCCCAGTGGGAAGCCATTCCCTGTGTCCTGTCCCTGCAGGCCTTGTCCCCAGTCCCTCTCCAGCTCTCCTGGAGCCCCTTTGGGGACTCTGAGCATTCCCTGGAGTTTTCCCTTCTCCAGGGGAACATTCCCAGCTCTCCCAGAGCTAAAGAGCTCCAGAACCCTGGAATGGGTTGGAAAAGACCTTAAATCCCTACAATTCCACCCCATTCCATGTTTAGGGACACCTCCCACTATCCCAGGTTTTTCCAAATCCCATCCAACCCAGCCTTGGACACTGCCAGGGATCCAGGGATTCTCTGGGAATTCCTGCCCAATATTCCTTTTAAATCCCCCCTTTCCCAGTGGGAAGCCATTCCCTGTGTCCTGTCCCTGCAGGCCTTGTCCCCAGTCCCTCTCCAGCTCTCCTGGAGCCCCTTTGGGGACTCTGAGCATTCCCTGGATTTTTCCCTTCTCCAGGGGAACATTCCCAGCTCTCCCAGCCTGGCTCCAGAGCAGAGGGGCTCCAAAATCCTGGAATGGTTTGGATGGGGAGGGACCTTCAATCCCATCCCATTCCCACCCCATCCATGGGCAGGGACCCCTCCCACCATCCCAGGTGGATCCAGCCTGGCCTTGGGCACTGCCAGGGATCCAGGGGCAAATCTGGAAATTCCAGCCCAGCCAGGAATTCCTTTCCAAGATCCCATCTAAGCCTGGCCTTGCCTGTCTTGACCTCACTGACAGGGTTTGAGGAGCTGATCTGAAACTCAAACCCACCAAATCTGCATAAAACAAAGCAGGAAAACACTGGGGGAGAAGAGTGGAACCCCCCTGTCCTCACCCCTTGGAAATCCAGGGGAGTTCCCACCTGCCCTGGTCCAAACACCTCCTCAGAGCTGAGGCTGGCACCTGCAGGGGGAATTCAGCCCTCAGGATTTACAATTCCCTGGACAGAGGGAGAGGCTGGGAGGAGGGAACTCTAATCACTGAGTGTGTTCCCTTCCCTGGAGCCCGGAGTGAAATTCCTCAAGTGCTGCAGACAGATTTTCCTTGGAAAGCAGCCACAAGCACTGATCTGGCTTCTAGGAGAGATCAGGGATTGCAGGGATCTCACAGACCAGCACAGAACCCTCCTCTTGCACCAACCTCCTCACCACAAACCCAGGAAAAACAAAAATTAAACATTTCCAGCCGTGGGGAAAACAGGGAATGATTCCACACACAGGTTTGGGAATGACCTGAGAGCACCTGCACATCTCCAGTGGTGTTTGGATATTCAGGGGTGTTTGGGGAAGATCCAGAGGAGTTGATTATTCCAAATTTCAGCAGGGTTATTCACGGGACTGAATTTATTTCGGATTTCTAAAATACAGCACAGACTGTGCAAGAGCAAGGTTTAAACCAGAAGGGGGAAAAGCAAATATTCCTTCCTTGGAAAACCTTAAATATTTGAGTCTTACTCTGACAGAAGGACTTGAGATGGGAGCTTGGTTTCCTTTACGACTTCATTAAGGGTATTTATGGATTTATGGTATTTCATTAAGGGTATTTATGGATTTAGAATTGTCCCAGAATAGGAAATCAAGCCCCATTTTACATTTCTGCCTGCTCAAAATAGTGATTTTCAGTCTCTGGGCTTGACTCTTCCTCTTTTCCAGGCAGGGATGGAATTGCTCCTGATTTCCTTGGGCATGAGGAGAAAACCAGGATTTTGATGTGCTAAACTAGAGTCTGCTGCTCTGAACAAGGACAAACCCTGATGCCTTTAAACAGTGACATCTTTTTAGGGTTTATTTCCCACTACAAGGATCCGTACCAAGGCACAAAATAAGTCACCACATTTTCCTATCACTTCATATTTTATTAATTTTGGTCATTCCCTTATTCATCCCCCACTACTGGGAAAATTCTCTTGGATTTATAAGTGTTCTGCAACAGCTCCTACTGATTTTTTTTTACATTTAAATCTCTTTAATTTCCCTACTTTGGAGAATTTTTGCCCAGTCATTTCTTCTCCCCTCCTTCCCCCAGCCAGGTCATTCCATTTAAATCAACATTGTGGTAACATTTCACAGAATGGTGGAATGGTTTGGGATGGAAGGGACCTTAAATCTCATCTCACTCCACCCCCTGCCATGGACAGGGACACCCCCCACTGTCCCAGGTGGATCCAAATCCATCCCAACCTGGCCTTGGACATTCCCAGGGATCCAGGGGCAGCCCCAGCAAATCTGGGAATTCCAGCCCAGCCCCTCCCCACCCTCACAGAAAGGAATTCCTTCCCAGTATCTCATTTAATCTACTCTGTTGCAGTTTAATTTCATGGCATAAAAGACAAGGAATGCCAAGTCCAGTGAGAAAAATGTCAAGACAAGTCGAAGAACAATCCAAGACCTTCACATCCGTGCCCTTCCCACCTCTCCCTGCTCCCAGCTGGAGCTGCAGTCCAACAGGAAGTTCTGGGAGTGTTGGAGGTGTGGTGGCCACAGAGCACCCACCAGAGCCTTGCTTGGATGGAGGCTGGTGACACATTCCAACATTCCAACATTCCAACATTCCAACATTCCAACATTCCAACATTCCACCAGACCAGGTCATCAACAGCACCAGGCAGTGGGAGCTGCCTCATATTTCCATCCTGCTGGATATGTCAGGGATGGATGAGCTCTTCTCCATCATCTGTACAAAACACCTCGTTTTTCCCCTCATCATCCAGGAGATCCAGCACTTCCCATCCTCACCTGGAACTTGCACCTGCCCTTGCTCCTTGCAATATTCACAGCAGAACCCTGGAATGGTTTGGGTGGGAAGGGATCTTAAAGATCATCCAGTCCCACCCCCTGCCATGGGCAAGGACACCTCCCACTGTGTCCCAGAGTGCTCCAATCCTTGTCCAACCTGGCCTGGAGATTCAGAGGAGCTGCTGGTTTTAAATGCAAGAACAAAACTCAGGAGCACCTCCTGAAACAAAGACGGAACCTCCGTGTTCAGAGACCCATTGGACAGAGGAGGAAGGATTGAGGAGGCTCCTGCTCCTCCTCCTTCTCCTCACCCGAGCTGGGTCCCTTTGGCTGCTCAAGAACCACACAAACATTTCACTGCTCGACCTCACCGAGCCGTTTTCAGGCATTTCACTCTTCCAAGACCCCCAGCTTCCCCCTCCAAAATCCCAGCCTGGTGCTTGGAAAAGGCCCAAGGCCTCCACATCCCCTCACAGCCCAGAAGGCCAGAGTCAATAAAGTGCCAAGGAGATAATGAAGATAAAAGTGTCAACGCAGCCTGGTGATAACACACACCTCTCCCATGGAGCTGCTGGGACCATTCTGCAAAAAAGCAAATTTGGCAGTTCCTGGCGGGTCTGGGCCAGGAAAGCGGCGTCCCGATGTTATTAAAGTTAACCCAAGTGTCGTGGGATGACAGATGGCTCCCTGCACATCAATTGGATTCTGAGGAGGTTCTCAAACCCTGGCGGGTTGAAAGAGGCTCCAGCAGGAATCAGAGGCGGGCGCAAAGATCATCGATACAAGGGATTATGCAGATTTTAAGAAATACCCTCGGCACCCGAAAGTTCTCAGAATGCAAACGACGTCAACCCCGCGAACAAGAGGCACTGCATCATGATGGCAGCAGGGACAAAGCCAGGGGGGTTTAACGGACAAAAAAAGATTGTTTTAATAGGAGAGAAGCATCAGTCATTGAGTCTTACTTCATTCAGACTTTTCTCTCCAACCCATCCATCTTCGGTGCCAAGAGATGACAGGACCACCTCACTTTTTCCCCCCTGGCCTAGTGTATCAATAATGCCCATTTCTCCCCCAAAACAAATGACTCCCCAGAACGGCCCTTTTCCCAAAATTGGCTGCCAAGCCCCACAAAGGCCTCCAGTACCTGCTACGGTCAACTTGGCTTCCAATGGGGCCCCCTCCAGAGGTGGCCACCGATGGGTGGAGCCTTCCCCAACCATCGTCCCCAAGAGCCACTTTTTGTCATTCCTTGGCCTGGGGAGCATCTGCGGAAGAGGGGACCGGGGCCGGGGAGGGGGGGTGACACAGAGAGGGGACACAGAGAGGGGACACAAACGGGCACGGACACAGGGGAATGCAAATCCCTCCGCCCTCGCAAACGCCTCGGTGGGCATTCTCTGGGAACAAAGGTCCCCGAGGCGGGCGGGCTCTGCATCACTGCTCTCTCTCTCTGTTCCCAGCACCTGCGGTCCTTCGGCAGAAGCCAACAGGCAGCACAATGGCCCCCGTTGGCCAGGGTCAGGCCTGGCTTTCTTCCTCGCCCCCTTCCACCAGCCCTTTTCACCTCCACCATCTCCAGGAGCGCCGGGTGAGGAGGTGGCTTCGAGGGAAGGAGAAGAGGAGGAGGAGGGGGGGAAATATAGGTCTCTGGCGTAAATCACTGACGCCGTTTCCCCTCCTCTCCCCTTCCCTTAAGACCTGATGGTCTTCAGTCACACATCTTAAAAGCAAAACAAAAAACAAAAACACAAAGACTTACTTGTCTCAAGTCGATGAAGGCCAACTGCAGCGTGTCCCCTTGGAACCCAGGCACTGGGCCGGATCTGGCAAACTCTGTGGGAAAGAAAAGAGGATAAAAAGCGCCTTTAACTAACCATGGACAGGGAGATTGGCAGACGGATGACAGGGAAGACAAGAGAGGCTGGGGGAGAGGAGGACCGCGCTTCTAAGGAGTCATGTCTCCCTCCCTTCAGCGTCTTTGTTCGCCCTTCAAAATTCGTGTCATCAAAACACCATTAATTCCACCGTCCTGACAGCAAGGAAACTGTACTAATTCGACCTGAAATTTATTCCCATGAGCCGCACTGGGCTTCAGAGTATTTGTTTTGTGAACGGACAAACAACTCGCCCAGAAGAAAGGGGGGGATGGGGGTGGAAAAGTTTTTCCTCTCAACACAATAAAATCTTCAGCTGTGAAACTCTTTTCAGTTCCGAAAGCTATTTATATTTTAGGGCGCTGAAGGAATTTTCTAATTTCACGCCTGTCACCAGGCTCCACGAGCATTCATCAAAAAAATATGCCCGGCCTCGTCATTAATTATCAGGCAGCAGATTATTTGCATGATCTGGTGATGGCGCCTCTTGGTCAGCCCAAACATGGAGATCCATGGGCTGTTGGGTGGCATTTTTATTTCTGGTGGATGAAGACATCTGACAACTGAATAATGTTGGCTTCCAAAGCGAAGAGAATATTTCTGAGGCCACATTTATCTCCTTCCAGGCTAATCTGGCCAAAATTCCATACTTTGGTCGTTCATTTTTCCTCCTAATCCATTCTTTAAACCAATCCTAAAACCGCTAAAGGGGCTTGAATGGATCCATGTTAGAGGATCTTGGTTCTTCCATGGCATTTAGCATCCGAGGGCGTCTTTTTGAGGTTGGTTCTGCCCAACTTCACTTCATTTTCACCCTCTGCCATTACAGCTTCATCTCTGCACTCCTCACAGTCTCTCAGCGCTGAGGGGACATGGTTTGTGAGGCCACAGCTCAACGACACCAAAGGCTCGAGGGGGAGCATCTGCCTGGGGTTGAGTGGCGTGGCTCCTGCAGGCACTGGAGGTGCTGGAGGAATGAAATGTTTTCTTGGGATGAAGCCCAAAAAGGGAGAAAGGAGGGAAAATATACACCAAATACAGATTTTTCAGTTTATCTAGATTACCGCCCATCTATCCCAGTTTTTACCCTACAGGAACCCTCCAACAGCTCCTAAAGCTCCACAAAGATGAGGATTAGGGATGGCTGGGCAATGTGGAAGGAAGATTTGGCCTTTTGTCTCCATGGCTAATCAGAGGTACCAATGGACAAAGCAATTTCACGTCAGGTGTTCTCTTCGCCTTCAACACTTGTCCTCCCAAAAGTTTTCCTATTTCCGGGCCAACGCCACAAAATCAGGAACATAAATCATCACATTCCCATTTCCAAAGCTTTCCTAGAGCAGCCCAATCACAGAGCAGCCCTTTGGCTCTAACAAGAAGAGATTAATGAGTGAAACACCAGGATTCAGTCCTGGCCCTCAAAATGCCTCATTTCGGGGAGGTAAAGCAGGGTTATTAATCAGCTCCCTTGCTCCACCTTCCATTAAAACCTCGGGATGGAGAACATCCTTCAAGCCAGACACAGGCACCTCCAGGGGCACGGGGGACACTCCTCAGACTCTGTTTTTTAATAGTCTCAGATGCCAGAAGAGCTTTGAGATTGAAGCCATCGCTCATCTTGGCGGTGATCACTCAAGTGACAAGCGCCGCAGGACCAGAGCAAACACGGCTGGGAAATCATTGCTCTCATCTGAAGTTACAAGTCAAGAGGAGTAATAAAAACATAAAAAGGAAAAATTACGGACGTGACTGCTCACATTTAGATTTCGGATAGGAAAAGCACAAACCAAAGACAGCAGGAGCCATCCATGGTTGTGGAGTTTTGCACAGGATGGGACTGGGAAGGGATGAACAGGAGGAAGTTCTTCCCTCTGAGGGTGGGGCACAGGATGTCCAGAGAAGCTGTGGCTGCCCCTGGATCCCTGGAAGTGTCCAAGGCCAGGTTGGATGGGACTTAGAGCACCCTGGGATAGTGGGAGATGTCCCTGCCCATGGCACAACACTGGACTGGATGATCTTTAAGGTCCCTTCCCACCCAAACCATGCCATGGTTCCTTGAGATCGGAGCTGCTCAGCTCCAGCCAGTTCCACTGACCAATCTCCCAATACTCCGGGTGCAAAGAGCCCAAAGTGACTTCATATGTGTCCCTCAAAAACTGTTTTAATTAATCCTAACCACAAAGGCATTTTAATGTAGGTTTGCTATAAAACTTGACTGCAGCTCGCCCGAGCCAGCAGGGAGGGAGGATCAACCCAAACTCTCTGACTCTGATCTGCAAGGGATAAATCATCTTTACACATTCCCTTTACACCCCACTGTCCCATCTGGAACAATTATCCCGAAAGCCACATCAATCCTGAAACACCCTGCTTTGGAAAAGAGCAATACCTGAGAAACTAAAAATGTTTAGCAGTGAGAAATGGTGCTTGAGCACCTTCTCAAGAGGTGAAACTCCCCTGGGTGGCTCAGAGTCACCTGGGCTGAGGAACCCAACCATGGTGTCCTACCCTCCAAGGATGGGGTCACCTCATGTTCCTGATTACATTTGGAGAAATCCTGGAAAAGAAACCCTGGAAGGACTGTGAGGAAAGCGAGTTTCTATTTTGGATCAAGGGCCTCACAGCTGTTCAGCATCTATTTAGGAGCACACACAGAGTTGGGAAATTTAAGATCTTCCCCAAAGCATGAACTTCAAATCCTCCTGAGAAAATGCCTGTGATTGTGAATGTTCTCACAAGGCTGGTGAATTTATCACCACTGTCAGCTGCTTGTGAGCAACCCAAGATGGATTCCATTCCAAGGCAGATTTCATCCCAAGGCAGATTTCATCCCAAAACCAGATTTTATCCCAAGACAGACTTCATCCCAAGAGAGATTTCATCCCAAAACAGATTTTATCCCAAGACAGACTTCATCCCAAAAACAGATTTTATCCCAAGACAGACTTCATCCCGAGAGAGATTTCATCCCAAGACAGGGCTGCTCCTTAGCAGCTCACCTTTAGCTGTCTCTGCCCTTTGTCTCTTCCCACGGTTCTCTGCCCGTGGAGAGGCTGGAACTGGATGGCTTTTAGGGTCTTTTCCATCCCAAAGCAATCAGTGATTCCTAAGGAACCTACTGGAGGAAGGCTGGGGGAGTTATGGAGTGATCCTGCCCTTCAAAACTCAGGATGGTCGCACATCGAGCCAACACTGATTTAAGCTGCAATTTTCATCAAAATACTGAATTAACGATGCTCTGGAACCTTCTAGAGAAAGGTGACCATGCCCATGGGGGGAATGAGATGGTCTGTAAGGTTCCTTTCCATCCTAAGCCAATTCTGTGACTCCTAAGGAAGCTACTGGATGGAGCTGGGAGAGTTATGGAGTGACACTTAGGATGGTCAAACATTGAGCCAACACTTAATTGAACAGCAATTCTCACCAAAAGATTCATCAACACACTGACAAAGCTCTAGAACCTTCTAGAGCAAGGTGTCCCTGCCCATGGCTGGAATGAGATGGTCTTTAAGGTCCTTTCCAACCCAAATTCTACAATTCAGGGATTCTGTGATTGACATCCAGGAAGTGAAATGACATCCAAGGTGATATTCTCTGTCTCCCAAAAGAAATTATTTAGGAGCTGATATTCTTTGTGTCCCAGAAGAAGCAACGTAGGAGCTGATATTTTTTTTTTGTGTCCAAGAAGACATGATGCAGGAGCTGATGTTTTTGATATCCCAGAAGAAAGGAGAACAGGAATTCAGCCCCAGACAACTTGGAAAAGCTGCTGCAGCCCTGGGTTGGAGAAATAATGTAGGGGCTGATATTTTTTTGTGTCCAAGAAGACACGATGTAGGAGCTGATGTTTTTGATATCCCAGAAGAGAGGAGAACAGGAATTCAGCCCCAGACAACTCGGAAAAGCTGCTGCAGCCCTGGGTTGGAGAAATAACGTAGGGGCTGATAGGGGCTGATACTTTTTTGTGTCCAAGAAGACACGATGTAGGAGCTGATGTTTTTCATAACCCAGAAGAGAGGAGAAGAGGAATTCAGCCCCAGACAACTTGGAAAAGCTGCTGGAGGAATGAATGCAATGCTTGCCCTGGGCTGCTGGAGAAGGAGCTGCACCTCCCGTAATCACAGCTCACACTTTACATACCAATGCCACCAGCTCATTCTGCGGGAGGAACGAACAAAGTCTCGGGGCAAAAAGAGGAGAAACAAAGAGGAGAGCGGGAGCTTTAGAAGAGAGACACAGCCAGTTCTTCTCGGGTTTAATCTCTTCAAGCAGATTTCAGGATAATTTTCTCGGAACGACCGAGCGCAGCGTTGGCCTCGGTACTGTCGGATCCCTTCATTGTTCTGTCTTCACCACCAAGGCAAGTGGCAAACATAGCAAGCAACCTACAGAGCAGCCCCTTGAGCAGAAAATCACAGGAGAATAGAGCAGATCAGTATGCGGCTGTTTGTACAAAGCATTTAGCCAGGCTAAAGGTTTGAGGGGTTTGTGTTCAGGCCAAAAAAGTAATGTCTTTGCAAGGTCTACAGGCTTGGGCCACCCAGGGCAGGTCACAGGGGGACTTCAACCTCTCTTCCAAAACATTTCACTGATGAAAGAATCAAGGAACAGGAACCGTTAAGCCCTTTACAATGGACAAAGAATAAAGAGTTCAAAGGCACGGCAGAAAAGAGACATCCACTGTAAATTAATTAATTACAGCCAACGGGGGGATCTCCCCGTGCCCCTGGCACGGCTGTGCACGCGGGGACAGGGCCCTGCATGGATTGAGAGGTAAAAATGGACCCAGCCGGTGACTTCATCCCTCAAAAACATCATCTGAGGGCAAGAATTCCTCAGAATTTCACAGGATTCGTGATGGCACCTCCGAGATGGAGGTTGAAACAGCTCCCAGGGAAGGGAACATGGACCAATCTGCTGGTAAGATCTGGGGAATCGACCATCTAAGGAATCCCTAAGGAAGGATGGAGATCTTGAAGTCCTCTTCCTGGGATAAAGCCTTGGAAAGCTGTCCTAGAAAAGCCAAGTGATGGAACCTCCTTGGATAAAGCCTTGGAAGGCTGTCCTAGAAAAGCCAAGTGATGGGACTTTGTGGGATAAAGCCTTGGAAGGCCATCCTAGAAAAGCCAAGTGGTGGGACCTCCTTGGATAAAGCCTTGGAAGGCCATCCTAGAAAGGCCAAGTGATGGGACTTTGTGGTATAAAGCCTTGGAAGGCTGTCCTAGAAAGGCCAAGTGATGGGAACTCCTGGGATAAAGCCTTGGAAGGCTGTCCTAGAAAAGCCAAGTGATGGGACTTTGTGGGATAAAGCCTTGGAAGGCCATCCTAGAATAGCCAAGTGGATAAAGCCTTGGAAGGCTGTCCTAGAAAAGCCAAGTG
>JANPWX010024266.1:0-26428 GCA_024734555.1 Trochalopteron elliotii
CACAGGGTTGGTTATGTCCAGCTGAGGTCACACACTGGGGACAGCTGGGCCACCATCACTGTCACCTGAAGAGCACAGAGAGTTCCTGTGCAGATCTCCAGGAATGATGCCATTATTCCTGGGAGAAGAGGAATTTTTCCTTCCTGTGACCACCTGCTGGTCACTCGTGGTTGCACCGGGCAGAGATGGGTTCACAAAGGAGTGGAGGGGGAATGTTCTGTCTGATGGGAAACTCTGGATCCTGCACGGAGGGGACACACAGTGACAGCCAGCCCGGGTTTGTCATCGTTGTCATAGAGACCCTGCAATTGCAGCTTTCTCCGGGATTTTCATGGATCATTGAATCCCAGAACGGGTTGGGATGGAAGGGAACTTAAAACTCACCCAGTCCCACCCCCTGCCATGGGCAGGGACATTCCCACTATCCCAGGGTGCTCCAAGCCGTGTCCACCCTGACCCGGGACACTTCAGGGGCAGCCAGAGCTTCTCTGGGATATAGGTCTGTGCATATGGATCACCGCGGCTCATCGGGATCCACGCTGGAATGGAGCTGAAAGCAGGGAATTCACAGGGAATTCACAGGGAATTCACTGGGAATTCACTGGGAATTCACTGGGAATTCACAGGGAATTCACAGGGAATTCACTTGCTCTTTAAATGCAGACGATGCTGTTAAAACCCAAAACGACTAAACGCGGGAGCAGGGAGGCATTAAAATGGAAACGAATCCCTTTGATATGATGATAAAAGCGGGATTTTGATCGAGGCTCTCCCAGCAGAATCTGCCACCAGCACGGAAACCTCCGGGAATGGGAGCCTTTGGACTGGGAATGTGTGGATTCAGGCCAGGGAGAGGCTCGCCTTTGTGTTTGTTCAGGAAATTCATGAGGATGTCCGAGAGGTAGATTTGCCATCCCATGGAGGATTCCACACGGTTTCCCGATGGAATTGTGGGGTCACGGGGCTGAGTGAGGGCAGGTTTATCCCTGATAAATTCAGGATTTGATGTGCTGGATATCAGACACCCTGTTCTTATATCCAGACCTCACCAGGGAATCATTGCATATTTTTGGGATTTTTTTTCTGTGATTATCATTGTCTGTGAATATTATGATTCCCTTTTAGGGTGTTTTCCTTTTATGATTCCCTGGCACAGGTTGCCCAGAGAAGCTGTGGCTGCCTCTGGATCCCTGGAAGTGTCCAAGGCCAGGCTGGATCTAAAAATAACAACAAAAATAAAAACAAAAACAAAAACAAAAACAAAAACAAAAAAACAAAAACAAAACAAAAAAAAACCCAGAAGAAATAAGAAGGAAAACAATCAGCACTGAAGACGAGAAAGCTGAAAAAGCTTCAAGAAAAAAGTTTTCTCTTTCCAGTAATACAAACTCTACATTTATTCCCATTGCTGTGTAAATAATACAGATCTTTACCAGGGGATTTGTTCAAGGATTTGTTGAAGGCTTTAGTATTTATTGATCCTCCTGAATTTTGGTTCTGGAGATTCTTCTCCTCCTCACAAGGAGATGCAGGGCTCTGGGGAGGACCCCAAAACCAGAGCCACAGAAAAATCCCCTTCACTCAGCCACAAGTTTGTGTTGGGAAATCACAGCAAGGCCAGACCCACAGGGTTGGATCTAAAACCACAGAGAAAAAATAATTAAAAAAAACCAAACCAAACCAAACCAAACCAAAACAAAACAAAACAAAAAAACAAAAAACCCCCCAAAAAAAACCAGAAGAAGCACCAAGAAACTTGGAAAAAAGGAAAAAAGAGAAGGAAAAAATTCAGCACTGAAGACAGGAAAGCTGAAAAAGCTTCAAGAAAAAAGTTTTCTCTTTCCAGTTATCCAAACCCCACGTTTATTCCCAGTGCTTTGGAAATAATACAGATCTTTACCAGGGGATTTATTGAATTTATTTATTGATCCTCCTGAATCGTGGTTCTGGAGATCCTTCTCCTCCTCACAAGGAGATGCCCAGGTCCTGCAGGGCTCTGGGGAGGACCCCAAAACCAGAGCCACAGCAAAATCCCCCTCACTCAGCCACAAGTTTGTGTTGAGAAACCACAGCAAAGCCAGACCCATAGGTACAGAGAAAAATCAAAAAACCAGAAGAAGCACCAAGAAACTTGGAAAAAAGGAAAAAAGAGAAGGAAAAAATTCAGCACTGAAGACGAGAAAGCTGAAAAAGCTTCAAGAAAAAAGTTTCCTCTTTCCAGTAATCCAAACCCCACGTTTATTCCCACTGCTGTGTAAATAACACAGATTTTTACCAGTTGATTTATTGAAGGATCTCTCTCTCAGCAAATAAAGGAGCTGCAATGAGGAGCTTTGACTGCTGGAAGTTGCAATAAATGCAACGCTGCTCCCAGCCCTGAGCTGCTTAAATTCCTCCTAACCTGAACCACATCCCATAATTTATATAGTACATATTGGTACAGCGTGTTACAGCAGAGTTTATAATAATTTATTAGGGGAGAAAAAGCTATCTCCATTAATAATTGATTCATTATAAATAATGGATTAAGAAATGCTCCTTTGATTTAAAGCCCCGTGCTGGTAAATGTATGCTAAACTCTGGTGCTGTTTGATGGCAATAAATCCAGGGAAATCTGGAAGATTTGCATCCACTTTGCCCATCCCTGCTGTGGAACAGCACAGGGCAGGTGGGAACCTTGTGGGAAAGATGTTTTTTTATGGAATTGCCATGGGAAATGCGGGTTATGAGGCAGAAAACTGCAAAAAAAAAAAAAAAATAGGGAAGATGCATTTTGATTTTGGTGGTAGGATAAGGGGGAATGGAAAAGGAGGGGAGATTTAAATGGGATGTTGGGGTGGAATTCCTGGCTGGGAGGGTGGGGAGACCTTCCAGAGAAGCTGTGGCTGTTTCTGGGTCTCTGGAAGTGTCCAAGGCCAGGCTGGAGCAGCCTGGGATAGGGGAAGGTGTCCCTGGCCATGGCAGGGGTGGGATGGATGGGGTTTAATTTCCCTTCCAACCCAAACCCCTTGGAGATTCTGTGATCCCACAGCAGGAAAGATTCACTGGAGTCACCCCCTCACAAACTGCCCTGCTCTGTCTGCACACACAGAAAAGATTTTCACACCTGACTCTCAAGCACCTGCTACTTCTCCCTTTTATTCTCAAACACATTCCACAATTTTGTTATTGGGATAAAGCAGAAATGAAAAAAAAACCAAACCAAACCAAATCAAAAAAAACCCTGAAAAAACAAACAAACAAAAAACCCCCCAAAACCCCCCAAAAAATCCCAAAACAAACCACCAAACAAAAAAACCCACGTAAACCCCCAATTTTCTGGTGAAAACTGGTGCTTTAAATATCCAAGATCTTGGGTTCTGTCAGGAAATACTGACAGAAATTTGTCAGCAGAGATCAAGAATCAGCTCTGGCCTCACGTTTCCAAAGCCATATTTGCAAATCAATAAATTTTCATTTATTAAAACCAATAATCCTTGTTAGCCTGGAGAGCACAGGCTCTGCACAGGCTGCAAGAGCAGATGGAGGAATTTCATCCCTTTAAACTGTTGGGATGGTGACAGGTAGGACACGGAGCCCAAACCTCCATCTGCTGCTCACACACCTTCACACCAGGCTGTGCTGAGGCCCAGCCAGGGAACTTTTTTGGGATTGCAGCACATTTTGGGGACTGGGAGCATGGAAAAAGCAAAGCCTGTAGCTCGTGGTCCACAGGCATCAAGACAAAATTCCATCACAAAGCAGGGCTGGGTTGCTTTTTATTAATAATATTAATAATGAAACGATTTTTTTTTTTTTTTGTGGCTGAGCTCTTTTCTGTGCCACAGAATGACAAAAACTATGGAGCTGAAAGGGAGCAGAAATCTCTTTGCTGGTTTTCCCTCATTTTTGCCCAAATCCTGGTTGGGATTTAATCCATCCCTGCTGCTGGCTGTGATGCATTAGCCTAAGAAAAGCTGAATTTTTATGAGCCATCACGTTGGCCCAGTGTTTGTAAGAGCTTGTCAGTACCTAAAACTGTGTTTTTAAACCAATTTGACTAAGCCCCCTTCCCTTCCAGCCTTCAGTCTCCTGTGGTAATATAATCTAAGTTTCCTTCCCTGTCTCCCAGGGCTGACAAGACTTTAATTTCTAATTTAAAAACTGAGATAACATTTATTCTTGGAAAGGAGGCTTGGCTGTAAGTTTACTTTGTGAGAAACGAGAGAGGAAAAGGGGTGAAAATGACTGTTTTCATTCCTGAGACGTTTCCCTCTAAAACATGGGAACATTTCCTCCTACATTGGCTCGGCTGACGGAAGAATTCATCATCTCTGCTCTTCCAGAACTTGCAAATCGTGGAATTCCAGATTGGTTTGGGTTGGAAGGGACATTAAAATCCATCTAATTCCACCTCCTGCCACGGGCAGGGACAACTTCAATTATCCCAGGGTGTTCCAAGCCCTGTCCAAGCTGGCCTTGGGCACTTGCAGAATTGGCACAGACACAGATTCCCTGGGAATTCCATCCCAGCCAGGAATTCCTTCCCAAAATCCCACCCATCCCTGCCCTCTGGCAATGGAAAACCATTCCCTGTGTCCTGTCCCTCCAGGCCTTGTCAAAAATCCCTCTCCCGCTCTCCTGGAGCCTCGTTAGGTGCAGTACAGGGATGATTTTCATTTAACTCCCATTTCCTTTATTAATTTATAATGGGTAATTTGGGATGCACAAGCACTTACTGTCAAAACCCAGCAGCAGACACTTCCCTGGCAGGCACAAAATCCCAGCTCCTGGGATAATTAAAGCAGTGGGAACATTTATCAAGCTCTTACTAAATTTACAGCCCCTCCCTGAGGTCTCTCCTCCTGCCTGGTTAAATCCTTTGAACCTCGGCGTGATTCCCTGCGCCAGCATTCCCTGGCGGTGGCTGAAGGGACAGGAGCATCCCAAGCTGGGATATCTGCAGAAATTTCCCGGGTTTTGATCCTTCCGAACCTCAGGGAAAGTTTCCTCCCTCGTTCCTGTGCTCTCCACAACGCTCAGCATCCCTCCCTCCCTCCCTCCCCATCCCGAAATTCCAGAGCCAGCACTTCCAAAGCACAGCCAGCTCCGCTCGAGGTCTTCCCCATGGATTGAAAGAGCTCCAAAATACAAAATACAACATTTTATTTCCCAAATGAAATAAAACCCGGGACTGGAGGGCGGCATTTCCATTGGAAATCAGCTCCCGGGGGTTCCTCCCTGGGAGCATCCCCGGGGACTCCCGGGGCTGTTTGTTCCCGGAATGTCCCCGCGATGGATTTAAGGAGAAACAAGAGTGGGTTCATTATCTGCGGCTTTGTTTTGTCTCTCTAATGGCCGGGGTTGTTGTGGCCGTGCACTTTAATGGCTTTCAGATGCCAAAGGTCTCATTTGAAGCCCCGGACCACCGGCAGAAAACAAACTTGTTGCTGCTTTGAGGTTGCAAAAAGCGAAGAAAATCATGGTTTTTATCCCCCAGCCCGAGCCCCCAGCGTATTTTTGTGAGTTGGTTTTATATCAAAAGAGCGTTTTCCTGATGAAATTATGAGAACTGCCCTCGTCCCTGCACAGGTACCTCTATAAATAATTGGATGTATAATATTTCCACAGCTGTGCTCTGCCAGATGGTTCTGCTTTTTTTTTTTTGTTTTTTTTTTTCTTTCTTTAGAGCTTAAAGCAACTTCCTTCCTTTGCAGCGGGAAAAGCCAACTCTGTCAAGTCCTATAAACTCATCCTTTGAGGAGCAGACAGGTCCTGGAGACCTGGCTTTGAACCTGGAGGAGAAGAAACTTCCCAGGGATGGAGCAGCCATGGATTGACCCCTGAGAGGGGCAGGGGAAGGTCTCTGGTCAGATCTAGATGTTTGCAGCTGATGGGACCCACCCTGGATATCAGGATCTGGCTCTTCCCTAGGGCTGGATCATCCACACACAATTATTAATTGGGCAATGGAGCTGGGGAAGGGGCTGGGAAATTCCTGAGGGAGCAAGGAAAGGGAGGAGAAAAGGAGGTTCAGGAGGGACCTTCTGGCTCTGCACAACTCCCTGACAGGAGAGGACAGCCAGGGAGGGGTTGGTTTCTTCCTTTCTCCTTCATGGAATTCCTGTTTCACAAAATCCCAGACTGCTTTGGGTTGGAAGGGAATTTAAATGTCATCCAGTGCCACCCCCTGCCATGGGCAGGGACACCTTCCACTGTCCCAAGTTGCTCCAAACTCCAACATCCAACCTGGCCGTGGACACTTCCAGGGATCCAGGGGCAGCCACAGCTTCTCTGTGCCAGGGCCTCCCCACCCTCACGGGGAAGACTTTCTTCCCAAAATCAAGTCAAAATCTCCTCTCTTGCAGTTTAAATCCATTCCCCTTGTCCTGTCACTGCCTGAGCAAAAAAAAAAAAAAAAAAAAAAAAAAAAAGTCCTTCTCCAGCTCCTCCTGCTGCAAAAGCCTGGCAGGAAAATGTCAGAATTTAACCTTTGCCATGGACAGGGATGTGTAGGCAGAGCAGAACTGCAGAATTACAGAATCACAGAATTACAGGATTACAGGATCACAGAATTGCAGGATCACAAGATTCCAGAATTACAGGATCACAGGATCACAGAATCACTGGATCACTGGATCACAGAATACCAGGATCACAGGATCACAGAATCACAGAATCCCAGGATCAAAGAATTACAGGATCACAGAATTACAGAATCACAGGATCACAGAATACCAGGATCACAGAATTGCAGGATCACAGAATTGCAGGATCACAGGATCACAGGATCACAGAATTACAGGATCACAGAATCACAGAATTACAGGATCACAGAATCACAGGATCACAGAATTACAGGATCACAGGATCACAGGATCACAGAATACCAGGATCACAGAATCACAGAATACCAGAATTACAGGATCACAGAATCACAGGATCACAGAATCACAGAACCACAGAATCACAGAATTACAGAATTACAGAATTACAGAATTACAGGATCACAGGCTTGTTGTCACTTGGCTTTTCCATGCCCAGCTCTGCAATAACTCTGAGCTCCCCAGCACAAGCTCCTTTTCCACACCCTCGGGTGCTCCTTGTCCTGTGTTCCATCCCCAGAGCTCTGTGGGAGGCTGGATTTTCCATGCCCTTCCTCACTCCTGGGAGTGTCTGATCAAGGCAGAGCTGACAGGAGCAGATGAGGGGGGAGCTCAGGGTGGGGCAGGACTTTGCTGGGTGCTGGGATTGCCGGGTGCTTTCCCGGCAGGATTTCATATCCATGGTTTTCCTCCTGCTGCTGGAGCCTTCAAATCCCCAAGGAGATGCAGTGGGGACTCTCTGTGAGGGCTGGGGCACCCTTGGGTGCTGGGGTTGTTGTCTCAGCCCCCAAAAGAGCTGCACAACAGGTCCAGTGTCGTGATGTCAGATGCTGCTCTTAGGGAAAAAACATTTTATCCAGTGGGGGAATCAGGAAAACACCCATCACCTTCCTTGGCTTGCTCTATTTTAGCTGGAAATCCACATTTCAGCCTTGGCCTGGGTAGCCCCGGTTCGTGCCTGAGATGTTTTGGTTTCTGAAATTTTCTGAAATTCCCTTTCCCAGGGAATTTTCTGTAAACAAGAAACATGTTTTTGTAACAGCAAATGGTTTACATTTCTTTCTCTTAGGAGGGACTTCTTCTTGATGCCCCTCTGGTCTGACCAATATAATTGAAAAAGTTTGTCTTTGTTTCACCAATCAGATTGGTCTGTGTAAAATAGTATAAAAAAAGAAACACATCACAAAAAAAAAAAACAAAACATTTTCAACCTTCTAAAATCAAAATCTTTGTGTCATTGTAGTGCACAACAGCATCAGGCCTGAAGAATGGATTTCTCCATTTTTCCTCATTGTTCACTTCCCAGGGCCTGCCTGCTTTAGATTCCCCCCACTCCACGTTGGGGAACTCTGCACACCAAACCCTCACCTCATTTTCCCTGTGCTCCCCTGAACCCTCCTGACAATTCAGGCAGCAAAAGGCATTTGGGAGGCAGGGCAGAGCTGCAGCTGCATCCCCAGCTCCCCAGTTCCCGGGGTGTGCCCAGTGACCCACACCCTGCTGCTTTCCACCACATTGCCTCCCATTACCTGCGCTGGGAAGTGACAACCAGAGCTTGGTTTTGTTATAAATATATATTATGTGCTTGGTTTTCACAAATGTTAAAATGATTACTATGTGTGTTATATTAAAAAATTATGTTGTATTAATATAACATATATAGCATTCATTTTAATATTTGCAAAAGCCAAGCATATATATATTTGTTTAAATGTATATTTATTTTTATATTTATAAATAAAAATATATCTATATTTATTTATAAATATAAATAAATTCATAATAATATATATTATATATAATATATATAAATAAATATAAATAAATTTATAAATATAAATAAATATAAATTCACATATATTTTCATATATTTTCATCTATTTATTATATAAATTTATATATAAAAATAAATATACATTATAATTTTATTATGTATAATGAATTATATTATAAATACATTAATATATTTATATTTATTTATATTTATTTATATTTACACTGTCTCTCTGGCCAGGATAACATCCAGTAAACATGTAAAAAACCCTGCTATTGATATATCAACTATCAGCATCTACATCTAAAAAAAGTACAGACCAAGGTCCAAGCTGGAAGTCAGGATGAAGACACAGCCAAGAAACACACATGCTCTAAAAAGGCAGACCCAAGGAGGGGCCATGCTAAAGAGTTCCTAGAGTATAAAAACTAGTTTATTGAAAACATATAAATATTCAAACACACTAATGCAATAGAAAAGGTATTTAAATAAAGCCTCCAAAATAGCAAGTTGTCGACTTGGCTAAATGCCAAGTGACCCGGTACTTTGCTTTTTTTATTTCCTAATTTTCTTTTTTTTTTATTAATAAACCTATTTCTTAAAATTTACCACAAAAATTAACTTCATTTTCCACAGTTTTTAAAGAATCCCTTTTTTTTTTTTCCACCCCCATCCAATCATTCCCATCTCTGCCTCATAATTAGGTGTAATCCCTGGACAACCTCTTTCCCATGGCTGAAATGGAGCTGTCACCCACATCTGCAGGCCCAGGTGCCTTTAGGGAGAAATTTTGGGGTTGTTTTGGTGCTGTTCAGCATCGAGGGGCTCTTTCCTGAGCTGGTGGAGCATTTAGCAGTGGTAAAACGAGGGGAAATGGCCACCAGGGGAGGTTCAGGTTGGGATATGAAGGAAAATTTCTTCCCTGAAAGAGTGATTAAACATCAGCCCAGGCTGCCCAGTGTCGTTACAGGACATGAAACGAACGACACACACGCTGCCAGGTTGTCAGGGCAAAAAGAGGGAGGTTTATTTTCTTTCTGCGGTTTATATAGATTTTGGACGATGATTATGGATTGGAAAAATGATGTTGACACTTCTTCAACCACACTGGTCAAGCTAGAAGTCTACCAATTGTCCCTCCTCAAGAGAGGGACGATAAACAAGAAAAACAGTTTACAATAACATCACTTTGTTTACGTGAAAATCTGTAAAAAAACTCCACTACAAAAATGCAAACATCAGAAGGCTGAAAAAAAAAAAATCAGAACAACAGCCCAGGGCAGTGGTGGAGTCACCATCCCTGGAAGTGTTAAAAAAACCCCAAGATGTGTCACTTGGGGACGTGGTTTGGCAGGCAAAAGTTGGAATAGATGGTCTTGGAGGTTCCAATCTTAATGATTCCTCCTGAGTTCCAGCCTTGATTTATCCTTCACCCCACGCTGAAGGTGCCCAGAGGGGGAAGGAGCTGAGGTCTCTGTTTGAGGGGTTAATGGGGCCGTGTTGTTTTGGGGTTCAGCACATGAGAACCTTTATCTGCTGCCCCCAGCCCCACCTCACTGATACCACAAACTGCCACAAACTGTGCAGATATGGCATAAATAATTTGGTTTTCGCTTTTAGAACCTCCCAAGCTGCACCTTTGGAAGCCTTTTTTGTGGTTGCACGAGGACAGGGTGGAAAAGTACAAAAAAATAATAATTTAGAAATAAACCCTGACACTTTTGTCTCTCTTTTATCCTCAGTTGTTCTGCACCAAATTTGTGCTGGGGAAACAATGAAAATCTGTAACAGAGGATAGATTTTAGTGATGTGAGATCTCTTCAAAGTCCCCGAGCATTTAGGTTGGGAGGGCTTTGAAGGGGGTCCCAAAAATCCCTGTGAGGAATGCTGGGCACCCACCCACAGCTCTGCCCTACCAGCACTGCAGGTTTTCCCTGCTCCAGACCTGGAGGAATCCAGCATTCAGGATATTTAATCCTTGCAGGCAATTTTGGCAGAGAAATCCCTGTGCTGTGGGTTCCCAGCCATGAGAACTTGGGGACGTGGCTTAGAGCTGGACCTGGCAGTGTTGGGTTCATGGTCAGACTCGATGATCCCACAGGGCTTTTCCAACCTTTAGGATTAAAAACTTCACATCTGTACCCATTAATTGGCTTTAGTCCTTCAAATGCTGTTTGAGGTTTCCCAGTGAAACCAAAGCCACGTGGATTTTATGGTGGCCTGGCATTCCTGGGGCTCCAGTCATTCCTGGAATCTTGGGGAGGGGAATTTTCTGCACCTTCCAGCTCCCACTGACCAACACTCTGGCCTGAGGATGCTCCTGGGTGTTCCCACAATCCTGGCGTGGGCAGTGGGCTGGAATTGGAGCAGGGAGGGCTGGAAATGAGCTCTTTGTTGTTCCAGGGAATTCAGAGGTCAGCGAGGGAAGGGGCTGGAGCTGCTCCCCTGGCCGTGCATGGCTCCACATCCTCTCCCTCATTAGATTCTCTGCTCAGATCGTTAGGCAGGAGGGGCGGAAAGGGCAAAACCGGGCTCAGCTGGAGCTCCACTGATGACAGACACGGCTTTGGGGACAGACATGGCTTGGGGGACAAATCCTGCTTTAATGTCACCTGGGCCACGCTGGCTGCTGCCCCAAGACATCCCCAGCAGCCAGCAGGGTGCCAACTCTCATCCAGGAAGAACCAGGGGCACCAGGAATGCCAGCTCTGGATGAGCGACGAGATTTCTCGCTTTAATTACCCGCGATAAATAATCCCGTGGATTATTTCATTATTAACAGCCCTGCTCCAGCCTCCTGTGAATCACGGGAGTGGGCTGTGGATAAATCAGAGCTGGGCACTGCTGGGGGCCCCGTGAAATGAATCCCAAATCCTGACATTTGTTTTGACACATCATCTCCTCGTGCGCCGCGGCCGCGGGTTCCGCTCTCCCCGCGCCGCACCTGGGGCTGCGGGGCTGAGGTCAGCAGGCAAAAATGTGAACTGCCTGTTGGCAAATTAATAGCACATGGGCCTCAATCCCTGGGCTCTTGGGCCTAAGCTCAAAAAAATAGAGATATAAAACTCGGGTGATTTACTGGAGCTTTCTGGGACTGGAATGATTAATGGGCTGATTTACTAGTCCCATTTTTTTTTCTTAATGCTGAAACCGATATGTAAAAATTAAAGGCAGTGTAGAGGAAATGGTGGTCACAAATGCCTTTCTCGTGTTGCTAAGGAGAGGAAAATGATCTTGTGATGGATAGATTTTTAAATATTAATTTTCTGATTTGTTTCTGCAGAAGGGGGAGCGGTGGCTGACGCGGACGCGCTCGCCGTGAAATGTTTGAGGGAGGTGATTCCTCGATGTGAGCCCCGTCAGCTCGAGTTAAAATTCCCTCTCTAACCAGCCAGAAACAGTTCCAGGCCATGATGGAAAAAACACCTCCAAGCCCAGAGTGGAGTGACAGCAGCTGGCACAGTGTCTGTGAGCAGTGAGTCAGGAAAGTCATCCTGGGGGTTTCCATGAGGACGGAAGATGGAGGGCACAGGATTTGCCTTTGGGGTGTTTATTCGGGTGGCAAAGCAGCAGAAACATTCCAGCATGGGAATGTTGGGCCTTGCAGGCATCCTGAGAGGAGCTGAGTGCCGCTTGGTGGTGCCAGCCCTGCTCCTGGTGTGACACCCCTGTCACCAGAGGTCACTGCACCCTCTGTGCATCACCAGTTTCCCAGCTGGAGCTCCCAAACGTTTCCATCTCTGTTCAGCAATAGGATAAGCTCTCATCATATTTGTTTTCCAGCTAATCCCACTGAGGAATTCTTCTCCTGGCAGCAATTCCTTGGCAGCAGCTCGTTGCATCCCTTGCACATGGAATCACAGAGTTGTTAAGGTTGGAAAAGCCCTCCCAGACCATCCAACCACCCCCAGCACTGCCGATCCCATCTCCAACCACGTCCCCAAGTGCCACATCCACAAGGCTTTGAATTCCCTCCAGGAATGGGGACTGCACCACTGTGCCAGGCTGGACAAGCTTTTCCATGGGGAAATTTTCCCTATATCCAATCTCAACCACCTTCTCTTTGTTCAGGACAGGACATGGAGGATGGGAAGCAACAGCTGGATCTGCCCCTTGGAGCTCAGCTGGGCTGGTCCCACCTTCAGAGCAGGGTGATTCCTGTCACATTTAATGGATGTATTGCAATAGGCAGGATATGAAAATAATAATAAATAATAAATGCTTACACAGCCAGGTTCACATTCTCCTTAGCTCAGGTTCAGCTCCTCCTTAACGCAGCAGAAAAACCCACACTGATTTCCCAGGCAAAGGGGAGAAACCCCAAGTTACTAAAAATGAGTTTAGGTGAGTTGAGGGGGTTTTGTCTTTCCTTTTTTGCAATGTTGGTGGATGATCCTGGCAGGGATTTCTCCGTTTGAAACGCAGGGAAGAGTTAATTTTCTCAGTTTGGAACATCTATCTGTCATGTGTGGCTGCTCTGTAATTATGACTTTTTCTGCTTCTTAGAAAAAGGTTATTACAAGAGCCTTTTAATCTAAAAGGCCAATTATATTAAAACAGTGGCTTCCATACTTAGATCCCCCTTTACACACACGCTATTGTGTTTGGGATAAATTTAGCAAATTATAGGGAAGCTTTCCTTCGTGGGAGCTTCAAAATACGATCCCTGCTTGCATGGATGTGAAGAGCCCTGAGAAAATCAGCTCTGGTATTTACTGAGTGTGGCCAGGGGCCCCAGCCACGCTCAGATTTAGGGATCTCATCCAGGACTAGGGGCTCAGGATGTCTCCTTTGCACTTCTGTGTGTTGGAAAAGCTGCTGGCTCCGGGTTTGGGAGATGCTGGGAAGCAGGAGAAGAGGGATTTGTGGCTGATGGATTCAGGCAAGGTCTGCAAGCTGCAGGGAAAACACCCAAAATGCTCATCCCTGCGCTGCCTCCTGTGGATCCTCTCAGCCAGGCATGAAACCCACAGCAATTCCAAGCCTTGAAATTTCTCCCTGCTGAAATCCCACCCAGGAGGAGCGGGTGGAAAACTTCTTGGTGTTTTAAATTGTGTTTGCACTGTCTACAGGGGGAAATGCTTCCTTCCCAACAAAACAATTGTGTTTTCCCTGAGCTGGGATCTTCCATGAGGGATAATTGGCTTGAAGGACAGGCAGTGGAAGGGGTGGAGTTCCAGAGCATGTCCTGGATGGTGGGAATTGATTCCAAGCACAGCTCCTTGGGAAGTGGGTAGTGCAGACACCATTCCCGGGGTACCACAGAGAGGGAATGGGAATTTTATAGGAAATTTAGGAAAACATCCTCCTGTGGTCCTGTGAGCTCTGTCAGCTTCTAATGACAGTTTCTCAAACTGTGATGGGTCATTTGATAAAATCCCAGAATCCCAGACTGGTTTGGGTGGGAAGAGACCCTGATTATCCCTTTCCACCCCCTGCCATGGGCAGGGACACTTTCCACTCATCCCAGGCTGCTCCAAGCCTCATCCATCCTGGCCTTGGACACTTCCAGGGATCCAGGGGCAGCCACAGCTTCTCTGGGCCACAGCTTGAGGCTGTTTTGTCCCTTTTACCTGGGAGAAGAGACCAATCCCTGCCTGGCTCCAACCAGGGACCTGGAACAGGCTCCAGGTTATCCCATGGGAATCCACCACCTGGACCATGCCAGATTTTCTGGGGACACAGGGAATTGAACCCCTTTTGTTGTCTGGGAAGCTTTAGGAGATCACACAGCAAAAGCTCAAGCTGCTTTATTAACACTGTGCTCATTATTATGGTCAGAAAGGAAATTGCAATGTGTGAATTCAAAGGCTTTGGGTGAGCTGACAGATGATTTTAATTTAGAATCCCAGCTTTAGAGTCTGGAGCCCCAGAACTGCCTCCCTGTGCCTTTACCAAGTCGCTGGTGCTGGGTAAAAGGTTCACTGCCTACATCTTTTAGTTATGCATTTATTTAATCTCACCCCAGCCAGGGAGGTGTTTTAAGATTAAAATATTCCTTATCCTCCAAAGTTGTGATAAATATTGATGCAGCATTTCAAACAGGCCTTGCTGGGCTCAGACAGGTCCGGGTGAGGACTGGAAAGCAGCCAGGACTGCCTTGGAAGACTTCAATAAAAAGCAGCGAGTGCTCCAGAGGGTGAAGGTGAATGGTGAGCACAGGCTGAGTATCCAGTGAGTATCCAGTGAGCATTCCCAGCAGGCAGGAAAGGCTCCATGCAAATTCTTTTTCACTTCACATCAGTCCTGTGAATTGGTTTTACAAGATCAAATGGAAATACTGGAAAATAGGAGATACCATAATCTCAGTAGCAAGCCCAAGGCTTTTGTTTCTGATAAATGGACAAGCTCCTTTAAGCCTGGTAATTAATCTGATGGATCTTTTCAATTTGATCATCTCCTTCTGTGACATTATTCTTTAATCTGCACGGCTCCAGCTTTCATCAAAAACAAACCCACTGACAATGAGGTAAAACTGCTCAAAATGCAGCCCCCAATGTCTGCTGCTCGGGCAGCTCCCTGGAATTGCTTTTCTATGGAAAGCAGCATCCCTGGGGGTGTCAGAGCTCCTGGAGACCTTAATCAGGGGCTTTACAACTTCCTACAATTCTTGTGTCAGGAGAGAAGGACTTGGTGATGGTCAGGATTTTTGGGAAGTGTCTGTTTTTCTTCCAGCTCTTGTTGCTAAATGAAATTATGGCCTCGGAGACAGGGGTGTGACACATTCACTGCTTTCTAGAAAGGACATTTGTGGCCCAGAGAAGCTGTGGCTGCCCCATCCCTGGGAATGCTGGAGCTTGGAGCACCCTGGGATAGTGGAAGGTGTCCCTGCTTATGGCAGGGAGTAGAACAAGATGGGGTTTAAGGTCCTTTCCATCCCAAACTATCCTGGGATTCTAGAATTCCATACAGGCATTCAAGCTGGAAACACCAGAGCTGAAATTCAGGGCTCCCTATTGCAGGCTGGAGGCGATGCCATGAGAATTTACAGGCAACCATCAAAGCAGAAGAGGAAAGACAGGAATCCGTCCTTTGAAGTTGCTTCCAGGGCAGGATTTATTGACATTTTTTATGAGGGAAGCTGTAAAGTTTTTAAGAAGCAGTGGTTCAGTTATTCATGGAGCCTTTCATGGTTGAAAATGGGTGTTGTGGTTCTTCTGAGCTCAGGTGAGGAATTCTGTCGCTCCTGATCTCCTTTTTTGGGATGAATTCTGTCTTTTTGGGATGGAATGGCAGTGGTGGTACAGGGAGGAGCAGGGTGGCTGTCCCCAGATGTCCTGGCAATGCTGACAAGTCACCGAGGCCACCTGGGGCTGTCCCTGTGAGCTGCACCAGGAGCTGATTGAAGCAAATTAAGCTCCTGCGTCAATTAAATCAAGGCCACCTTAATTCTGAAAAAGGCTGTCTACACCGGGCTTTAATGAAGTTTAGGTAATCCACTTTAGAAATTAATTGAGATGAAGTTCTCTGAGCATCCCCAGGCTGGGAGGAAGGAAGGACAAAGACGTTCCATGACAGGTTCAGTTAAAGTGAGGGGCCTTGGTGTTAGAGGTGAAGCCAGGGCTGCCTGCAGGCCTCAGAAAAGCCAAAACCCCCTCAGAACACAATGGCAGCTTTCCCTGGGAATTCTTCTCAGTGACCAGCTGCATTTATAGGGGAAAAGGAGCAAAATTTTCCACAGACCAAGTCCCTGTGTCACCATGGATGTGACACTCGCACCGGGGACAGCCCCGCACTGTTAGGACGAATGCACCTTTCTTCTCCTTTTTGCTTTTTGCTTTCTCCTTTTTTATTTTTTATTTTTTTTTTTCCCTAAATGCCAGACAGGAAATGTCTTGATGTAATATTTAACATGGGGGCCTGGGGGACTCGGCATGATTGAAGACAGGATCTTCATTTTGACAGCTTAATGCATTTTACATTACGAGGCCGCCGCATCCTCCGATTTATGCCAAGTGATCCCGGGCTGTGTCTCCTTCCCCGAGTCCTTGCTTGACATCCAAACCTTGTCCCTTTTGCCCTCCTGACCCTTTTCCTTTATGAGCTTCTGCTTGCCTCAAATCTCTCAGGGTTTCACTGGGTGTAATCTGGAGATAAAGAGGAGCAGCGCCCGAGCAAAGCCAGGTTTTTCCCTGATAATTCCTCGTGTGACATCTGGTTACAGGATTATTGTGGAAAAAGCCTTGGGATGGAGCAGATTAACTTTATCCATGCTTTGATACGGGCAGTGAGGCATCGACTGAGTGTGGGTTTGGGGCTCTGTTCAGATTCTTTTGAGATAATAATGGTAATAATTGGGAAGTTCTCTCACTAAGAGGAATTTGGGGCTGCAAACACTGTGGTACGTGCGAAGCGTTTGCTCCACAGTTAGAGAAGAGGAGAAAGGAATTAAATCTCTAGGTCTATAATGAGAATCTAATGAATTTAGGCTAATTTGGCTCATTATTAGGGTCTGCTGGGTGTATACATTACATATGTCCATGTCCTTACCTACATGTGTGTCTCAGCCTTTGTGTAAGGGCTGCTCACTCTCTGTGGGACAAAACAAGCCCCAAAAAGCCCAAATTCAGCTTATAGCAAAATCCTAAAACTACCTTTTAAGCCACCTTTAGCCTAAATCATACTCTGAGCCACTCAAACCTGTCTGTTTGCCTACTATAGGAATATTTTGGTGCTGGACATGATGGTCAGGGTGGGAGAACTGTCAAAAATTGCTGGCTTGTCATGCTTTATATTTTCCCCCCATGAAGACAACCTGGCTTGGGGATTTTGGAGCTGCTGGAGGCAGAAAAGCCACACACATCTGGCTGCCTGTGATGTGCCTGCAATCAATACTCTGTGAGCAGCATCTGAGCCCCCCCAGCCCTGTCCCCTGCACAAAGGCACCAGTGATAAGCAGCTGCTGCTGCAGAAGGACCTGGAGCAGGGAAAAAAATAAATGTCCCCGCAATCCTCGATGAATAAATCCAATATATTCCATATAAATCTCTTGTTATAGCCTGTTTTATTGAACCAACTGGAATGTTTCTCCTCTGGAGAGACCGTGGAGAGCCTTATTTATTAGCACTGCAACACAAGAGCCTCCCCATGCCTTTGTCTGCTTTATCTCGCTTGTCACCGGGCCCTGGGCCATGGTTTTGGGACCTTCATCATTCAGGAATAAACCCTTTGTTCCTGAAAAATGGGAGGCATCAGCTGTGCTGGGGTTTGTCTGGGAAGGGGGTGTCTTTAGGGGATTGATGGGGGTGGTGTTGGCAGCAGGGGGATCACGGTGTCACCCGTGGGGTGAAGCCTCTCTCCAGATGGAGGGATTGTATCCAAGACCATCATCCAACACCTGGAGCTTGGGAAAGGAGAGCTCATCACCACTGCTGTGCCTCTGTGCTCATAAAACCTCAAATCTCAGAGGGAATCCTGGGCTGCCTGACCACTGAAAGGGTGGTCAGGCTGTGGAATCACCATGCCTGGAAAAGTTCAGCAGATGTGTGAACCCCTGGGGACACGAGGGTGACCTTGGAATGGTTGGACTCGATGGCTTTTTCAGCCTTAATGATTCCATGATTCCCTCTGGAGCAGCTCAGCACCCAGGGAATGGAGCTCTTGTCTCCTCCTGGATGTCCAAAGTGAGTTTTTCCTGCACAACTTCCAAATGTGTCACCCGGGAACACCAGCCTGGCAGAAATCCTCTGCCTCTTGGCAAGGTGAATCTTCCCAGGAGGATTTGGGGGTCAAAAATTATCCAGCAATTATCCCTCTGCCAGACAGACCCAGCTTTCCAAAGGAACTTCCCCTCCACGGTTTGGCTGCCACCACCACGGGCACACAGGAGGTGACTGGTTCCAGTTAAACCCTCCAGCCTTGGAGTTGGGAATGAATTCAAATCTTGGATTGCCAAGGGAATCCAAGGGAAAGAGGCACCCCCCCCCCCAAAATCCAGGTTTTCCCACCCATCTGTGGCCCTGCTGACCCAAACCTTGCTGGAATTCCACAACATCTTTTCAGGGAGCACTGGGGATGCTGTGAGCGTCAGCATTCCCATCACAGAGTGGTTTTTATCTCCCTCATCTGCTCGTCCTTCAGGAGGCACAGCAAGGAATGTCAAGGACTGGGAAACACAGAACTGCCTCTGGCTGTGCTGCTGAACAATGATGAACACAGCAAAAGCAGCACTGACAGTGAAAAGCTTTCACCTGATGATGCAAAGGTGCAAGGTCCTGGCGTAATTAAGCAAAATAATGAGGCAAAAATTAACATTACAGCCCTTAACAAGGCAAAAAAGTAATATTACAGCGCTCTGGTTCTTCAACATTTTTCCAGAAATCCATGGTGGATGTTGTTCTGAGAGCACAGCCTGGGAATATGACTGGAGATAGACACTTGCTCCAGATTTATATTAAGTTTCCAGCAAACTGAGGGAATATCAGCCTGTCTGACCCAATATTATGTTGATTGCCGAGTAATTACATTTGTTATTTGCGGGATCTGGAGTAAATCGAGTTGTGGCAGTTATGGGAATGCTTCACAGAAGCAATTTCAGAGATCATTAAATATATCTTCCATTGGTTACACATCACATTAACCCCTCCAGCGCCTCCAGACATACGACATCCCTTCAGCAAAGAGGCAATTTTATGGGATTGGATGCCAAAGGCAATCCAATGGAGATAAATTCTGGAAATTCATGCAATTACTGCCGGCAGAGGTCTGTTGTTCACTAGGAGGACACAAAGTTTGTGCCAGACTCAAACTTTAAGGCTCATGTGGGGTGAACTCTGCGAGGATGAGGAGCCTGGAAAGGTTTTTCCCTCATATCCCATCCCAGGATTCATCTCCCTGCCTCAGAAGCAGCAGCAAGGGGGGTGAAAAATAACATTTTTCACCTAGCCCTGCTCCCCGCCAGCTCCCTCCCTAACTCAACGCATTTCTGCTGCTTGTTCAGATTTCAAGATAATTTAAAAATACCCAGGGTGCATTCAGAGGGCAGAGGGGGAACATGAACTGGTGTTTCCTGCCATATGGGGAAGTTTGCTGACCACCAAACCCCGGTGCAGGAGCCTGCCCTGCCCCACAAATGCTGCTGCTTCCTCCTGCCCATCCTACAGGGCTTTTCCAACCTAAACCATTCAATTGTTCCATGATATCCTGGTGACAAATATTCAAAGTTTCACCCCATGCACGAGTGTGAAGGACTGGGGTCTAAACCACCACATCAGGCAGTGCTGAGAAACCTGGAGGAGAAATTCTCCTCAGATCAGCTTTGTTTAGTCTGATCTAATTCAGCTCTGGTCTAAGGCAAGGTTTAATGTGATAACACAATTCTGGCCCATCCTCCAGATGTGCTCAGCCTTGCTGGGCTCTGGCTGCCTCAGGAGTTGTTTTTATTGTTGGGTGCCAGTTTAATCCCCGTTCTCATCAATTGCTGCAGTAAAAAATGGGACGAGCAGCTTTTTCCTCAGGTCTAATAAATGTGCCCTGGGACTCCCACTGGCTGCTGGAGAGGGAATGGTGGATCATGAATTTCCAGGAGATGGACACAGCTCTGCCAAGCTGAAATGATTGCACCCAGGCCTTGGGGTACCCATCCCTCCAGTGGCTCCAGTTATTCCATCCTCACTCATTTGTCCATCATTCCCACCATCTCCTCGTGCTGTGAATCCCCAATGGCCACAGCAGGCAGAGTTTTCCACCTCAAAATTAACCCAGACCACGTCTGCTGCCTGCCAGGATGAAAACATTGCCACTGGGCACGTTCCTGGGATTTTTTCACAGCTCTAATGAGGTTTTTTTGGTGCTGTTGGTGACCCTCAGTCAGTGCCAGGGCCGTGTGTGGCAGCAGCTCCTTCCCTGCTCCAGGCTGGGCGAGGGGTGCTCAGCTCAGCTCAGCTCCCTGTGTCACAACCCAGCAATTCCATCCATCCTAGCAACACAAACAGAGGCTAAAAACACCCCAAAATATCTTCCTTCCCCATTGCAGAGCCTCAGCCTGCAGCAGGAAGGGGAACCCCTGCCCTGGAGACCTGAAATGCCCCAGAAAGTACAAAAAAAAGGGGAAATGGGGAACAGGCATAGCATTTTCTTCAGTTTGTTCAACTCATTTTTTGGCAAAACCTCGGGTGTCTCACACCTTCAGCTCTGAGGTATTTGCCAGCCTTTGGGCTGTAAAAATATTCCCTGAACCTGCCAAGTTTTGCCCACTCCCAGCTCTGGGTGCTGGGGTTGGGCACAGCTGGGTGCTGAGCAAGCAGAAATTATTCTGATGTTCCCTTTCACCTTCTTGGAGCCACATCTGGGCTGGGTTTCTGCAGCTGAGGAGAAGCTCCTGGATTAGTCACAGAGCAAGATTTAAAGGGAAAAACCTCTCATGGCCATAATTAACTGTATCTGAAAACAGGAGTTTTGGAGATTGGGGCATAAAGCAGATTTTAGAGATGCTCTGCACGATAAAGTCCAGCTTTAAACACTTGCTGGGAGAGAAGGGCTTAAAAGGAAATATTAAATTGGAGAGGAAGCAAGTACAAAGACCAGCTGTTAAATCCTTATTTCTGAGACTCTTTTCCTGAGCCAAAGCAGAGCTGGAGCTGCTCTGTTCCGTGGGATGAGGTCTGAGTGTCCAGGGAGTGCCAGTGGTGCTTTAGGGGTGCTAAACTTTGGTGTTTTCACCTTTCTCCCCCTCAAACCCAGGGTTTGATGGGCATCTCACCGACTGCTGGACCAGAGGGAAAGTCCCAGGTGTAATCCCAGGTATAATCATGAGCTTCCAGCTCTGGGGGACAGCACAGAGAGGATCTGGAGCTGCTGGAGAGAGTCCAGAGGAGGCCACAGAGCTTCTCCAAGGCTGGAGCCCCTCTGGAGCCAGGCTGGGAGAGCTGGGAATGTTCCCCTGGAGAAGGGAAGGATCAGGGAGAGCTGGGAATGTTCCCCTGGAGAAGGGAAGGCTCCAGGGAGAGCTGGGAATGTTCCCCTGGAGAAGGGAAGGCTCCAGGGAGAGCTGGGAATGTTCCCCTGGAGAAGGGAAGGATCAGGGAGAGCTGGGAATGTTCCCCTGGAGAAGGGAAGGATCAGGGAGAGCTGGGAATGTTCCCCTGGAGAAGGGAAGGATCAGGGAGAGCTCAGAGCCCCTGGCAGGGCCTGAAGGGGCTCCAGGAGAGCTGCAGAGGGACTGGGGACAAGGGCTGCAGGGACAGGACACAGGGAATGGCTGTGCCAGTGCCAGAGGGCAGGGCTGGCTGGGAGATTGGGATAAATCCTTCCCTGTGAGGGCAGTGAGTCCAGGCAGGATGGGCTGAGCTGAATCCAGCCCTGCTTTGGCTTGGGGTGCTGGGACTCTCCTTCCTCACGGTTTTAGTGCTTTTTTTTGGTATTTTTCCCCCTTAACTCTCCATATTAGGAACATATTTCCAATCATGCCCTTGGAAGGAGCTCTGGGTGATGGAGTGGTGTGGCTGTAATTTGCCTGCTGCTGAGGTGTAGTGTTTCAATCCTCGCTGAATTTGTGCCTATGATTTATGAGTTAATGCTTCCCCTTGTAAATTATATGGAAGAGGAAAAAAAAAATGAGTCTTATTTTCTCCTGTTTTTAGCAAACTTAATGTTTATGCTTTATGTGCCATCAGGAGGAATAATGCACTCCGAGGTTTCCAGACCATGTTTTCAGCAGGTAAAATGCAATTATTCAGAGCAGGGAGCTCTATTTGATCCATGAATAGGGGAAAATGAAAAGGCATTCAAAGGCTGAGCCAAAGCCTCTTTAAATCTTCAGGAGCCTTTTTATTCCTTTGGGATTACAGAGCCACACAAAGGGGAGCGGGATCCACGTCGTCCCTCTCTCTCCACAGGGCTCAGGCTTGGATTTCACCCTCGGAAAAAACCCGCAGATCTCGGAGCTCCCAGTTTGCCCAGTGTTTCCCCCGTGTCTGCAGCGCGCTTTTCCCATCACATTAATCCCTGCGGGAGCTGTTGTGACATTGTGCTGGGGCCGGCAGAACCGCGGGCGGTGCTCCCACACCTTCCCCGGGACCGTGCCGGCTTCTCCCGTTCTGTCTCACCCGGCACGACCCTCCCCGCTGTCACCTCCCATCCTGTCACCTGCCCAGGTGAGCCCCGGCCCCGGGGCACTCACGGGCAGTTCTCTGTGCCCAGGGATGGCAGAGCCGTGTGCCGGCAGCACCTGGAGCTTTTCCCTGCCGGGATCAGGCTCCTTCCAGAGGTTCCCGAAGGTGCTCCGTGCACGGTGCAGCTGCTGCACCCTCTGTGGATCACAGGAGGGTTCCCATTTTCCAGGAGAAAAATCACGTTTTCCTGCTGACCACTTCCACACACATTCCCAAGGGAAGGGAGCACCAGGATCATGAATACAACTCCTGGCCCAGTGACGTTATTGTATACCACGAGTTTCAGAAGGCTGAAAATGACTCCTTTATTTTTGGGATGTGTCTCCCTTTTATACTATTTTACACAGACCGATTTGACTGGTGAAACAAACTTGTTTAATCACATTGGTCAGACCAGAGGGACATCAAGAAGAAGTCCCTCCTAGGAAAAGGAATGAAAACATAGGTACAGTTTACAAAAACACTTCTGTTTACAGAAAATTCCTTGGGAAAAGAATTTCAGAAAACCAAAAGATTTCAAGCACGAAACCAAAACTACAAACCCAACAAATCCCACCCTGTGCACCCCTGGGAGCATTGTCCCAACACTCCTGGAGCTCTGGCAGCCTTGGGAATGTCACCATTCCCTGAGGGAAGAACCTTTTCCTGAAATCCATAGGATTTTAGCAGGAATGTGTCAGTGCACACCCCAAACCCTTTGTGCTCCATTTCCTTCCTCCAGGTGATGAAGGATCACCCTCAAGGCGGGTGATTCCAAGATTTTGGATTGACCATGGGTTCATCCAACTCTCCTCAGGGGCTTGGAGGTGTCTCCAGTCCTGTCTTCCACTGGGAAATGCTGTGAGCTGCTGAAACCAAATATTCCATGGAAAATGGATTTGTGATGGGATGGAAAATTGGGAGCAGGGGACACAAAGGTCAAGGGTGAGCATCTCGTGCTGGAAAACAGAGCCCAGCATGGGCTGACCCATGTGGAGACACCACTGAGAACAACTGCTCCTCTCACATCTCGCCTTTCATATTTAACAATTCTCATTTATTTCATATCTATTTCATATTTCACAGTAATTTATTGAGGGCAAAACACAAGAAAATGGCTCATTCTTTGTCAAACTATCAGGAAAGATTAAAAAAGAACCCCAAACCAAAACTCCACCTTGGTGTTAGTCTGGAATCTGCTTCAGCTTAGCTCAATTTTAATCCTCTAAAACCTTTCCTGAGTTTATGCTGGAAAACAAAATAAAAAATACAACACAAGCAACATCCAGGCTTTAAACTGGAATGAAATACGTTTTTAACTTTTGCAAAGAACTTGTTTCCTTGCTGGAACTCTCCACTGGATCCACCAAGAATGGTTAATGGCCTCTTTGCAGACTCAACACATTTTCAAGGGAATTCACTGCAAAGCCGGTTTGAAAATTTCCATTGAAATTGGGATATTTTTACATTTCAGTTTGCCTTCCCTGCAGCTATTTGTTTCTGGAGTTGTTTTTTTTTCCCCCTGCAAACCCCAGGCTGGTATTTCTGAGCGTGAGCACAGATTCCACAGAAAGGGGGAAAAAAGGACATTTTTTGCTGATTTTCTTATCCCTCGCCAAGCTCCTTACAGGAATTTTTAGCAAGCAGATATAAACTCCGAGTGATCCCATCTTTATGTTGAATAAAAGTACTTGCAGAGCCTTAACTTTAAATACTTCCTATTTGTTTCTGTCACATAATTTGAAGATGGTTATAGCCTGGAGAAGCCCCTGACCTAATTCAGTCAGAGCGGAGCGGAGCCGTGCAGGAATTGGCCCCGCTGTGGCCTCGGCAAAAAAATCCCACAAGCAGGAAAGTTTGAGGGGGAAAAAAAAAATTCCTTTTTTTAAAGAGTATTTGTCATGAAGTTCTTGCGTGGGTTTCAACAGAAAAAACAACAGGAGAGAAGGAAGTAGGGAAAATCCCAGAGGAAGGAGGTGATGGAGGGAAAGGGGAGATTGATTTGGAAGAGTTTTTTACATCATCACATCCCTGGAAGTGTCCAAAGCCAGCTTTGGATGGGGATTGGAGCAGCCTGGGATAGTGGCATGACAAGGGTTGGAATTGTGAGCTTTAAGGTCCCTTCCATCCCAAACCATTCCATGATACTGTGATTAAACCACTGGGCTCTGCCACAATTGATGTGAGAATGAAACTTAATTTTTATTCCTCCCCACATCCTCTCCCTCGCACTTCCAAACGCACTTCCAGGCTGCTGGGTTGTGTTTTAGGGGACCAGACTTTGTCCCTGTGCCTGTGCCATGTGTGAGGGCTCAGGGAGGAAATCTGAATTTATCCATTTCAAATTCCTGCTCCCAAACCCTTTATCCAAGGAAACAAAGCTCCCTTTGCCCAAATCCCATCCTCACACAGCCCAGTGCTAGCAGACAAGACACTTGTGCTAATTAATATTTTATGGGCTGATAGACTCCTTTTTTTTTTTTTTCTTTTTTTTTTTTGCCTCGGCAGCTGGTCTTAAATAAAGACCAATTTGCAGAAGTGTTAATTAACTCTAATTACAAAGCGCATTGTAGCTGCTCCGAGGATTTCCGTCTGGAGGATGACACGGAACCGCTCAGCCCCTTGCGCCCAGGGAAACGTCACGGAGGCTTTTCCCTCAAAATTCCAAACAAATATACAAAAGGAGTGGGGAAAATAGTGAAAATAGAGAAGATGTTGAAAGCTGGAGAGGGATTTTGGACAAGGGATGGAGTGACAGGACACAGGGAATGGCTTCCCACTGAGGGAGGGCAGGGTTGGATGGGATATTGGGAAGGAATTCCTGGCTGTGAGGGTGGGAGGCCCTGGCACACCAGGGTTTCCCAGGTTACCTGATATTTCCTTGCCTGGCTTTTGCAGCAGGAGGAGCTGGAGAAGGAATTTTTACACAGGCAGATGGTGAGGAGAATGGTTTGAAACTGAGAGGGGATTTCAACTTGATATTGGGAAGGAATTCTTGGCTGTGACGGGGGGGAGGCCTTGGAATGGACTTCCCAGAGAAGCCTGAGGCTGCCCCATCCCTGGAAGTGTCCAAGGCCAGGTTGGAACAACCTGGGGTGATGGAAGGTGTCCCTGCCCATGGCAGAGGTGGAATGGGATGAGCTTTAAGGCCTCTCCCACCCCAAACCTTCTGTGGCTCAAGGAGTGTCCCCTGACTCGACCCAACACCTTCTGCTCTGACACCACATCAACATGAGCTCCGTAATGAACTTTGCCCCTCCCATTTCCCCCGGCTTTCCATGCCCAGGCTGGAACAACCTGGGATGATGGAAGGTGTCCCTGCCCATGGCAGGGGTGGAATGGGATGAGCTTTAAGGTCCCTTCCATCCCAAACCTTCTGTGACTCCCCTGGTTCAACCCAACACGTTCTGCTCTGACACCACATCAACACGAGCTCCGTAATGAACTTTCCCTCTCCCATTTCCCCGGGCTTTCCATGCCCAGCCTTCCCTCACCCATCTCCCCATATCCCAGATCCACGGCGCTTCACCCTGGCTCCAGCCCCGCAGCGGCGTTAATGAGGAGGAAATCAATTAGCAGCCGCGCCACGCGGGCAATTAGCGCTGTCGCTGCGATGACACGCGGCCGTGTCACTTCCAGCCCTCCCCTGGCTCACAGCGCTGCCACTCTGGATGAGGATGAGGATGAAGATGAGGATGACAATTCCAGTTTTCCTGCTGCTGGAAAGGGCGGGATCTCCTCCCTGCTGCCTTTAATTGGCCTGGGTGGGGCTTGGTTTCCAAGTGGGGTTGTCTTAGTGCTTAAAGCTCCTGGGGAGGATGGAAAAAGGCATCCTAAGGGATGGTTTTGTGTGGTCCTAACCAGCCCTTTAGATCTAACCAGCCCTTTTAAAATCTACAAGTTTATAATTTATATTGAATCATTTATAACAACAATATTTTATATTTGTGTGGGAAATGATGGTGATGATGATGATCTTG
>JANPWX010024280.1:0-14690 GCA_024734555.1 Trochalopteron elliotii
TTATTTTTTATATACATTGACTTTTTATGTGATTTTTGTGTTTTTTTTGGTGCTGAGGAGCTGCTTGTTTGGGCACACCCCATTAATAGGAGAGCTTTGGGGGAATTCACATTTGCAGGTGCGCTCAGATTTTGGTGCGAGGCATTTTTTGTGCACAGTAAAAGTGGCCATTTCTTGATGTGCAGGCTTGGAGGTAAGTTCAGTCAGATAAATGAGATTCCCAGTGGTAAAATCACCTCTTTCATATGAACCCAGCTGGACGTGGGGATCCCAGCTCAAACAAAAGCTGAGCTGAGCAGTTTAAGAGTTCAGGTGAAGTGCAGTGGGGAGCTCTGAGTGAGCTCAGCATGGAGAAGGACAAGAACTGGAGTTGAAAAGCTTTTCCTGTTGCAAATTTAATCTTTTATCTCTTCCATGAGAGAAGATGGGAGATGCTCTGCAAAAAATAATCTGATTAGCCTTTCCCACTTTTCAATGTCTCCATGAAAAGGAGTCACATCCATTTGTGGGGGGATTTCATTGACATTACAAGTCACAAAATGATCACACAACTCTTGTTTTAATCATTCTCATTTTTTTGGTCGGGTGCAGCAGAGACCTTCTGAAGAGCAGCACCTCCCTGCAGCCCTGCCTTATCTCTGCAGCGTGTCTGAACAGGAGATTCATTCCCTGATAGCTCCATTTCACCTGCTAACAGAGAGAAAATCACTCCTCCGAGAGGCTGTGCTGTCCAAGAGCTTTGACAGCTCTCTGTCTCTTTAGGCTCTTGCCCTCCATCCAACTCTGTGATGTCTCAGCACTTTCTGACCTTTGAGAAGTTGAAGGATGGTTCTTCCCCCCTTGCTTTTCTTGAAGTGTTAATTAAAACACCCTCCCAGTGCCTGTCAAAGAATCCCCTGCTCAGCCAGGGCCAGTAGATACAGGTTGGCAGCATTCCTTAAAAATGCTTTCCCAAGGAGCTGCCTTTGGTTTCCCCTTTGAGGGACTTGTCTCAATATGAACCCGTGCTCTGAGGAACAAAAATCTGCCCAAATTCCCTGCAGGAATGCAGATTTTTATTTTTTATGGAGGGGTTGAGCACCACGAGCTGCCAGCTGTGGGATCTTCTTCCCCTCAGCACCAGGGGCATTCTCAGGAATTAAATCCCTGCCCCAGTGACCTCAAGTAATTAGGGAAGCTCTTCCACAGAAAGCACAGGCACAAGTCGTGCCAGGACTCAAACAATGGCTCCTTGGGAAGGCCAATCTTCCAGAGGATTATGGATGACTTCCCTGCCCCAGTCCAAGGCACTGTCACAGCTCTGCCTTTCTGCTTCCCCTCTTTGTTTCTGAGCTCTTTTCTTAGAACTGCCACCCCCTGCTCCATGCCCTGCACCCCTCTGCTCCCCTGACCTCTGCTGCAGGTGCCTCCACAGATCCCAGAAACCCCCCTGGGAACTGATCCCACCATTCAAATGGGTTTCTGGAGAACAATTCCCTTGGATTTCTTTAGGAAAAATGTTCAATTTCACCCTTCTTGCCTCGAGAAAATGACTTTAATATAATAATTTTAGGTTCAAAGGCTGCCAATGGAAGTTTTTCTTCTCTCCAGCCTGCCACCCCTTCACTCCCTGGTGATTTTGGCTGTATTAAGTAATTTTTCTCATCAATTTCAGCTCTTTGGGAGCCACTGGACATTGGGATTGTACCTCTGCATCCCCATCCCCAGAGCACTGAGAGTGGCACATGGGGGAGTGGGATGTTCACAAAGTGCTGGACAGTTCATTCACATCAGAGCTGGGAAAACTTTCCTGAATGGAATTTCAAATAATTTCTTTTTTCTTCTAAATGCTTTTATTCACAAAATCTTTCCTATTTATTACAGTGGCCATATCTAGAGGTCAAGATGGGTATTTGCAATAATTCTTTTTTTTTTTCTATCAGTTTCAGTTTTGCAGGTGAAAGAACCTATTTGTTCTCACCTGTTCTGATACTTTCACTGGAAATAAAGGATGAATAGTAAAGAATGTGAATCCTCTGTCTCTTCAGTAAAACAAATTAAATAAAGAAAAAATTCTGTGAGAAAGCTGATCTCATTCTCTTGTCCCCTTTGCAGATGAGTCAGGAATTGAGAATGAATTATATCCTAACATTGATCTGCATGGAAGAGACAGGAAAAACCACCCTGTGAGCATGGAATGAACTTCAAACAGTGCATCAATCCCTACAACTGCTCATGCAGGTGAAGGAAACAGGGATTGTTTCCCCCTGCTGCAATGGGATGGGAACTGGATGGGATTTCAGCTCCTTCCAACCCAAACCTTCCGTGGTTCTCTGATTCCTGAGGCATAAAAGGTGGGTCCATCCTCCCTAATTTTAGGCATTTGTGTTGGAAATGTCCCCACTTGAGTCTCCTCCCAGTCTCCTCTGAGCAGAGAGCACAGAGGAGGCACCCAAAGGTGCTGCTGCTCCTCACCTCCTCCAGCCCTACTGCTTTTGGCAGAGATGCCTCTGGAAATGGGGTGAAATTGGGCAAGGAAAGCCACCCTGAGGTGGAGTGAACCCCCAAGCAGAGCTGGGTGTAGGCACACGGGCTTTGCACACCCTGAGTATCCTGTGAGTAGCGAGGCAGCCTGGGGTGAGTGTATGAGCAGCTCCTAACTCCCAGCTGGCCCTGATATCACTGTGCAGCCAGGAATGTTCTCTCCTTGTGCAGTGGAAGGAGCAGCCTGTCATTGCAAGGGTTGCCAAGGGAAAAACTCTGAATTTTTAGGGGTTTTTTGGTTTTGTTTTGGTTTTGGTTTCGTTGCTGTTATTTTTTGCAAGTGATTCAGGTTCCCTTTTTTATTTACCTACGGCACCGTGGTCTCCTTCCCTTGCAGAGGGGTGTAATTCACACACTCCAAGGTGGGGGCTCTGAGGGATGAGAAAGGCTCAGATAGCTGAGAAATGAAATGATGCGTGTGGGGTAATGTCAGGACTTTGGAGAGAGAGGATCACTCCAAGACATTTCAAAGCATTATTTGCATATATTGCATATATTGCTGCATTTGTTGCTGCAGTCTCATTGAAGGGTCAGAACATCCTCACCATAATCCAAAAGTCCATGGTCAGTGTTCACAAGACCACAGGTTACAAGGTCTTTTAAAGGTTAATTAGACAATAAACTACTGCCACAAAGAGTGCTTTTTACTTCCACACCAATCCCTAATTATTTTGTCTTGTACATCTCTGCTGCAGTGCAGATCCTCTTGACCATCTAATTTTGTGCTCTAAGTTCGTTGACCATCTACTTTTGTGTTCATCTCATGACACACAAACGTACAGAACTACACCCTAAAACTTCTTATTACCTTTATAACTACTGCTACATCCTAAACTTTAAAACTTTGCACTACTTAGCTTATATGCCTGTCTATCTGAGCTACAAACTCACACTTTTACTTATGGTCTCTAAACTTGGAAGTCTTTCCCAAGGTGTCAGGCCGAACCCTGTATTCTTTTTTTTTGTATTTGGGCCTGCATGCACAAGATTTTGAGAATTTTCTGGGCCTGGAATTCCCACAGGATAACAGGGAGGGAGCAGGAACCTGGGGTTCCTTTTGCTTTTAGGGTCAGAGATTGAGTCCTGTGCTCAATGTGGCTGTTAGCCATGCCCACAACCCTGACCTTCCAACTGCAGCCCAAACCCCTGGGCTGGCTCTGGGATCGTCTCAGTGCCCTCCTTGTGATTTATAAAGCCACATGTCAGTGAGCAGTAAAAGGGATTTACAGCAGATTGTAGGTCAGGGGGGTTAGGGCATGCTGGAAATATTGAAAACAGGAGTAAATTTAGCATAAATGAATGTGCTGGATATTGAGTGAGTGCCAGAGCGTGTATGGGATTGCAGCCATTGTTTTCTGTGGGTCTGAGCCAAGGACGATGCACAGGGGTCCCAGATCTGTGGGTTTGTGAGTAATTAATTTAAAAATTACTAATCCTAGCCATTAAAAAAGAGAAAGAATCTGGATGTCATTGCTCTGCTAAAAATTATAATTAATCCCAACCTACATCTCAGAAGGAAAGAGAAATCTCTCAACAGGTAAATGTATTCAGAGAACTCCTGGAGAGCTTTTCACATTCTGTTTTCTACTCAGAAAAACCCAAATCTCTCTCTCTCTTCTCCATTCTCAGGCTGCACTTTGGGTTGGAAGTTCATCCTGCAAAGTCAGCAAAATTTGGTTCATCCCGTGCAAAGCTCGACTGCCCAGCACAGCCAGGGGCCAGCCCTGAAATGTTTCTGTGATAAGGAGACTGCTCAATTATGAGATCCTGATAAGGAACCGAAGGCATTTGTCTTGCTCTCTTTGTCACCTGGCCGCCCTCCCTCTCCACTCGGGATGAAACAGCCGAAAGAAGAAACAAAAACACGGCCAAAAAGATAAAGCAAAACCCTCACTAATGTGACATCTTGTGTATTTTCTGAATTCCTGGCTGTCAGCGAGAGAAGAAGAAAAGCCTGGGAGGCCCAGCAAGCTCAGAGCCCCAAATACCTGCAGGCGGAGGAGAGAAGGAGTCCTGATGTCTCACAAAAACTTTCTGCTTCTCTCTCTCTCAGTTCTGCTGCAAAACCTTTGGGTTTCAGGTTTTTAGAGTGAAACATTTCATTTTTTTTTTTCCTCAGGGAGGTTCTCATGCCACTTTTCCTCCTTTTCCTGCTGCCCCATCTCTCACTGAGGACAGTCTGGAGCTGCTGCTGGGAGCTTTTCTCTCTGCTGTGTCCATCCTCCTCCTGCTCCCCTTGTTTTTCATCTCCACCTTCCTGTCCTTCACTGCGCTGCCCTTCCTCTCCCTCTTTCCTGGGTTTGTTGGATCACTCTCATCCCTCCTGTTCTCCAGAGAGGCAGCACTTTAACACTGCTGTGTGTTGTTCACACTCCTCCCAAAACACAGGGGAATCAGAGAAATAAGACTTTGGGTGGCATTTAAGAGTATTTAATTAACCCTTGGTGCAGGAAAATGAAATTTTGGGTGGCATTTAAGAGCATTTAATCAACACTTGGTGTCCTGAAGTCTCTCTAGTTCACAGTCCTGTGGGCACAACGTGCAGGGCTTTTCCCCCAGCCACAGAAAAGTGATGAAATCTTTTAGGGTGATACAAAAAACCAGAAAATCCTGAGCTGGAAGCGTTCAAGGATCACTGAGTGCAATCCCTGCCCTGCACAGGACACCCCAACAATCCCACCCCGTGCCTGAGAGCATCTTTATTATTTTGCTGGTACAAATTGGATTAAGCTCTGCAGGTCAGAGCATTCCCACTGCAGTTCAGGTGAAGGGGAGGAGTTTCTCCCTTCGGCCACGCTATTTTTGATGATGAAAATACAAACCCAGCCTGGATTTTAGGGTTAATTTTCCGGGAAACATTCTCTCCCTTCTCACAAAAAAACGTTAAAGCAGCGCGCTTACGTTTGAGGGGGAGAAATTTTAGCCGGGAAGAAAGTGTTAGCAGCAGGATGCCAGCCAAGTATGGAAATATCAGCCCCCAGCTCTGCCCAAAAAGTGCCTGTCCCCTCCCCAGCTGTCAGCTGGAGGGTGGCAGTGGGTGGGAGGTGGTGCTGCTTCCCCAGCGCAGACAATGCAAACTGCTCTTTTCTTCCCCTCCTCGCTGCCTTCAGCAGAGGCCTCCTTGCAGCCTTTAAATAACCCAGACTGGCAGAAGTTCTGCTCAGCCAGGGCAGCCACAGGAAATCAAAGCCTTTTTTTCCACGTGTGGCTGCATCAGCACCCGCCTGGTGCTGCTGATAAGGAAGAGATAAGAGGTGGAAAGGTTCTGGGCTGTGTGTGGGGAAGGGGATTGATACAGCCTGTGGGGTGGGCAGAGTGTTTTGAGCCCCACAAAGATGTATCAGGCTCTGAGGGTTGACCAGCAACTCCTCAGAAATGGCTCAGAATAATTTAGGTGGCTCATCGGGTGTGCTTTGGAAAGCAAAATGTTTTAATTAAAGAGAAAATAGCAAATGATACAAAAACAAAACAGAAGCCGTGTGTCAGAGAAGTCCTTCACACCTGGCTAATGTACCCCAAAAAGCCCTGGGCACCTCTGGCTCCCTCTTAAATTAATGTTTTAGGAGGGTTTTTGGCTTGCTACCCAATAGAAACTAGCTAAATTTCTGAAGAGCAGTTACAGAGACCAACAGGTGCCTTTGACTCAGCACTGAGCCAACCACAGTAAGAAGGGCATGGAAGATTCTAGTTTTTCTTCCTTAAAAGCCTTAAAAGAGGTGAAACTGAAACCCTTTTCCTTATATGCCTGGGCGTGGAACTTGCAATGCAACAGGGAATGGCTTTGAGCTGGTTTAGATGAGATTTGAGGAAGAAGAATTTTCCATGAGGCTTCTCACCCAGAGAAGCTGTGGTGTCCCATCCCTGGGAATATTCAGATTTAAGGTTGGACGTGGCTCTGATCCAGCTGAAGGTGTCCCTGCTCACAGCACCGGGGTTGGATTAAATGGTGTTTAAAGGTGTAGGAATTCCAGGCCCAGAAAATTCCCAAAATCTTGTGCATGTAGATCCAAACACCAAAATGAACACCAGGTTTGACCTGAGGCCTTGGAAAAGGCTTCCAGGCCTAGAGACTGTGAGCAAAAATGTGGGTTTGTAGGTTAGATAGAAACACTTTAAGCCAGGTAGTGGAAAGTTTTAAGGTTTTAAAGTGTGGATATAGAAGTAGTTACAGAAAGAGTAAACAGTTTTAGGGTGTAGCAAGTAGTTTGTGTGTCACTATAGGATTGGATAAAATTGCATCAGGACGGGTGACGCAGTTTAATTAGCCATTGGTGTGAAAGTTAAAACAATCTGTGTGGCAGTAATAAACTGGCTAATTTTTAGCTAATAAACCTTTAAAAGACCTTATAACCCGTGATCTTGTGACCACTGACCACGGGCTACTGACCTCTATCTCATGCTGTGGAGATGTTCTCACTCCTTCATGAGGCTGCAGAGATCAGAGCAATAAATCATCTGCTTTAAAACACCTCTCAGTGGTCCTGTCTCTGCTATAATCCCAACATAAAGGCTTCTTCCAACCCAAACCATCCCCTAATTCCCTGATCCCATGTGGGATCCTTGCTGGGGAAACTTCTCCTGCCTTGAGTCCCATCCCTGTCACGCCAGGGGCTGTGCCCACAGCAGCTCCAGCTGGACAGAAAAAGATGAAAAACACACCTGAGAGAGGCCTCGGGTGGATGAACCTGCATCGCCTGATAGCATTGCTTTGCTGAAAATTAGAATTAATTTTTGAGAGCCTGCTGGCTGCTCCAGAGGGGCTGTGGGATGTGCCAGGGTTTGGGATAACCCCTCCTGACCCAGCTGAGGGAGCACAGGGCAGGGCTGGGCAGCAGCAGCAGTTTCCAGGCAGGTGCTGGACACGATAAACCACATTTTCCTCTCCATGGAGAACCCTTCAGGTGCTGCCTGAAAGGACTTTGAGTCTTTTTCCAGGAAGCTGCAGAGCCCATTATTTACCAAGGGCTTTTATGGAGTCGGTGGGGCCAGGGGGAGCAGGAGGCTCCTGATCCCGGCTCCAGCCCCGCCTGTTTTCCCGGGATGTCGGGGCAGCCTTTGGAAAGGCACAGGAAGAGCTGGGGAGAACCTTCCTGCAGCTCTGCAGCTGTGAAAACCAGTAAACACCAGAAGTGAGCCCAGCAGCAGCACAGTAAACACAGGAAGCTGACTCAAAACTGAAAGAACAACAACAACAATCACCCCAAAAGGGCCAAAACCCCGATGGATTATTATTATTATTATTATTATTATTATTATTATTATTATTATTATTATTATTTCTATATTTTATTTTATTTTATTTTATTTTATTTTATTTATTTATTGTTATTTCGTTTTATTTTATTTTATTTCTTTTTATTTTTTAATTTTTAAAAATTTCGGGTTTTTTTTTTAAATCCTGCCAACTTGGATGGGGTCAAGTTGGAGTTCACACACATGAAAAAAAGGAACACAAAACCTGGCTCTGGGTTTTCTAAATCATTTTTAAACCAGCCAGGGCTACATGAAATGATGGAAAAATGGAGCAGAGCCCTGTTTGCTCTGAGCCCCAGCAGCTCCTGCCAGGGCTGGGTGTTGGAGAATCATGAGCTGGAGCTGGGGTTGTTGGTGATTTCCTCTTTGTCTGTTCAAGGTGAAGCTGCAACAAAAACTTCCTGCTCACTGTGCTGGGAAAATCCCCTCTGTTTGTGGGGATGAAAATAACTCTGGGTCCAAAACATCCCTGGGCAGGGAGAGACTCCCCAACTTTAGGGGGCAGCTCAGGAATCCCAGTCCAAACGCCCCCGAGCTGTGAATATCCAGCAATTTAAAGTCCTAAGAGCTTGAAAGTCACGGGGCCAAATTCTGCAGGTTATTTGGTGAATAAAGAGCAAAATCAAGGGAAGAGCAACCAAGGAGAACCTTGAGAAGGAGCTCTGTTGTCACAGGATTGCTGCTACAAATTCAGCTTTGGGGACTGGGGTGAGAGTAACCCTAAGGAGAGAGATTTGGGGGGTTGGTTGATAAAAAGGTCAAACATGACCCAGAAACCACCCTGGGGTGTCCTGGGCTGCAGAAAATTGTGGTTTCCCCATCCCTGGAGTGTCCAAGGCCGGGTTGGACAGGGCTTGGAGCACCCTGGGATAGTGGGAGGTGTCCTTGCCCATGGCAGGATGAGCTTTAGGGTCCCTTGCATCCCAAACTGTTCTGTGATTATCTGAAAAAACTGTCAGGGAAAAAGAAAAATTGTAGTACCACAATAAACTATGATTGAAATTAAATTCTAGACTTTTTTTTTTCCCTTCAGAAAAGTTTCTATTTTTATTTCAATATTATTAAAACAAAATCTCTCCATTAAAATTACTAAAGTGCAAATGAAGCATCGCTTGGGCATTAAAGAAGATTTTTTTTTCACTTTGCTTCAATGCTCTGCTTCTGCTCCAGAACAAACAAACAAAAAAATCTTTGCTCTGTGTTTGTAGAAACTGGAACAGACCCTTCCCAAGGTGAAAAGCTTTTCCTCATCCTTCCACTTTTCCCCAGACCCAGTGGGTGAATAAAACCCTGAGATATTTGTACACCACTTCCAAGAATGGGATTTTCAGGAGCACCTAAGGCTCTGTCTGCACCCTTAAGGATTTAACCAGCCCTAAATATATCCCCAACAATGTCAGGAGGCTTCCTGAGAGCCAACGTGCTTCTTGACCCAGGGCATTGTCAGATAATCCAGAAAAGAACTCAGGGCTGCTCATCTCGCCAATGGGGCTGGACCTGAGAAAATAAACCCCCAAAAATATTCCCCCTCCACCTCTGGCTCTGTGCAAGGGTTGTTTTTGGGGTACTTGGAATCAGGTTGGTGTTGACATCTGGTTTGTGAGGGCTGTGCTGATCTCCCAGTAAATGCACAGCTCATTTTCCAGGTGGGATGTTGCCATAGGACACAAAAGACTCCAAATAATTCAGAAGGCAAAGAGCATAGAAAAAAAGGCTTTATTGTTTAATTCTTACTACCTTTTATAAGGTGTTCTGATACAGATTTAACATGATTGGTGACTAGGAACGACACCTCTCTGATCCCATTGGTTAAACTAGAGAAACAGCAAAACACCACCTGGAGAAAGATTGTTTTGAGAAAGGAGAGTTGTTTGCCAAGATTGTTTTGAGGAGAAGCTTTCTTGAGAAACTTTTCCTTGGGAAAAGGCAGCAGCTGCTAAGCAGCCTAAAAATCTCTCAGGCCAACAGTGGGATGTGCTCCTTTTACCTGTGCAACCACTAAAATGAAAATTATGTGCCCCAAACAGCAGCTAAACAAGAATATTTTCTCCATTCAGGAAGAGCTACCACCAGCCAGGAGAGGGGACAGATCAGCTTAACAAATGCACAGCTCATTTTCCAGGTGGGATGGGCTCCTTTCACCTGTGCAACCACTAAAAAGAAAATTATCTGCCCCAAACAGCAGCTAAACGGGTGCATTCAGAGGTTAAGACATAATAATTAATAAACATCTGAGCCCAAAGCTGAAACACCATCTCTCACATTTAATCCCAACCCTAGAAAAAAGAAGATAAAACACTCCACACTTACGTAGTGTTTTATTTTCTCCTAAATGCATTCGGGCAGAGCTACCAGCTAGGAGAGGGGACAGGTCAGATCAATAAATGCACAGCTCATTTTCCGGGTGGGATGTGCTCCTGTTACCTGTGCAACCACTAAAATGAAAATTATATGCCCCAAACGGAAGCTAAACAGGAACATTTTCTCCTAAATCCATTCAGGCAGAGCTACCAGCCAGGAGAGGGGACAGATCACCTCAACAAATGCAAACCTCATCTTCCAGGTGGGATGTGCTCCTGTTACCTGTGCAACCACTAAAATTAAAAGTATGTGCCCCAAACAAGAGCTAAACAGGAACATTTCCTCCTAAATTCATTCAGGCAGAGCTACCAGCCAGGAGAGGGGACAGATCAGCTCAGCCACAATTATCCTCCCCCCTCCGAGAATCATTTTCCACCTGCTCCATTAACCCCTGACTTTTTTATTTTTATTTTTTTTTTTTTTATCACCCCATTCACGCAGGTATTTAAAGCCATTAATGAAAATCTTTTGCCCTCCTTCAACCCCTGCTGGAGGCGCCTGTGCTTCCCCCTCTCCTGGGTCATCCTTAAGAGCGTGGCCAGACACGGAAGGCTGAGCTAAGCCCCGGGGCAGACAGGGCTGGGAGTGGCACTGCAGGGGACAGTTCAAGGTGAGCCCAAGGGGACACTCGGGGCTGTGACATCGCCACCAGCCACCCCTGACGTGGCACAGCCTGGCTGGAAGCCCTCCCTGCCCTCACCTGGCTGGGTTAAAAATGATTTAGAAAGGGCTGAGAGCACAGAGCCGGGCTTTGTGGTCCTTCTTTGTGTGTGTGTGAGCTCAAACTTGAGCCCTTTTCAAGTTGGGACGATTAAAAAAAAAAAAAAAGAAACTAAATAACAAATAAAGTTATTGTTATTTATATAACAAATAAATAACAAATTTATTTTGTACACCACTTCTAAGAATGGGATTTTCAGGAGCACCTAAGGAACTGTCTGCACCCTTAAGCATTTAAATAAATAAATAACAAATAACAATAATAATTACAACAATAATAACAATAATACACCAACAATAGCAGTAATAACAACAATAACAGCAGCAATAATAATAATAACAACCATAATAACAATAATAGTAACAGTAATAATAATAATAACCATAACAACAACAACAACAACAACAACAACAACAATAATAATAATAATAATAATAATAATAATAATAATAATAAAACCAGCTTTATCACCAAGTTTTGCTGTATCAATTTCACATGCTGGAAGAACGGAGGGTTTCTTTTTTTTTTTTTTTTTCTTTTGAGCTTTCTTTGGATTTTTTTTAAAATTTTTTTTAATTATTATTATTTTTGCTGTTCTTTTTAATGAAAAATCAGCTGCTCTGAGCTAGCCCCCGATTGCAGCCTCAACTTTGCCTGGCACAGAGTGCAGACAGTTCCTCCACTGTGTAAGCACCTCCACCTAATCCCCAATCTTGTCAATATGTATTTACCCTTAATAACTTGGATCTGGGTCAGCACTTTGGCTCCCATTTGTTTCCCTGTGCCCTAAGCTGGGGCTCTATTTCTGTCCAGCCTCAATGCTTGGTATTCCCCCTAAGACCTGGGCACTTTCCAGCTTTCTGCCTCCCCAAATAAAAGCAGCTCTGGACAAAGCCTCTTTCCAGCCAGCCGCTCTATTGTGTGCACAGTTTGAGATTTCCCACCCTCCAAAGGTATTTTTACCCCCCTTGTGTCATCTCTCCAAAACATCTCAAGTCATTTTCCTTTAGGAGAACAAGGGATGAAAATAATAATTAAAAAAAAACCCCTCTCACTCACACACACACAAATCCCAGCCCTATAATGCCTCTGTCAACAGGTGAGGTCTAAAAATTTCATTAGGGGAAAAAAAAAGCAAAAGGGAAGCAGGAACAGCTGCAGGCATGTTTGGAGGAAATCAGAGGGGCACTTTCCATCTGCCATGTGCTCCACAGAGCAAAAGAGCTTTTCTAGGGCTTGGAACTCCAAGGGAACTCATATTTTGGGGAGCAGGCTATTCTTGGACAGCTCCTTTCAGGCAGCACAGCAACAGCTCCTGTTCAAAATACCCCGTTCCCCCAGCCCAGAGCTCACACCGGGGCTAAAAAGAGAAAAAAATCCATTTCCAAGTGGGAAGATGGGCACGGCCAAGCAACCTCTGCTTTGCTGCTTTCAGCCTTTCCCAGCTGTACAAGTGTCACCCTGATTTTTCAGCCTTCTGATTGTTTTCACATTTCTACTGGAGCTTTCTCACGCTTGTGGCATAAGCAAAGACTGATATGTTGTAAATAACACATTTTTTTCCAGGGGAAAGGACAAACTGAAGACTTCTAGGTTGACCACTGGGGTCAGAGAGGTGTTACTCTAATCCCCCAATCCCTGAACAATTCCAAACCCAACACAAACCCCAAATCATAATAAACTTCCTCTTCCTCTTTTCACTTCTCAACCTGGCAGGTGAGTGTGGTTCTTTCGTGTCCTGTAATGACACACAAGGAACCTCCAAAGCTGAGCCATGGGTGGGATAAACTCCTCCCTTCACCTCGACTGCCCCCAAATTTGCATCACCAAAAATCACAGCCAGAGCCTGCACTCAACAACAAACGGGTTTTGCTTTCTTCACATTTTTAGCCTTGCCCAGGAAACGCTTTTCCTCCACCAGGAAACTTTGTCAGACTTTGCCAGAGCAGCTCATGTGCAATAAAATCAAGTTCAGGAGAGGAGGGGGTGTCTGGGAGTGGAGAGTGCAGAGAGCAAAGCAGGAACAGCCCTGGGAGTTGAGGAAATCTCCTGAAATACAGGATAATCCACTGGTTCTGCATCTTCATCCACAAAAACTGCAGCCACCACAGATTTTGGGCTTGCCCTCTTCCTAGTTTTAGGGAGAAATTCCACACTGGAAGGTTTTTTATCAACCCTGTTCCCCAAAAGAGAATTCTGCCTTGTCTGATAAAACCTGGAGAGCCAGAGCAGCCTGGGAGCTGAGGAAATAACCTAAAATACAGGATAGGATAATCCATAGGTCCTTCCTCTGCATCCCACAAAAAGCTGCAGCCACCACAGATTTTGGGCTTGCCCTCTTCTTAGGTTTAAGGAGAAATTCCACACTGGAATTTTTTATCAAACCTATTCCCCAAAAGAGAATTCTGCCTTGTCTGATAAAACCTCAGCCTGGGAGCTGAGGAAATCACCTGAAATACAGGATAATCCACTGGTTCTTCATCTTCATCCACAAAAACTGCAGCCACCACAGATTTTGGGCTTGCCCTCTTCTTAGTTTTAAAAAGAAATTCCACACTGGAAGATTTTTTTATCAAACCTATTCCCCAAAAGAAAATTCTGCCTTGTCTGACAAAACCTGGAGATCCACACCAGCCTGGGAGCTGAGGAAATCCCCTGAAATACAGAATAATCCAGAACTATTCCTTCTGCCTTATTCCTTCCACAGAAACTGGGATACATCTGAATCCCACATAAACTAGAGCTTCAACCTCCAACTGGGGGCCTGCCCTCTTTCTGGTTTTAAGGAGAAATTCCATGCTGGAAATCTTTATCAAACAGCATTTTCCTAGAACCTGTTCTCCCCAAAAGAGAATTCTGCCTTATCTGACAAAACCTGGAGGGTCACAGCCCCCAGAGAACTCCAATATTGGACACCTGGGAAAAGATCTTGGGCAAGAAAGCAACTGGAATTAGATTATTTATTTTTTTGGTGGGTGGCTTTAATTGTTGCTCGCGTTTGCTTTGTTTTGTTTTGTTTTTTTAATTAAAAACTGAAATGTCAGCTTGAAATTTTGATTATCAGCTCGTGTTGACATATCACCAAGGCTTTTCTGTAAATCTGAGAGCTGATCACTGCTGCTTTTCCTGCCCACTGCCTGCTCCAATTCCTGCCACTGATTTTCTTTTTTTTTTTTTTTTTTGGAGTATTTTATCTTTCCTGTCTTCTCCAAAGGAGCTCTGCCCTGCAGAGCTCGGGGCTGAGTTAATTGTGTGGGGTCAGCCCTGCCAGCCCCGAGCTCTGGGAAGGGTTCCTGGCCTGTGGGCAGTTCATGGAAGGCAAGAAAAGATAATAACACATCACTCAGAAGAGTGGGAGCACAGAAAGGAATCAGAGGGGTCAAAGGAGACTCTGGGGAAGAGAAATAAAAAGATTTGGCAGGATTAAATGTTTGAAAAACAAGCAGCAAAGTTGTTTTTTGGTGTCCAAGCGGAGAGAAACTGCTCAGCCAGAACAAAAAGTCTGCAGTTCCACTTTGCCCTCATGCCAGACAGGGGGAGAGCAGCTTGGATTGAGTGGATCTCATCCTTTATTTTCTCCCAAAACCAGGAATGCAATGCCCTGATCTGTTATGTTGTACAGAGCACAAAATTTAATAGATTTGCTTTGATTCAGCTGCCCCAGCCAGAGAGAAGCTGCAACAACAGAAATCAGCCAAAGCAGTGACTGAAACCCACTGGGAGGGAGCCAGAGGTGCTGGATCTACCCCTGGGGGTTTGGAGGGAGAGCCAGAGGTGCTGGATCTACCCCTGGGGGTTTGGAGGGAGAGCCAGAGGTGCTGGGACAGTTTGG
>JANPWX010024282.1:0-14769 GCA_024734555.1 Trochalopteron elliotii
TTATTTTTTATATACATTGACTTTTTATGTGATTTTTGTGTTTTTTTGGTGCTGAGGAGCTGCTTGTTTGGGCACACCCCATTAATAGGAGAGCTTTGGGGGGAATTCACATTTGCAGGTACGCTCAGATTTTGGTGTGAGGCATTTTTTGTGCACAGTAAAAGTGGCCATTTCTTGATGTGCAGGCTTGGAGGTAAGTTCAGTCAGATAAATGAGATTCCCAGTGGTAAAATCACCTCTTTCATATGAACCCAGTTGGATGTGGGGATCCCAGCTCAAACAAAAGCTGAGCTGAGCAGTTTAAGAGTTCGGGTGAAGTGCAGTGGGGAGCTCTGAGTGAGCTCAGCACGGAGAAGGACAAGAACTGGAGTTGAAAAGCTTTTCCTGTTGCAAATTTAATCTTTTATCTCTTCCATGAGAGAAGATGGGAGATGCTCTGCAAAAAATAATCTGGTTAGCCTTTCCCACTTTTCAATGTCTCCATGAAAAGGAGTCACATCCATTTGTGGGGGGATTTCATTGACATTACAAGTCACAAAATGATCACACAACTCTTGTTTTAATCATTCTCATTTTTTTGGTCGGGTGCAGCAGAGACCTTCTGAAGAGCAGCACCTCCCTGCAGCCCTGCCTTATCTCTGCAGCGTGTCTGAACAGGAGATTCATTCCCTGATAGCTCCATTTCACCTGCTAACAGAGAGAAAATCACTCCTCCGAGAGGCTGTGCTGTCCAAGAGCTTTGACAGCTCTCTGTCTCTTTAGGCTCTTGCCCTCCATCCAACTCTGTGATGTCTCAGCACCTTCTGACCTTTGAGAAGTTGAAGGATGGTTCTTCCCCCCTTGCTTTTCTTGAAGTGTTAATTAAAACACCCTCCCAGTGCCTGTCAAAGAATCCCCTGCTCAGCCAGGGCCAGTAGATACAGGTTGGCAGCATTCCTTAAAAATGCTTTCCCAAGGAGCTGCCTTTGGTTTCCCCTTTGAGGGACTTGTCTCAATATGAACCCGTGCTCTGAGGAACAAAAATCTGCCCAAATTCCCTGCAGGAATGCAGATTTTTATTTTTTATGGAGGGGTTGAGCACCACGAGCTGCCAGCTGTGGGATCTTCTTCCCCTCAGCACCAGGGGCATTCTCAGGAATTAAATCCCTGCCCCAGTGACCTCAAGTAATTAGGGAAGCTCTTCCACAGAAAGCACAGGCACAAGTCGTGCCAGGACTCAAACAATGGCTCCTTGGGAAGGCCAATCTTCCAAAGGATTATGGATGACTTCCCTGCCCCAGTCCAAGGCACTGTCACAGCTCTGCCTTTCTGCTTCCCCTCTTTGTTTCTGAGCTCTTTTCTTGGAACTGCCACCCCCTGCTCCATGCCCTGCACCCCTCTGCTCCCCTGACCTCTGCTGCAGGTGCCTCCACAGATCCCAGAAACCCCCCTGGGAACTGATCCCACCATTCAAATGGGTTTCTGGAGAACAATTCCCTTGGATTTCTTTAGGAAAAATGTTCAATTTCACCCTTCTTGCCTCGAGAAAATGACTTTAATATAATAATTTTAGGTTCAAAGGCTGCCAATGGAAGTTTTTCTTCTCTCCAGCCTGCCACCCCTTCACTCCCTGGTGATTTTGGCTGTATTAAGTAATTTTTCTCATCAATTTCAGCTCTTTGGGAGCCACTGGACATTGGGATTGTACCTCTGCATCCCCATCCCCAGAGCACTGAGAGTGGCACATGGGGGAGTGGGATGTTCACAAAGTGCTGGACAGTTCATTCACATCAGAGCTGGGAAAACTTTCCTGAATGGAATTTCAAATAATTTCTTTTTTCTTCTAAATGCTTTCATTCACAAAATCTTTCCTATTTATTACAGTGGCCATATCTAGAGGTCAAGATGGGTATTTGCAATAATTCTTCTTTTTTTTTTCTATCAGTTTCAGTTTTGCAGGTGAAGGAACCTATTTTTTCTCACCTGTTCTGATACTTTCACTGGAAATAAAGGATGAATAGTAAAGAATGCGAATCCTCTGTCTCTTCAGTAAAACAAATTAAATAAAGAAAAAATTCTGTGAGAAAGCTGATCTCATTCTCTTGTCCCCTTTGCAGATGAGTCAGGAATCGAGAATGAATTATATCCTAACATTGATCTGCATGGAAGAGACAGGAAAAACCACCCTGTGAGCATGGAATGAACTTCAAACAGTGCATCAATCCCTACAACTGCTCATGCAGGTGAAGGAAACAGGGATTGTTTCCCCCTGCTGCAATGGGATGGGAACTGGATGGGATTTCAGCTCCTTCCAACCCAAACCTTCCGTGGTTCTCTGATTCCTGAGGCATAAAAGGTGGGTCCATCCTCCCTAATTTTAGGCATTTGTGTTGGAAATGTCCCCACTTGAGTCTCCTCCCAGTCTCCTCTGAGCAGAGAGCACAGAGGAGGCACCCAAAGGTGCTGCTGCTCCTCACCTCCTCCAGCCCTACTGCTTTTGGCAGAGATGCCTCTGGAAATGGGGTGAAATTGGGCAAGGAAAGCCACCCTGAGGTGGAGTGAACCCCCAAGCAGAGCTGGGTGTAGGCACACGGGCTTTGCACACCCTGAGTATCCTGTGAGTAGCGAGGCAGCCTGGGGTGAGTGTATGAGCAGCTCCTAACTCCCAGCTGGCCCTGATATCACTGTGCAGCCAGGAATGTTCTCTCCTTGTGCAGTGGAAGGAGCAGCCTGTCATTGCAAGGGTTGCCAAGGGAAAAACTCTGAATTTTTAGGGGTTTTTTGGTTTTGTTTTGGTTTTGGTTTCGTTGCTGTTATTTTTTGCAAGTGATTCAGGTTCCCTTTTTTATTTACCTACGGCAGCGTGGTCTCCTTCCCTTGCAGAGGGGTGTAATTCACACACTCCAAGGTGTGGGCTCTGAGGGATGAGAAAGGCTCAGATAGCTGAGAAATGAAATGATGTGTGTGGGGTCATGTCAGGACTTTGGAGAGAGGGGATCACTCCAAGACATTTCAAAGCATTATTTGCATATATTGCATATATTGCTGCATTTGTTGCTGCAGTCTCATTGAAGGGTCAGAACATCCTCACCATAATCCAAAAGTCCATGGTCAGTGTTCACAAGACCACAGGTTACAAGGTCTTTTAAAGGTTAATTAGACAATAAACTACTGCCACAAAGAGTGCTTTTTACTTCCACACCAATCCCTAATTATTTTGTCTTGTACATCTCTGCTGCAGTGCAGATCCTCTTGACCATCTAATTTTGTGCTCTAAGTTTGTTGACCATCTACGTTTGTGTTCATCTCATGACACACAAACTTACAGAACTACACCCTAAAACTTCTTATTACCTTTATAACTACTGCTACATCCTAAACTTTAAAACTTTGCACTACTTAGCTTATATGCCTGTCTATCTGAGCTACAAACTCACACTTTTACTTATGGTCTCTAAACTTGGAAGTCTTTCCCAAGGTGTCAGGCCGAACCCTGTATTCTTTTTTTGTATTTGGGCCTGCATGCACAAGATTTTGAGAATTTTCTGGGCCTGGAATTCCCACAGGATAACAGGGAGGGAGCAGGAACCTGGGGTTCCTTTTGCTTTTAGGGTCAGAGATTGAGTCCTGTGCTCAATGTGGCTGTTAGCCATGCCCACAACCCTGACCTTCCCAAACCCCTGGGCTGGCTCTGGGATCGTCTCAGTGCCCTCCTTGTGATTTATAAAGCCACATGTCAGTGAGCAGTAAAAGGGATTTACAGCAGATTGTAGGTCAGGGGGGTTAGGGCATGCTGGAAATATTGAAAACAGGAGTAAATTTAGCATAAATGAATGTGCTGGATATTGAGTGAGTGCCAGAGCGTGTATGGGATTGCAGCCATTGTTTTCTGTGGGTCTGAGCCAAGGACGATGCACAGGGGTCCCAGATCTGTGGGTTTGTGAGTAATTAATTTAAAAATTACTAATCCTAGCCATTAAAAAAGAGAAAGAATCTGGATGTCATTGCTCTGCTAAAAATTATAATTAATCCCAACCTACATCTCAGAAGGAAAGAGAAATCTCTCAACAGGTAAATGTATTCAGAGAACTCCTGGAGAGCTTTTCACATTCTGTTTTCTACTCAGAAAAACCCAAATCTCTCTCTCTCTTCTCCATTCTCAGGCTGCACTTTGCGTTGGAAGTTCATCCTGCAAAATCAGCAAAATTTGGTTCATCCCGTGCAAAGCTGGACTGCCCAGCACAGCCAGGGGCCAGCCCTGAAATGTTTCTGTGATAAGGAGACTGCTCAATTATGAGATCCTGATAAGGAACCGAAGGCATTTGTCTTGCTCTCTTTGTCACCTGGCCGCCCTCCCTCTCCACTCGGGATGAAACAGCCGAAAGAAGAAACAAAAACACGGCCAAAAAGATAAAGCAAAACCCTCACTAATGTGACATCTTGTGTATTTTCTGAATTCCTGGCTGTCAGCGAGAGAAGAAGAAAAGCCTGGGAGGCCCAGCAAGCTCAGAGCCCCAAATACCTGCAGGCGGAGGAGAGAAGGAGTCCTGATGTCTCACAAAAACTTTCTGCTTCTCTCTCTCTCAGTTCTGCTGCAAAACCTTTGGGTTTCAGGTTTTTAGAGTGAAACATTTCATTTTTTTTTTTTCCTCAGGGAGGTTCTCATGCCACTTTTCCTCCTTTTCCTGCTGCCCCATCTCTCACTGAGGACAGTCTGGAGCTGCTGCTGGGAGCTTTTCTCCCTGCTGTGTCCATCCTCCTCCTGCTCCCCTTGTTTTTCATCTCCACCTTCCTGTCCTTCACTGCGCTGCCCTTCCTCTCCCTCTTTCCTGGGTTTGTTGGATCACTCTCATCCCTCCTGTTCTCCAGAGAGGCAGCACTTTAGCACTGCTGTGTGTTGTTCACACTCCTCCCAAAACACAGGGGAATCAGAGAAATAAGACTTTGGGTGGCATTTAAGAGTATTTAATTAACCCTTGGTGCAGGAAAATGAAATTTTGGGTGGCATTTAAGAGCATTTAATCAACACTTGGTGTTCTGAAGTCTCTCTAGTTCACAGTCCTGTGGGCACAACGTGCAGGGCTTTTCCCCCAGCCACAGAAAAGTGATGAAATCTTTTAGGGTGATACAAAAAACCAGAAAATCCTGAGCTGGAAGCATTCAAGGATCACTGAGTGCAATCCCTGCCCTGCACAGGACACCCCAACAATCCCACCCCGTGCCCGAGAGCATCTTTATTATTTTGCTGGTACAAATTGGATTGAGCTCTGCAGGTCAGAGCATTCCCACTGCAGTTCAGGTGAAGGGGAGGAGTTTCTCCCTATTTTTGATGATGAAAATACAAATCCAGCCTGGATTTTAGGGTTAATTTTCCGGGAAACATTCTCTCCCTTCTCACAAAAAAACGTTAAAGCAGCGCGCTTACGTTTGAGGGGGAGAAATTTTAGCCGGGAAGAAAGTGTTAGCAGCAGGATGCCAGCCAAGTATGGAAATATCAGCCCCCAGCTCTGCCCAAAAAGTGCCTGTCCCCTCCCCAGCTGTCAGCTGGAGGGTGGCAGTGGGTGGGAGGTGGTGCTGCTTCCCCAGCGCAGACAATGCAAACTGCTCTTTTCTTCCCCTCCTCGCTGCCTTCAGCAGAGGCCTCCTTGCAGCCTTTAAATAACCCAGACTGGCAGAAGTTCTGCTCAGCCAGGGCAGCCACAGGAAATCAAAGCCTTTTTTTTCCACGTGTGGCTGCATCAGCACCCGCCTGGTGCTGCTGATAAGGAAGAGATAAGAGGTGGAAAGGTGCTGGGCTGTGTGTGGGGAGGGGGATTGATACAGCCTGTGGGGTGGGCAGAGTGTTTTGAGCCCCACAAAGATGTATCAGGCTCTGAGGGTTGACCAGCAACTCCTCAGAAATGGCTCAGAATAATTTAGGTGGCTCATCGGGTGTGCTTTGGAAAGCAAAATGTTTTAATTAAAGAGAAAATAACAAATGATACAAAAACAAAACAGAAGCCGTGTGTCAGAGAAGTCCTTCACACCTGGCTAAGGTACCCCAAAAAGCCCTGGGCACCTCTGGCTCCCTCTTAAATTAATGTTTTAGGAGCATTTTTGGCTTGCTACCCAATAGAAACTAGCTAAATTTCTGAAGAGCAGTTACAGAGACCAACAGGTGCCTTTGACTCAGCACTGAGCCAACCACAGTAAGAAGGGCATGGAAGATTCTAGTTTTTCTTCCTTAAAAGCCTTAAAAGAGGTGAAACTGAAACCCTTTTCCTTAAATGCCTGGGCGTGGAACTTGCAATGCAACAGGGGATGGCTTTGAGCTGGTTTAGATGAGATTTGAGGAAGAAGAATTTTCCATGAGGCTTCTCACCCAGAGAAGCTGTGGTGTCCCATCCCTGGGAATATTCAGATTTAAGGTTGGACGTGGCTCTGATCCAGCTGAAGGTGTCCCTGCTCACAGCACGGGGGTTGGATTAAATGGTGTTTAAAGGTGTAGGAATTCCAGGCCCAGAAAATTCCCAAAATCTTGTGCATGTAGATCCAAACACCAAAATGAACACCAGGTTTGACCTGAGGCCTTGGAAAAGGCTTCCAGGCCTAGAGACTGTGAGCAAAAATGTGGGTTTGTAGGTTAGATAGAAACACTTTAAGCCAGGTAGTGGAAAGTTTTAAGGTTTTAAAGTGTGGATATAGAAGTAGTTACAGAAAGAGTAAACAGTTTTAGGGTGTAGCAAGTAGTTTGTGTGTCACTGTAGGATTGGATAAAATTGCATCAGGACGGGTGACGCAGTTTAATTAGCCATTGGTGTGAAAGTTAAAACAATCTGTGTGGCAGTAATAAACTGGCTAATTTTTAGCTAATAAACCTTTAAAAGACCTTATAACCCGTGATCTTGTGACCACTGACCACGGGCTACTGACCTCTATCTCATGCTGTGGAGATGTTCTCACTCCTTCATGAGGCTGCAGAGATCAGAGCAATAAATCATCTGCTTTAAAACACCTCTCAGTGGTCCTGTCTCTGCTATAATCCCAACATAAAGGCTTCTTCCAACCCAAACCATCCCCTAATTCCCTGATCCCATGTGGGATCCTTGCTGGGGAAACTTCTCCTGCCTTGAGTCCCAGCCCTGTCACGCCAGGGGCTGTGCCCACAGCAGCTCCAGCTGGACAGAAAAAGATGAAAAACACACCTGAGAGAGGCCTCAGGTGGATGAACCTGCATCGCCTGATAGCATTGCTTTGCTGAAAATTAGAATTAATTTTTGAAAGCCTGCTGGCTGCTCCAGAGGGGCTGTGGGATGTGCCAGGGTTTGGGATAACCCCTCCTGACCCAGCTGAGGGAGCACAGGGCAGGGCTGGGCAGCAGCAGCAGTTTCCAGGCAGGTGCTGGACACGATAAACCACATTTTCCTCTCCATGGAGAACCCTTCAGGTGCTGCCTGAAAGGACTTTGAGTCTTTTTCCAGGAAGCTGCAGAGCCCATTATTTACCAAGGGCTTTTATGGACTCGGTGGGGCCAGGGGGAGCAGGAGGCTCCTGATCCCGGCTCCAGCCCCGCCTGTTTTCCCGGGATGTCGGGGCAGCCTTTGGAAAGGCACAGGAAGAGCTGGGGAGAACCTTCCTGCAGCTCTGCAGCTGTGAAAACCAGTAAACACCAGAAGTGAGCCCAGCAGCAGCACAGTAAACACAGGAAGCTGACTCAAAACTGAAAGAACAACAACAACAATCACCCCAAAAGGGCCAAAACCCTGATGGATTATTATTATTACTATTATTACTATTATTATTATTATTATTTTCTATATTTTATTTTATTTTATTTTATTTTATTTTAATTTTATTTCATTTCATTTCATTTTATTTTATTTTATTTTATTTTATTTTATTTTATTTTATTTTATTTTATTTTATTTTATTTTATTTTATTTTATTTCTTGTTATTTTATTTTATTTTATTTCTTGTTATTTTATTTCTTGTTATTTTATTTCTTGTTATTTCGTTTTATTTTATTTCTTTTTATTTTTTAATTTTTAAAAATTTCGTTTTTTTTTTTAAATCCTCCCAACTTGAATGGGGTCAAGTTGGAGTTCACACACATGAAAAAAAGGAACACAAAACCTGGCTCTGGGTTTTCTAAATAATTTTTAAACCAGCCAGGGCTACATGAAATGATGGAAAAATGGAGCAGAGCCCTGTTTGCTCTGAGCCCCAGCAGCTCCTGCCAGGGCTGGGTGTTGGAGAATCATGAGCTGGAGCTGGGGTTGTTGGTGATTTCCTCTTTGTCTGTTCAAGGTGAAGCTGCAACAAAAACTTCCTGCTCACTGTGCTGGGAAAATCCCCTCTGTTTGTGGGGATGAAAATAACTCTGGGTCCAAAACATCCCTGGGCAGGGAGAGACTCCCCAACTTTAGGGGGCAGCTCAGGAATCCCAGTCCAAACGCCCCCGAGCTGTGAATATCCAATTTAAAGTCCTAAGAGCTTGAAAGTCACAGGGCCAAATTCTGCAGGTTATTTGGTGAATAAAGAGCAAAATCAAGGGAAGAGCAGCCAAGGAGAACCTTGAGAAGGAGCTCTGTTGTCACAGGATTGCTGCTACAAATTCAGCTTTGGGGACTGGGGTGAGAGTAACCTAAGGAGAGAGATTTGGGGGGTTGGTTGATAAAAAGGTCAAACATGACCCAGAAACCACCCTGGGGTGTCCTGGGCTGCAGAAAATTGTGGTTTCCCCATCCCTGGAGTGTCCAAGGCTGGGCTGGACAGGGCTTGGAGCACCCTGGGATAGTGGGAGGTGTCCTTGCCCATGGCAGGATGAGCTTTAGGGTCCCTTGCATCCCAAACTGTTCTGTGATTATCTGAAAAAACTGTCAGGGAAAAAGAAAAATTGTAGTACCACAATAAACTATGATTGAAATTAAATTCTAGACTTTTTTTTTTTTTCCCCTTCAGAAAAGTTTCTATTTTTATTTCAATATTATTAAAACAAAATCTCTCCATTAAAATTACTAAAGTGCAAATGAAGCATCGCTTGGGCATTAAAGAAGATATTTTTTTTCACTTTGCTTCAATGCTCTGCTTCTGCTCCAGAACAAACAAACAAAAAAATCTTTGCTCTGTGTTTGTAGAAACTGGAACAGACCCTTTCCAAGGTGAAAAGCTTTTCCTCATCCTTCCACTTTTCCCCAGACCCAGTGGGTGAATAAAACCCTGAGATATTTGTACACCACTTCCAAGAATGGGATTTTCAGGAGCACCTAAGGCTCTGTCTGCACCCTTAAGGATTTAACCAGCCCTAAATATATCCCCAACAATGTCAGGAGGCTTCCTGAGAGCCAACGTGCTTCTTGACCCAGGGCATTGTCAGATAATCCAGAAAAGAACTCAGGGCTGCTCATCTCGCCAATGGGGCTGGACCTGAGAAAATAAACCCCCAAAAATATTCCCCCTCCACCTCTGGCTCTGTGCAAGGGTTGTTTTTGGGGTACTTGGAATCAGGTTGGTGTTGACATCTGGTTTGTGAGGGCTGTGCTATCTCCCAGTAAATGCACAGCTCATTTTCCAGGTGGGATGTTGCCATAGGACACAAAAGACTCCAAATAATTCAGAAGGCAAAGAGCATAGAAAAAAAGGCTTTATTGTTTAATTCTTACTACCTTTTATAAGGTGTTCTGATACAGATTTAACATGATTGGTGACTAGGAACGACACCTCTCTGATCCCGTTGGTTAAACTAGAGAAACAGCAAAACACCACCTGGAGAAAGATTGTTTTGAGAAAGGAGAGTTGTTTGCCAAGATTGTTTTGAGGAGAAGGTTTCTTGAGAAACTTTTCCTTGGGAAAAGGCAGCAGCTGCTAAGCAGCCTAAAAATCTCTCAGGCCAACAGTGGGATGTGCTCCTTTTACCTGTGCAACCACTAAAATGAAAATTATGTGCCCCAAACAGCAGCTAAACAAGAATATTTTCTCCATTCAGGAAGAGCTACCACCAGCCAGGCGAGGGGACAGATCAGCTTAACAAATGCACAGCTCATTTTCCAGGTGGGATGGGCTCCTTTCACCTGTGCAACCACTAAAAAGAAAATTATCTGCCCCAAACAGCAGCTAAACGGGTGCATTCAGAGGTTAAGACATAATAATTAATAAACATCTGAGCCCAAAGCTGAAACACCATCTCTCACATTTAATCCCAACCCTAGAAAAAAGAAGATAAAACACTCCACACTTACGTAGTGTTTTATTTTCTCCTAAATGCATTCGGGCAGAGCTACCAGCTAGGAGAGGGGACAGGTCAGATCAATAAATGCACAGCTCATTTTCCGGGTGGGATGTGCTCCTGTTACCTGTGCAACCACTAAAATGAAAATTATATGCCCCAAACGGAAGCTAAACAGGAACATTTTCTCCTAAATCCATTCAGGCAGAGCTACCAGCCAGGAGAGGGGACAGATCACCTCAACAAATGCAAACCTCACCTTCCAGGTGGGATGTGCTCCTGTTACCTGTGCAACCACTAAAATTAAAAGTATGTGCCCCAAACAAGAGCTAAACAGGAACATTTCCTCCTAAATTCATTCAGGCAGAGCTACCAGCCAGGAGAGGGGACAGATCAGCTCAGCCACAATTATCCTCCCCCCTCCGAGAATCATTTTCCACCTGCTCCATTAACCCCTGACTTTTTTATTTTTATTATTTTTTTTTTATCACCCCATTCACGCAGGTATTTAAAGCCATTAATGAAAATCTTTTGCCCTCCTTCAACCCCTGCTGGAGGCGCCTGTGCTTCCCCCTCTCCTGGGTCATCCTTAAGAGCGTGGCCAGACACGGAAGGCTGAGCTAAGCCCCGGGGCAGACAGGGCTGGGAGTGGCACTGCAGGGGACAGCTCAAGGTGAGCCCAAGGGGACACTCGGGGCTGTGACATCGCCACCAGCCACCCCTGACGTGGCACAGCCTGGCTGGAACCCCTCCCTGCCCTCACCTGGCTGGGTTAAAAATGATTTAGAAAGGGCTGAGAGCACAGAGCCGGGCTTTGTGGTCCTTCTTTGTGTGTGTGTGAGCTCAAACTTGAGCCCTTTTCAAGTTGGGACGATTAAAAAAAAAAAAAAAGAAACTAAATAACAAATAAAGTTATTGTTATTTATATAACAAATAAATAACAAATTTATTTTGTACACCACTTCTAAGAATGGGATTTTCAGGAGCACCTAAGGAACTGTCTGCACCCTTAAGCATGTAAATAAATAAATAACAAATAACAATAATAATTACAACAATAATAACAATAATACACCAACAATAGCAGTAATAACAACAATAACAACAGCAATAATAATAATAACAACCATAATAACAATAATAGTAACAGTAATAATAATAATAACCATAACAACAACAACAACAACAACAACAACAACAATAATAATAATAATAATAATAATAATAATAATAATAATAAAACCAGCTTTATCACCAAGTTTTGCTGTATCAATTTCACATGCTGGAAGAACGGAGGGTTTCTTTTTTTTTTTTTTTTTCTTTTGAGCTTTCTTTGGATTTTTTTTAAAATTTTTTTTAATTATTATTATTTTTGCTGTTCTTTTTAATGAAAAATCAGCTGCTCTGAGCTAGCCCCCGATTGCAGCCTCAACTTTGCCTGGCACAGAGTGCAGACAGTTCCTCCACTGTGTAAGCACCTCCACCTAATCCCCAATCTTGTCAATATGTATTTACCCTTAATAACTTGGATCTGGGTCACCACTTTGGCTCCCATTTGTTTCCCTGTGCCCTAAGCTGGGGCTCTATTTCTGTCCAGCCTCAATGCTTGGTATTCCCCCTAAGACCTGGGCACTTTCCAGCTTTCTGCCTCCCCAAATAAAAGCAGCTCTGGACAAAGCCTCTTTCCAGCCAGCCGCTCTATTGTGTGCACAGTTTGAGATTTCCCACCCTCCAAAGGTATTTTTACCCCCCTTGTGTCATCTCTCCAAAACATCTCAAGTCATTTTCCTTTAGGAGAACAAGGGATGAAAATAATAATTAAAAAAAAACCCCTCTCACTCACACACACAAATCCCAGCCCTATAATGCCTCTGTCAACAGGTGAGGTCTAAAAATTTCATTAGGGGAAAAAAAAAGCAAAAGGGAAGCAGGAACAGCTGCAGGCATGTTTGGAGGAAATCAGAGGGGCACTTTCCATCTGCCATGTGCTCCACAGAGCAAGAGAGCTTTTCTAGGGCTTGGAACTCCAAGGGAACTCGTATTTTGGGGAGCAGGCTATTCTTGGACAGCTCCTTTCAGGCAGCACAGCAACAGCTCCTGTTCAAAATACCCCGTTCCCTCAGCCCAGAGCTCACACCGGGGCTAAAAAGAGAAAAAAATCCATTTCCAAGTGGGAAGATGGGCACGGCCAAGCAACCTCTGCTTTGCTGCTTTCAGCCTTTCCCAGCTGTACAAGTGTCACCCTGATTTTTCAGCCTTCTGATTGTTTTCACATTTCTACTGGAGCTTTCTCACACTTGTGGCGTAAACAAAGACTGATATTCTGTAAATAACACATTCCTTTCCAGGGGAAAGGACAAATTGATGGACTTCTAGGTTGACCACTGGGGTCAGAGAGGTGTTACTCTCATCCCCCAATCCCTGAACAATTCCAAACCCAACACAAACCCCAAATCATAATAAACTTCCTCTTCCTCTTTTCACTTCTCAACCTGGCAGGTGAGTGTGGTTCTTTCGTGTCCTGTAATGACACACAAGGAACCTCCAAAGCTGAGCCATGGGTGGGATAAACTCCTCCCTTCACCTCGACTGCCCCCAAATTTGCACCACCAAAAATCACAGCCAGAGCCTGCACTCAACAACAAACGGGTTTTGCTTTCTTCACATTTTTAGCTTTGCCCAGGAAACGCTTTTCCTCCACCAGGAAACTTTGTCAGACTTTGCCAGAGCAGCTCATGTGCAATAAAATCAAGTTCAGGAGAGGAGGGGGTGTCTGGGAGTGGAGAGTGCAGAGAGCAAAGCAGGAACAGCCCTGGGAGTTGAGGAAATCTCCTGAAATACAGGATAATCCACTGGTTCTTCATCTTCATCCACAAAAACTGCAGCCACCACAGATTTTGGGCTTGCCCTCTTCCTAGTTTTAAGGAGAAATTCCACACTGGAAGGTTTTTTATCAACCCTGTTCCCCAAAAGAGAATTCTGCCTTGTCTGATAAAACCTGGAGAGCCAGAGCAACCTGGGAGCTGAGGAAATAACCTAAAATACAGGATAGGATAATCCATAGGTCCTTCTTCTGCATCCCACAAAAAGCTGCAGCCACCACAGATTTTGGGCTTGCCCTCTTCTTAGTTTTAAGGAGAAATTCCACACTGGAATTTTTTATCAAACCTATTCCCCAAAAGAGAATTCTGCCTTGTCTGATAAAACCTCAGCCTGGGAGCTGAGGAAATCACCTGAAATACAGGATAATCCACTGGTTCTTCATCTTCATCCACAAAAACTGCAGCCACCACAGATTTCGGGCTTGCCCTCTTCTTAGTTTTAAAAAGAAATTCCACACTGGAAGATTTTTTTATCAAACCTATTCCCCAAAAGAAAATTCTGCCTTGTCTGACAAAACCTGGAGATCCACACCAGCCTGGGAGCTGAGGAAATCCCCTGAAATACAGAATAATCCAGAACTATTCCTTCTGCCTTGTTTCTGCATCCCACAGAAACTGGGATACATCTGGATCCCACATAAACTAGAGCTTCAACCTCCAACTGGGGGCCTGCCCTCTTTCTGGTTTTAAGGAGAAATTCCATGCTGGAAATTTTTATCAAACAGCATTTTCCTAAAACCTGTTCTCCCCAAAAGAGAATTCTGCCTTATCTGACAAAACCTGGAGGGTCACAGCCCCCAGAGAACTCCAATATTGGACACCTGGGAAAAGATCTTGGGCAAGAAAGCAACTGGAATTAGATTATTTATTTTTTTGGTGGGTGGCTTTAATTGTTGCTCGCGTTTGCTTTGTTTTGTTTTGTTTTGTTTTTTTTAATTAAAAACTGAAATGTCAGCTTGAAATTTTGATTATCAGCTCGTGTTGACATATCACCAAGGCTTTTCTGTAAATCTGAGAGCTGATCACTGCTGCTTTTCCTGCCCACTGCCTGCTCCAATTCCTGCCACTGATTTTCTTTTTTTTTTTTTTTTTTTGGAGTATTTTATCTTTCCTGTCTTCTCCAAAGGAGCTCTGCCCTGCAGAGCTCGGGGCTGAGTTAATTGTGTGGGGTCAGCCCTGCCAGCCCCGAGCTCTGGGAAGGGTTCCTGGCCTGTGGGCAGTTCATGGAAGGCAAGAAAAGATAATAACACATCACTCAGAAGAGTGGGAGCACAGAAAGGAATCAGAGGGGTCAAAGGAGACTCTGGGGAAGAGAAATAAAAAGCTTTGGCAGGATTAAATGTTTGAAAAACAAGCAGCAAAGTTGTTTTTTGGTGTCCAAGCGGAGAGAAACTGCTCAGCCAGAACAAAAAGTCTGCAGTTCCACTTTGCCCTCATGCCAGACAGGGGGAGAGCAGCTTGGATTGAGTGGATCTCATCCTTTATTTTCCCCCAAAACCAGGAATGCAATGCCCTGATCTGTTATGTTGTACGGAGCACAAAATTTAATAGATTTGCTTTGATTCAGCTGCCCCAGCCAGAGAGAAGCTGCAACAACAGAAATCAGCCAAAGCAGTGACTGAAACCCACTGGGAGGGAGGCAGAGGTGCTGGATCTACCCCTGGGGGTTTGGAGGGAGAGCCAGAGGTGCTGGGACAGTTTGG
>JANPWX010024289.1:0-15772 GCA_024734555.1 Trochalopteron elliotii
GGAGAGCCAGAGGTGCTGGGACAGTTTGGATTCACCCCTGGGGGTTTAGATGGAGATCCAGAAGTGCTGGGACAGTTTGGATTCACCCCTGGGGGTTTGGAGGGAAAGCCAGAAGTGCTGGAATAGTTTGGATTCAGCCCTGGGGGTTTGGAGGGAGATCCAGAGGTGCTGGAGCAGTTTGGATTCACCCCTGGGGGTTTGGAGGGACACTCTGAGCTCCAGATGGGCCACCACCCTGGCTTTGAAGGGAAAGGCTCAAAGAGAAACAACCCTACACAGCAAAATTAACCTTCCCAGCTTCTTCCAGTTGGGATCCCAGTGCCAAGACACCAAGGCAACACCAGGAAGGGATTATCCTGAAAATAAAGGTGGTCAGAGTGTTTTCAAGGCTTATTTAAGGTTTATTTTAATTGCTGCACCTCCAGCTGAGGTGGGGACCCCTCAGAGAGGTGACATTCCTGCTCCTTCCAACCTCCTGAGCTCCCATGTGCTGCTCCCAAAGCTGTCAGAGCAGGAATCAAAAATGGGACTTCCAAGGGAGACAGATGTCCCTGATATCTCCAAACTGAGCCCTGGGCATGTGAATATTGGGATTTTTGCAGGTCAAAGGGCCCTTCTGGGAACCCACCCACGGGCAGATGGGGAGATGGAGCTGGTCCTTGGATCCCCTTGGTGGGTGTTGGTCTATCCACGATTTTTTCCATCAGTTATTCAAATTGAGGCATGAAAATGGAAGCTGGGGGTGAGAGAGGCCACATTTTCTGTCCTGCTGGATTTGCTAGCAAGATTCAGAAGCTTGGGACAAGCTGGGAATAAAGTGTACAAATGGGGTGGGTGGGAATTGGGCTGTGTTTGGGTTGGGCTTTGTGTTCGGTTGCTTTAATTTGATTTTAAAATCTCCAGGCAGGAACAAAAAGTGGATTTGGGCAGAGGAGTGAGTCCAATCCATGACAGTTCCTGTGTGTTTGATGAATGCACACGTGTCCCCATGGCATCACTCCTTGCCAGCAGCTCCCCAGTGTTTGGCTTTTCATGCTTTTCCATGTAAATGTTGGGAGGTCAGAGAACACCAATAAAACCTGAGCAATGAACATTCCTCACTCCTCACTGTTCAAAGCACAGCCCCAGCCACGGGGAACATAAAACCACAGATTTTCCCCAGGAGGAAGAGTAGGAACTTCATGCCTTGGATCAGGGTAATCAGAGCAGACAAAGCAGAGGAGATTGTTCTCTGGGGGGCAATCCTGAATCCCTTCCCTCCCACCCTGAGAACCTTCCCTCAGCTCTTGGCCTGTGTCTTTCTTCATGGATTCCTTGCCAAGACGGGTCCTCTGCTTCCCTAAACATCCCATTAGCTGAGAACAAACACAAACTTCCACTGAGAGCTTCCAAAATACTGCCTGGGATTCTAGCTGGATACTTATTTATGCTCAAATATGAAAGCTTTAATCTCAGACTGATCAGCAGAGTGTGCTCTCCTGGCTTTTCCTGCCAGGCAGTTCACAAGAGTTGATTCTCAACACTGACAGAAAACAACGGAAGATCTATGTGTAAATGAAATTTAAAGTTGTTTTGGAGGTTAATGATCAAAATCTCAGATAACGACCACAAGAACATTCTCTTTTCCCTTGTGCCTGAGTGGCACAAGCAGTGAGCACATTCTGGTTCTTAGCTCACACTCTTTTATCTGAAATTACCTCCACCAAGACTGATTTTCCCAATATCTCCTTAAGAAAATCCATCTTGTTGCAAGAATTAATTCCATGGTGTTTGTTACCCATTATTGACAATGCAAGTTCAGAGCAGGTGAGGCTGAACTGGCTTTGATGCTTTGGGAAGGCTGAGCTGGAACAGAGACTGGACAGAGCTGGAGAATAAAGCAGAGATTTATTCAAAGGCCTCCAGGATCCACCTTGGGCAGGACAAGAGCCTGGCCAGGGCTACAGCCAAGGGGGACCCAAAATGGTCCCAAAATGGACAAAGGGTCACCAGGTCTGACCCTTGGATAAGTTTGGGTCCATTTGCACCTTGGGGTTGAATTGTCCAATTGCAGCTGCAGCTTGTGAGGTCCCATCCTTGTTGTTCCTCCCTTCAGCCCCCCTTGTTTGTGCTCTTGGGCCTGAAAGTTGTCCTTGGTGTCCATTGGGGAAAGGATTTGTTTTGTGTCCCTGCTGTGTGCAGAGCTGAGTGACACTGACTGTGAGCTCAGAGCTGCACCCCTGGGCAGCACAGAACCTGAAACACAGCAAAGATAAAACTTCAGGCATCAGGCTGAGGAGCACAAACACAGGCACTCAGAGGGGACAGAGCCCAGAGCAGTCCCAAAACCAGGACCCAGCCCAGTCCCAGCACTGCTCACCCTCACTCTGCACTCTGGTTTTGCCCTGGATGAGGAGCTGCCAACCCAGAGCTCTCCCTCTCTGGAAGGCAGCAGCGAGTTTAAACCCCCTGATTTGGACGGGAGCAGCGAGCTTTGATCCGGCCTGGGGAGCTCCTGGCACCTGCAGCTTGGGGAGAGCCATAAAACACAGCTGGAGGCTGCAGGAGCAGAATTCCAGCCAAGCCTGCCCTGGACTGGTCCTTCCCTGACTTTTCTCCCTTAATCCCGTGGCTGGAGCTTCCCCCACGTTCAGCCTGTGAGCACGGCCACCCCTCTGCTGTAATATTTCCCCACAGCATTATCAGCCCGGAGCAGATATCCAGGGAAAGCCTTCCTGGCTGTCCCCACAGGTGTTCCCCACACTCCGGGCACGGCCATTCAAAGGGCTCGGGAATCAACAGGCTTTGTTCACCTCCCGCAAGGCTTTCCTACAATGAAGCCTGAACAATCAGCAATGGCATCGAGCCCCCGATGAATCACTTTTCACACTGTTTTCAGCATCCTCTGTGTGTGTTTTGTCTTTCTTCCCAAGGCTATTCCCAAGCTGCTGCATTCCCCTGGAGCCCGATTAGAGCCCATTCTTTGTATTTACTAACAGGAAGCATCACGGCTCTGTCCTCACCAGCTTCACTCGCAGGCCCTCTTAATTATTCGTATATTTGGGGTTTTTTTTAAAGCTTACTTGGCAAAAATCCCCCGTTCCTCCATTCTTCCTGCCTAGCAGGTTATTTCTTTCTTCCTCAAGGTGCAATCCGGTTTCCTTTTGTTGTTAAACTGCCTAATCCTGATACTTTCCTGGATATTGTGGGAAAGAGCCCCGCTTGACAACCAACTTTTCATTTCCATCCTGATTAGCAAGCACATAATAACTGGAAGCATAATTTGCACTTTGATTTAAGCCACCTCATTCACATTTGGAAGGAAATCTAGGATGACTAAAGCTTGAAAGGAAAGGCAGGATAAGCAGCATTAAGGAGCTGTCAGGGATTGGAATTGCATTAAATGTTCCTGTTTTATTGTCACACACTCGTGGCCTCCTGCACGAGCAGCAGATGATGGCAGAGAACTCTTTAAATCTGAATATGTGGAGCTCAGAAAATAAGGTGGAAGGGTAAGCTGGGTGACAGGAATCCTGCATCCCACTGTCTCTTCAGCTCACCAATATATCCCTGCAGTAATTTCTTGGCACTGTTCCCCTGCCCACAGCTCTTCTCTTTCTGAGGCTTTATCCTCGTGTTTTAAACTTGTGTCTTTGCTTTATACTTGTGGTTTAAATTCTTCTTTTTGGCACTTAATGAACAAGCTAAACAAACCCCAAACTAAACACAGAAGAGCCTCAATACTGGAAATATAAATAGCTGTGTGCTCATAGTGTCAGCAAAATTTCCAAAAACTGCTCCTATGTGTTGCCTGCTCAGAGCTTTCCCTCTCCAGAGTATCTTGAGAAGTTTGGCGCCTTCAGCAGGATTCCCTGGATTCACCACCTCTAATTCCAAGGCTTTTCCTGCCCATATTCCAACCCAGGTGTGGAACTCCAGCCTCACGATGCTCTCTCAGCTCATCTCTTCCTCCCCAGGTTGGGCTTTTCCATCCCTTTCCCTTCAATCTCCAAAACTCCAACAATCAAAGCCACGCCTTTAGATCCTCGCAGGCACCGACGAGCAGCCAAGCACTAAAATTATTGAGCAAATTATCAAGATAATAAATTAATGAATCTATAAAATAATTTATTATTTATTAATAAATAATTGTTATTCATTTATTTATTTATTTATTTATTTATTTATTTATTTTTTATTATCTCCTTGTAAAAAAGGAGGTTTTCTCCCTGCCCCACTGTGAGATGTTAAAGCAGGAAATCTCTCCTTCCACACCTGTTCAAATCGAAGCAGACTGACAGAAAAGAACCCTTTTCTGAAAGAAAAGAAAGAGTCAAGTTTGTGTTTGTGCCTCAGCTCTGTAATTCACAGAGAGGGCAGCACTGGATTCCATCACTGGAGAAACTTCCAGGGTATAAAATCCCTTTCAAACTCTTTTCAGAGACTGAAATATAAATCACTCAGCACATCAATCTGTACTGGTTCTAACTGTCCCCAAAAATGTCGTGCAGTTCCACTGGTGACATTTATTTGATGTGGTCTGAAGCGTGTAGGGAATTTTTTTATGAGGTGATTTTATTTTTTGGGCTGCAGGTGAATTTTGCCTTAGATAAAACCCCTGGTGCAGGCTGAGCTCTCAGGGAGCTGCTCTTCCCATTGACATCAAATTCTCTCGTATCTCCAGGGATCATCCAGCCATAATCTTTCCATGGTTAAAGTTCTCTGGAAACTCTCTGCCATTGCTCTAAATTCTCCTGCTCCCTCTCTGATCACTCTCTTTGATCTCGAACAACATATTATTTTGTGACTTCTCTCACAGTTTCAGCCAGGAGATCTCTTATCTTTGTGAAAAATCGAATTCCTGGGCACTTCAATAAAACAGCAATGTGGGGAATTGTCAGCAAACCACGCCAGGAGGGAAAAGCCATCCAGACTCTGACAAGGAGGTGTCAGGGGTGAGTGCCACCAGCTAAGCCAAAGGACACGACTGTCAGAGGATGGATCAGGGGCCAGGAATGCTCAAAGGAAAGCTCAGGGAAGGGAAAAATGCAAACCCTGCACAAATTGTGTGCCTGCCCAGGCAAGCAGAGCTCGCAGAGGTCTGCAGGGGAATTGGGAGCTTGTCTTGGGCACAGTCAGGGCTCCCCAAAGTCTCCTAAATTAATCATGGCCCCAGCTTTGAGAGATGCTTTTAACTGTGTGCAACTGGAGGTCTTAATTGCTCTTTCAGTTGAAAGGGGAATGGAGCAGCCTTTGTTTTGCTTGACATGTTCCAAAGGAGGTTTAATTTTAGAGAAAAGTGCAGAGACTAACATTCAGTATTTCTTCTTATGCCTCAAAAGGAAGAGAAGAAAAAGGAAAACGAGACCAAAAATTTTTTGCTAGAAAGTTTTTGGGTTCTTCAACCTTTAACAAAATCAAACTCGCAGCAGTCAATCAATCAATCAATCAATCAATCAAATCCTGCTTGGATCAGAGCTCACATCCTGCTTGGATCAGAGCAGCTGTGGCTGCCCCATCCCTGGAAGTGTCCCAGGCTGGGTTGGATGGGGCTTGGAGCACAGAAGGTGTGGAACTGGATGAGCAGTTCCTGGGAGAGCAGAAGGTGTGGAAATGGATGATCTTCCAACCCAAACCATTCCACAATTCACATCAAAATAAAAAACTCCACATGAATTCACTGTGCTGCTCCTCCCCCTCCTGCCCAAAACCACATCAAAACTTGGGGACACCCTAAAACCCTTTTCCATCTGCTTGAAACACAGGGAAGGACCCCGAGGAACCTCTGGAGGTGGCAGAGCAGTGTCACAGAGGGGTGGCAGGGCTCTGATTGCCCGGGTGGGGCTGGGAACAGGTGAGCTCTATTTATCCAGGTGGGAAGAGACAAATCCAACAGGATGAACTCACCGAGGAGCTGATTTGCTGTGCCTGGGCAACTGGAAAGGAGCTCTCCCTCGGCCCACCTGGTGGTGGCTTGCACAGGTGTTTGTTGAAGATATGTGTATTTAAATTCCTGCCTCTTTATTACTCATAAATAACAAAGTTATCGCCGAGTGCTGGGGGAGTAGAAGGAATAGATTTCCTTCTGCTCTATTCCTGGCCTCTCCTGATTGTTTTATCCCAGGGAAATTTATAACAACCTGAGGCTCCTTTAGGGAATGTCAGCCCTTTCTATAAGTCATTCCCCAACAAACTGGCTGGGGAACAGCTCGGCATCACTCCTTGTGGGAAATAAAATTGGAAAACTGAAGGACCTTTCATTAAGCAAGTGGTCCATGAATCAACTCAGGAGAATTATTGGGATCTTTGGCAGCCAAAGCCAGGGAGTTCTTCACTGTTTGTGGTGCCTGTGCCCTTTCCAGATGGAATATCAGCAGAGACTCTGCCTTGGCTGGGGACAGAGACATGAAATCACTCTGGGCTCATCATTAAGTTTTTTGAACCACTTTTGACGTAAAAGTGACCCTGGAATTGCTGCTAGCTCTGCCTGCATGCTCAGCTCACAGCTTTGGGCTAGAATTAGCTTGTTTTGGGCAAAGCCAAAACTGAAACCCAACCACGAGGAAAGAGAGAAATGGCAGAAAAGAAAACTCCTTACAGTTTTTGAAATACACATCACCCCGTGCACTTCTCTGAAATCTCCATTTCAATGCCAATCCCAGGGTTGAAAAGTACTAAAATCACTTGTCCCAGTGATTTTTCTCAGTTAGATGATTTCCCCTTTATTTGAGTGGTCACTCCTTCCCTCATCCATTTACAGACTTCCATCACTTCTAATAACAATTATTTAAGTCCTTTGCCCACTTTGCAGCTGCAATAAATGTGTTGAGTTTTATCAGCAGCCTGGTCCCTGCAGGTATCAGAGAACTGATGGACCCCGATGGGAAGCTGCTCCCTGAGTCCTGAAAATTACCTATTTAGACCCCATTTTGCCTCCTAAATAAAATATAAAATTGGCATTCTGAGGAAATGTCTCTCTCCCTTTATTCGGTGTCTGGAGAAATGACCTTGCTCTTAATTTAAGCACCTTAAAAGCAGAGCTGGACGAATCCAGGCTTTGCTGCTAAGTGAGCACATGGAGCCTCTTTTCCTTTATAATTAGGCCCATCAAACCTTCTAACCCTGAGGGTCCTTTTTGAAAATCCTGTGCTAATTTCAGCTGCTGGATATAAGCATCCAAATGTTTGGGTGCCTATGGAAACTTCCTCTGGAGCAACCATAAGGAAGCTGTATTTGTAGTCCACGCATTTCCATGTATCATTAATATATGGCAAGAATGTAAGTAGTTGGAAAATATGTTCACAGTCCCTGGTTGATTCTTCCAAGATGGGGCTGTTGTAGGAAAAAGGATTAGGTGAGTTAAAAGTGCCCAGGGCTCAGCAGTCATTAAGAGCTCCAACTGCTCCCAGCAAAAAATAATTTTTGCAGCTGCACTTTGGCGAAATGTTTCACGTGGTTGGGGTGGTTTGGTTTCTCCTGGGCATGTCAATATTTCTGGGCAGGAATATTCCACTGCTCAGCAGTCAGCAGCCAAGGTGGGTGCGTGGGTTTGGGGAAAATGTTCAGCTCTGAGAGCTCAACCAGAGGGGTGCTGAGCTCGGAGTAAACATGGAGTTGATGCCATAGGATTTTATATTTCTCATCTATTTGTTATCCTGCAGTTCTTTAGTGTAGAACTCCAAACTCCACACACAGTGTGAGCTGCTGCTTCCCCATGTTGGGCAGACACAACAATTCCTCTCCAGGCCTGGGGATCAAGGACACCTCACTGCCTCAGGCCTGAGAGATGGAAACAAAAGTGAGTTTGGGGGAGCAAACTTGGGGTGAATGACTTCATTACCTGAAGCTGGAATTGGAAGATTAAGCCCCAATGTGCAAATGGACCAAATTTATCAAAGTGTGAACCCCGTGACCTGTTGTCCATTTTGGGTGGGCTTCATCTGCTCTAAATGTACCTGGAGGCCCTTCAATAAATAGAACTGCTTTTTATTCCCTTAATTCTGTCAGGCCTCTGTTTTCAGGTAGCCCCAAAAGGCGTCAGAGTGAGCAAATGGGGATGGATGTGTTATTTACTCTGCTTTAAACTGCATTTCCCTGGGGTTAATATTGGTTAATATTGGTTAATATTGGTTAATATTGGTTAATATTGGTTAATATTGCCTATATTGGGATACACGTGGTGTCCCTGGCACTTCCCAGGCTCCCAGGAACAGCCCTTTGCTCTCCCCTCTGTCCACCCGCCCAGCCAAAAACTTTGTGTTGGGAACCCAGACAGGGCTGGGGGCAAAAGGGGAACTCCCAAGGGCAGTGTGGGAGGGTGGCCCTGCCCCAGTCCCAGCCACCCCAGCCTGGCACAGCCCAGAGCTCACCCAGGAATGATAACAGAGCTGTGTCACCACAGCAACGGGCCCTGCTGCCATGGGGACAGACTGGTGACAGACTGGGATGGGCTTCCTGGCCTGCTGGAGCAGCCTGGGCTGCTGGAAGGGGTTGGAATGACACGAGATTGAAGGTCCACTGCAGCCCAAACCACGCTGTGAGTCTGACTTGCTCTGGCTAAATTCTCCTGCTCTTCCTGCCAGTGAGGACATCCTCCAAAAATTCAGTCTTTCCCCCTCACTTGGAAGGTGATTTTTGGTTTAAAATTTGCTGCGTGTGAATTTTCCTGAAACATTGGTGAGCTTCATTGCCATGGGCTGAGAGGTGATGGCCTTTGCAAATCCAAACACAAGAAAAAGATTATTATAATGGCACTTTAAAGTATTTTAAATAGATCTTTAGAATTTAACTGCAAGCCAAACTTTTGGCCATGACCTTTTCAGCAATCTTGAACCTATGAGTAATATCCTATCTGATTCTGGAGAAGTGAAAGTACGGAGAGTTTATTCCTTTTCTGAGTCATTTGTTTTGATAATTCCACACCAATTCTTTAAGGGTAGAGTCTACATTGAGCACAGACCCACATGATTTTTTCACTTCTGATAAAACAGTGCTCCCTAAACCCAGTTCTATCCCACTCTAAGGTGGGAGCTGCTTTCCAGGTGGTTGTTGAGGTTGTGGTGGCTCCCAACCTCCCACTAATCTCTCTGACTTTAAGTCAGGCTCTGCAGTGGGCTCAGCCTCTTGCCTTCATCCCCCACTCACCCAATATTTCCTTAGCAGTGTCCTTTTCCAAGGAAAATCCAATCCATAAGGCCTTTGCATGCAGTGGAGATTAAAAAAAAAGTCAAATCAATAGCATTAAGCCTCTGTATAGAGCTTCTAATTTATCCAACAAACACTCAGCAAACAGGAGTCTGCTGGGTTGTGGTTTTGGCTGCTTGACTTCCCCTAAACTTGGAAAAATGTGTAAATGAAGGAACAGCAATAAGATAAAAAGTTGAATAGACTGTGGAGATACAGCAAAAAAACAAAAAATCTGGGCCTTCTTGGAATAACCAAAAGACATGGAGAGCATGGATGTTTACAGGATAGTGGGACAGGTGAGGCTAATTCAGGGATCATCTTTTCTGTATCATAGGTAAAACCAGGAATTTCTACTCAATAATTGTCCCATCACCACTGGAGTTTAGGGACTTATCAGCTGCGTGAGTCTTCCATGCCGTGGAGGAGGATAAAGGCTGGATAATATAAAGGAAAAGGTTGGTGCAACATGGAGGGTGAAATCAGAGATCTTGATGTGGTGGGAGAAGGTGTTTCAGAGTGGGAGAAGATGTTTCAGAATGGGTGAAGGTGTTTTAGATCAGTAGAAGGTGTTTCAGAAGGCCAGAAGATGTTTCAGAAGGGCAGAAGATGTTTCAGAAAGGCAGAAGGTGTTTCAGAAGGGCAGAAGGTGTCTCAGAGCAGCAGAAGGTGTTTCAGAGCAGCAGAAAATGTTTCAGAGCAGCAGAAAGTGTTTCAGAATGGGTGAAGGTGTTTCAGAAGGGCAGAAGGTGTCTCAGAACAGCAGAAGGTGTCTCAGAGGGGAAAACACCGTGGTCCTGCCCTGCCCCGTGTTTTGTTGGAGTGGAGACAACAACATTTTGCCAGGAGAAGTTGAGGAGCGAGGCCAGAGCACGCCGAGCAGCCTGAGGCAGGAGCAGGGCCGGGCCTGCAGGCCAAGCTGGGCCTCCAAAAAGACAAAGGCGAGGAAGGAGCTCGTGTTTGCAGCGTGAAGTCACGGAAAGGGCGCGGGAGCCGCGGCGGCACGAGGAGCTCCAGCCTCACAAAAAGCCGTGGTGGCTGCTGCTCTCTCAGCTCTCTGCTCCAGCCAGAGATTTCCTGCTGAGCCACAAACGTCACCGCTCCTGCTCCTGCCACAACTGCTCAGGACGGGAAAATACGGGAGCTGCTGGCTCCGTGACTGCCAACATCCCGCTCCTGACCCGGGGCTGACCCTGCAGCGGCGCTGGTTGCCAAGGGACAATCTTACGTACTGGGATTTGTTTTAGCAACATCATAATAAAGGGGTTTTTTTGCTCAGCAGTTTGTGAAACTTCGGTTTGAAACTAGAGGCGAAATATGAGGTCTTGGTTGAAGATGATGCCAGGGGAAAAAGCAAAACATAACGTGCTGTGTGTGTGAAAAAACTGTAAGTAAAAGTGGCAATTCATTATATAGAAGCGATCATTTATGATATGGAAGTGTCCGTTTATGAGATCAAAGTGATCGTTTATGAGATCAAAGTGATCATTTATGATAAAAAAGTGACCATTTATGAGCTAAAAGTGCCCATTTATGAGACAAAATTGTCCATTTATGAGTGTGAGAGGCTGGAGGGGCCCGTCGATGAGATAATATTTTATATCTCCTTTCGTTTGCAAGAATTCATGGTGGTTTCCTCTAACTACAAACACCACATCCACTCCCAGAGAGTAAAAAACAATAACAGATGAAAAACTTTGTTAAAATGTGTTCAAAAAAGGGAAAAAACTGGGGAAAAAAGGGAATGGCAGCCAGGGAATCTGAGCAGGCCCAGGTAGGGCTGTCCTCTGAAGAAGGTCACCTCTTACTGCAAAGCAATGAAAGCTTCTAGGACTAAACCCCACTTTTTAAAACCCTCCCCAAAAGGGATATCCTTTATTCCCAAGGATAAAAGCTGAATTGAAGGAATACCAAGATGGGACTCTCTTTAAGACGTTCGATTTTATAAAGAGTAACGGTGAGGATGAGTGCAAGGAACTTGTTCCTATCCTGTTTTTCCTGCCTGTTCAAACCTCTGCCTGCCTGGAACCAGCTGCTCAACGCTCCAAACCTTCTGCAGCCACATCTGTCCCAGTGCCACGGGGAGAAGATGCTATTGTGAAAATCGTGGATGCTCTCATCGCCCTTTGTTCCAGGCCCGCAGTACGGCCCGGTCCAGAAAACACATCAGGTCATCAAATCAGCGCAGTAAATCTTCCCTTTTACTTAGAAAGACAAAAATAATCCTGACTTTTTCATGAGCTCACACAACACCAAGAGGCATTTCAGGCTCAGGAAAGGATCTCATTTCTGCTGTCACAAGTTGGACTGGGCTGCACTTGGATGGGCCCTGGGGCTGCACACGGGATCCAGCTCCATCCCACAGGGGAGCATCCAAGGCACAGATTTGGTGGCAAAACCCCATCCTCAGCTCTTTTTTCAGAGTTCACCAGTGCAGGGGCCCTGCTGCAGCTGGTGCCAGGCTCAATATTAAATGCAGAAGAAGGAGAAGGAGTCTGCAGGAGCAGGGGCTGGGCCTCCTGGGCGAGAGGGCCCAGCCGCCACAGAGAGCGCGGACTCGCTTTCCATGGTCCTCGCTTGGAGAGCTGGCCTGATTTCCTTTCATGTGTCCTCACTATTCCTATTGGAAGGGATTTCCAGCCTCTGTCTATTTATACCCATTTCTTCTCGTGCCAACATTGTCTCTTCACTTAAATAACTTTCCTCTGCCTGCTGCTTCGCCTCCTTGATGCTCTCAGCTGTCAGATCCCCCCTCAGCCTCCTCTCCCCAGGCAAAACAAGTCAATTCCATTTAATAACCCCTGAGGAAGAGTCCCCATTCCCTGGATTCTTCATGCCCTACAACAAGCTCCTCTTTCTGGATGTGCTGGTGAGGATCCACAGCCCTTCCTCTATGGAAGTTTTAGGGTCGCATTTTTGGGGTCGTAATCTGAGGGCTCAGAGGAAAGGTCTGTGGTTCCTCCTTTGCTTTCACCAGAACAAAGCAATCCCCACATAATAATGCAGCAATTAATTACACCTCTGGTACCCCACACAGAGCTAGGAGGGAACACTGTGGCTCCTACTGCAGAATGTTCATTTTCTCATTGCCAACAGCAAATGAGGACTTTGGCTTTTCTTCTAAAAACTTTAAGGCCCAGGTAGGCGTTCATAAATGGACAAAATATCTGTTTATTGAGTAGAGAAGGATGCAGACAGGTAAAGAGAACAGAATTCCCTTCATAGCTTGGTAAACACAAATAATTCCTTTTACTATCATCATCTCTACCTCTCTCTTTTTCATCAGCATTGTACCATGGAATCATGGAATGGTTTGGGTTGGAAAAGACCTCAAAGACCATCCAGTGCCATGGGCAGGGACACCTTCCACTGCCCCAGGCTGCTCCAAACCCTGTCCAACCTGGCCTTGGACACTGCCAGGGATCCAGGGGCAGCCACAGCTTCTCTGGGCACCCTGTGCCAGGGCCTGTCCACCCTGACAGGGAACAACTCCTTCCCAATCTCAAATCTAAACTCACTCTCAGTGTGAAGCCATTCCCCCTCCTTTTCCTATCACTACCTGGCAGAGAAAAGATCTGTTTCTCCTTGAAGTCAAGTCAGTGATAAAACTCCTGTTGATTACTTGTTGCAAGGAGTAGAGGAGGGTTCTGGTTTTTGTAACATGGGTAGAAGTCTGCTGGAATAAAATGGATTTCAGTGATAACCTCACTTAACAGAGCACCCTTGTCCAAGACAGAAAAAAACAGAGAGGCCTTCAAAAGATGCTGAGAGACTCTGGTCACAGAAAGAAGAGTGGGGCTGAAAATGCAGCTAAAAACTCTTCCAAAGGTTCACCCTGTGCCCAGATCACCCAAGGTCCTGCTGGAGTTGCACACTCATGATTTACACACCCACAGTGGCTCTCTGCTGCTGCTAATGAGCACCTGGTGTTGCCATGATTTCCACCTTGCCTCTGGAATACAAATATCCTGCCACATCTATCACCCCAGGCCTCCTCTCCACACAGCAGAAAGGGCAGAAACAACAAGATCTTGCAGGAAGTGCCCAAGCAGCTCAAAAAGAAACTATGTCAGGAGTAACAAATCCACAGCTTATGTCAAACCCCGCTCCAGATAAGGGGAAATATTTTTTTTTTATGAAATCCAAGTATGGCCCTTGCAGATGTGGAAAGAATGCAGCAAGAAGGTATTTCCAATTCCCAGTGGAAACAGGTTTTGCAGTGGGGTTGTTTTAATATTTATTTTGTTTTTTCCAGCTGCCCCTTGCCCTCTTTGCTGTTTCCTTGGGGACTGGGGAGCACCAGTGCCCTTATTCCAGACTGGAGCAAACCCAGGGAAGGCCTGTCCAAGGGGCAAGAGGAAATCTGTGTTCCATGATTAATTCCCCTGCTGACTGGGGCTTCTGATACTGCACGAGTGACAGTAAAAATCCCCACACATGGGAGTGCTTTTTCACCAAACCAACCTTGCTTTTAGCCACCTGCTTAAATCAGGGAAAATGGAGATTGTTCGTGCTGGATTTCTCTCCCTTTCCTGCTTCCCAGTGGGTGGCATTTCCCTCCCTCCTTCCCTTTTCCTTCCCCAGTGCAGAAAGAACTTATTTATGAGGGAGATAAGGGAGAACAAATCCCAGAAGATCCTCTTTGGCCTCAATGCCATGGTTTTGATAAGTGTCCTATGTTTAGGAAAAACGAGGTTAAATCTTGAATTATTTCTGAACAAACAGTTGGACAGTAAACCCCAGGTGCTTGTGGAGATGATGGTGAGGTTCTGCAGCTTTATTTAAATCAGAAAAAAAGATTTATTGCTTTTTTTTCCCCATGGAGGGAGTCAGGGTTTTGCACTGGAGAAGGGCCAACTTCACCTCTTGATGGTTAAAAAGCCCCAAATATCAGCTTGTACTTAAAATCCCTGCAAATGTTTTGGGTGGCAAAATTCTGTGGAAATTTGGGTTGAGCTGGGTAACATTTTTTCCTTACAATGCCTTCAGCCCAATCCAAATTTCCAGAGCAAACAGCATTTTTTCCCCCCGAAGATTTTTCAGCCGTGCAGTGACAATTTGCAATGTGTTATTTCAATTAATTGTCAACTGTTTCCAGATCTCAGAGCAGATCACTGGATATAAACCCGGCCCCTGCTACTCGATTTGCTTCTCTTTCCTCTCATTTATTTTCCAAGACAAGAGCTTTGGGGTGACCATCTGCTTCTCATTTCAAACCTGTCTGCTTTTGTTGATACCTGGTGTCTTCTGCCTCATGCACAAGCTCAATTAAAGATTGATCAGCAGAGTTTTGTTTTGACACAGGTCCCCGATGCCGAGCAGCAAAGCTTCACAAACCTGAGTTGCTTTTTGTGGTGAAGGGTTTTTTCAGGGGCTTTAAATTCTGTTTTAGGCCCACGTTTGGCAACTGTTTCCAAATGTGCTTTTGAGTTACCTCGTGAAATGGAATAGAGAATTTTTGGGCTAAATTAGAGGCATTTGTGAAACGTGGGGCCGTAGGAAACGTAAAGTTAAGGCTCCATCTCTTCCTCCCTCCTGTTTTCCATACTAACCCCCCTCAGTTTTTAGGCTAAAATAGCTTTATTTCCCTAATTCCCAGTGCTGCTGTAGCACTGTGAAGATCACCCTGGCTCCTCTACGCTCCTTCACCTCTGCTGCAGCTCCTGCCAGGTGAACAGCTCCAGGCAGAGAGCCAAATACCAACCTCTCCACATCCTAAAAGTGATGTTTATTCTCTTAATTGACTCCTTGCCTCCCCTGCCCCTGGCAGGATAAAGCAGCTCTAAACCTTTCCCAACACTCACCTCTGAAGTGGCAGCGACTTAGAGCAGGCTTGAAAGGAAAATGGGATGAAATGACCAAAATAAGGAAGAAATTGTGTTTGTCACCATCAAAATCTGCTTCCCCAGCCCCTCTCAGAGCTGCTCAGGGGCAAAATGTGAGGACAAAGTTTAAAAGGGGGATCTAAACTCAGGTGCTGCTTAAACCCAGTTTTATTTCCATTCTCACATCTCTAAAAGCTCAATCTTGCTTTTCCTCACCCAAGTTTGTGTGATTCTTGCATTAAAAATTTGGTCTTTTGAGGTTTTCAGGTAATGGAGAAACCTGAGCCTGCCTGGAGGGTGCTTTGGTTCCCCTAAAACATCAATTCCTCACTTTATCTCCCCCCTTTTTCCATCCTACAAACAGAACTGCCTGATTTTGGGTAGGATGAACCTTAGACAGCAACTTCCCACTCTTCAGGTGGGAAGCTGCTCTTGTCTTCCCTTTTAATTATTCCCCAAAGCCCTTGATTATCCTGTATTTTCCCCATCTAATCAGAACATCATACACAAGCAAAATCCTCAAGGTTTTGTTGGGTTTTTTTTCCCCTGTTTTACTTACTCCGTTCATATTTTTCTCATAAAATCTGTCACCAGTGGCCAGTTCCTTTCTCTCTGTAATGGAAATTTTGGGATTGGTTAAGAGAAAAAAAAAAAAAACCAAACCCAATCCTAAATCATTAAGTAAGATAATATCTCAGAATTATTACTTAACAATGAGAAATTTTATAGCAGACATTTTGACAGGACATTTTTCACTTACAAAACCATCCTTTTTTTTTTTTTTT
>JANPWX010024290.1:0-15781 GCA_024734555.1 Trochalopteron elliotii
GGAGAGCCAGAGGTGCTGGGACAGTTTGGATTCACCCCTGGGGGTTTAGATGGAGAGCCAGAGGTGCTGGAATAGTTTGGATTCACCCCTGGGGGTTTGGATGGAGATCCAGAGGTGCTGGAATAGTTTGAATTCACCCCTGGGGGTTTGGAGGGAAAGCCAGAAGTGCTGGGACAGTTTGGATTCACCCCTGGGGGTTTGGAGGGACACTCTGAGCTCCAGCTGGGCCACCACCCTGGCTTTGAAGGGAAAGGCTCAAAGAGAAACAACCCTACACTGCAAAATTAACCTTCCCAGCTTCTTCCAGTTGGGATCCCAGTGCCAAGACACCAAGGCAACACCAGGAAGGGATTATCCTGAAAATAAAGGTGGTCAGAGTGTTTTCAAGGCTTATTTAAGGTTTATTTTAATTGCTGCACCTCCAGCTGAGGTGGGGACCCCTCAGAGAGGTGACATTCCTGCTCCTTCCGACCTCCTGAGCTCCCATGTGCTGCTCCCAAAGCTGTCAGAGCAGGAATCAAAAATGGGACTTCCAAGGGAGACAGATGTCCCTGATATCTCCAAACTGAGCCCTGGGCATGTGAATATTGGGATTTTTGCAGGTCAAAGGGCCCTTCTGGGAACCCACCCACGGGCAGATGGGGAGATGGAGCTGGTCCTTGGATCGCCTTGGTGGGTGTTGGTCTATCCACGATTTTTTCCATCAGTTATTCAAATTGAGGCATGAAAATGGAAGCTGGGGGTGAGAGAGGCCACATTTTCTGTCCTGCTGGATTTGCTAGCAAGATTCAGAAGCTTGGGACAAGCTGGGAATAAAGTGTACAAATGGGGTGGGTGGGAATTGGGCTGTGTTTGGGTTGGGCTTTGTGTTTGGTTGCTTTAATTTGATTTTAAAATCTCCAGGCAGGAACAAAAAGTGGATTTGGGCAGAGGAGTGAGTCCAATCCATGACAGTTCCTGTGTGTTTGATGAATGCACACGTGTCCCCATGGCATCACTCCTTGCCAGCAGCTCCCCAGTGTTTGGCTTTTCATGCTTTTCCATGTAAATGTTGGGAGGTCAGAGAACACCAATAAAACCTGAGCAATGAACATTCCTCACTCCTCACTGTTCAAAGCACAGCCCCAGCCACGGGGAACATAAAACCACAGATTTTCCCCAGGAGGAAGAGTAGGAACTTCATACCTTGGATCAGGGTAATCAGAGCAGACAAAGCAGAGGAGATTGTTCTCTGGGGGGCAATCCTGAATCCCTTCCCTCCCACCCTGAGAACCTTCCCTCAGCTCTTGGCCTGTGTCTTTCCTCATGGATTCCTTGCCAAGACAGGTCCTCTGCTTCCCTAAACATCCCATTAGCTGAGAACAAACACAAACTTCCACTGAGAGCTTCCAAAATACTGCCTGGGATTCTAGCTGGATACTTATTTATGCTCAAATATGAAAGCTTTAATCTCAGACTGATCAGCAGAGTGTGCTCTCCTGGCTTTTCCTGCCAGGCAGTTCACAAGAGTTGATTCTCAACACTGACAGAAAACAAGGGAAGATCTATGTGTAAATGAAATTTAAAGTTGTTTTGGAGGTTAATGATCAAAATCTCAGATAACGACCACAAGAACATTCTCTTTTCCCTTGTGCCTGAGTGGCACAAGCAGTGAGCACATTCTGGTTCTTAGCTCACACTCTTTTATCTGAAATTACCTCCACCAAGACTGATTTTCCCAATATCTCCTTAAGAAAATCCACCTTGTTGCAAGAATTAATTCCATGGTGTTTGCTACCCATTATTGACAATGCAAGTTCAGAGCAGGGGAGGCTGAACTGGCTTTCATGCCTTGGGAAGGCTGAGCTGGAACAGAGACTGGACAGAGCTGGGGAATAAAGCAGAGATTTATTCAAAGGCCTCCAGGATCCACCTTGGGCAGGACAAGAGCCTGGCCAGGGCTACAGCCAAGGGGGACCCAAAATGGTCCCAAAATGGACAAAGGGTCACCAGGTCTGACCCTTGGATAAGTTTGGGTCCATTTGCACCTTGGGGTTGAATTGTCCAATTGCAGCTGCAGCTTGTGAGGTCCCATCCTTGTTGTTCCTCCCTTCAGCCCCCCTTGTTTGTGCCTTTGGGCCTGAAAGTTGTCCTTGGTGTCCATTTGGGGAAGGATTTGTTTTGTGTCCCTGCTGTGTGCAGAGCTGAGTGACACTGACTGTGAGCTCAGAGCTGCACCCCTGGGCAGCACAGAACCTGAAATACAGCAAAGATAAAACTTGAGGCATCAGGCTGAGGAGCACAAACACAGGCACTCAGAGGGGACAGAGCCCAGAGCAGTCCCAAAACCAGGACCCAGCCCAGTCCCAGCACTGCTCACCCTCACTCTGCACTCTGGTTTTGCCCTGGATGAGGAGCTGCCAACCCAGAGCTCTCCCTCTCTGGAAGGCAGCAGCGAGTTTAAACCCCCTGATTTGGACGGGAGCAGCGAGCTTTGATCCGGCCTGGGGAGCTCCTGGCACCTGCAGCTTGGGGAGAGCCATAAAACACAGCTGGAGGCTGCAGGAGCAGAATTCCAGCCAAGCCTGCCCTGGACTGGTCCTTCCCTGACTTTTCTCCCTTAATCCCGTGGCTGGAGCTTCCCCCACGTTCAGCCTGTGAGCACGGCTACCCCTCTGCTGTAATATTTCCCCACAGCATTATCAGCCCGGAGCAGATAGCCAGGGAAAGCCTTCCTGGCTGTCCCCACAGGTGTTCCCCACACTCCGGGCACGGCCATTCAAAGGGCTCGGGAATCAACAGGCTTTGTTCACCTCCCGCAAGGCTTTCCTACAATGAAGCCTGAACAATCAGCAATGGCATCGAGCCCCCGATGAATCACTTTTCACACTGTTTTCAGCATCCTCTGTGTGTGTTTTGTCTTTCTTCCCAAGGCTATTCCCAAGCTGCTGCATTCCCCTGGAGCCCGATTAGAGCCCATTCTTTGTATTTACTAACAGGAAGCATCACGGCTCTGTCCTCACCAGCTTCACTCGCAGGCCCTCTTAATTATTCGTATATTTGGGGTTTTTTTTAAAGCTTACTTGGCAAAAATCCCCCGTTCCTCCATTCTTCCTGCCTAGCAGGTTATTTCTTTCTTCCTCAAGGTGCAATCCGGTTTCCTTTTGTTGTTAAACTGCCTAATCCTGATACTTTCCTGGATATTGTGGGAAAGAGCCCCGCTTGACAACCAACTTTTCATTTCCATCCTGATTAGCAAGCACATAATAACTGGAAGCATAATTTGCACTTTGATTTAAGCCACCTCATTCACATTTGGAAGGAAATCTAGGATGACTAAAGCTTGAAAGGAAAGGCAGGATAAGCAGCATTAAGGAGCTGTCAGGGATTGGAATTGCATTAAATGTTCCTGTTTTATTGTCACACACTCGTGGCCTCCTGCACGAGCAGCAGATGATGGCAGAGAACTCTTTAAATCTGAATATGTGGAGCTCAGAAAATAAGGTGGAAGGGTAAGCTGGGTGACAGGAATCCTGCATCCCACTGTCTCTTCAGCTCACCAATATATCCCTGCAGTAATTTCTTGGCACTGTTCCCCTGCCCACAGCTCTTCTCTTTCTGAGGCTTTATCCTCGTGTTTTAAACTTGTGTCTTTGCTTTATACTTGTGGTTTAAATTCTTCTTTTTGGCACTTAATGAACAAGCTAAACAAACCCCAAACTAAACACAGAAGAGCCTCAATACTGGAAATATAAATAGCTGTGTGCTCATAGTGTCAGCAAAATTTCCAAAAACTGCTCCTATGAGTTGCCTGCTCAGAGCTTTCCCTCTCCAGAGTATCTTGAGAAGTTTGGCGCCTTCAGCAGGATTCCCTGGATTCACCACCTCTAATTCCAAGGCTTTTCCTGCCCATATTCCAACCCAGGTGTGGAACTCCAGCCTCACGATGCTCTCTCAGCTCATCTCTTCCTCCCCAGGTTGGGCTTTTCCATCCCTTTCCCTTCAATCTCCAAAACTCCAACAATCAAAGCCACGCCTTTAGATCCTCGCAGGCACTGACGAGCAGCCAAGCACTAAAATTATTGAGCAAATTATCAAGATAATAAATTAATGAATCTATAAAATAATTTATTATTTATTAATAAATAATTGTTAATAATTGATTTATTTATTTATTATTATCTCCTTGTAAAAAAGGAGGTTTTCTCCCTGCCCCACTGTGAGATGTTAAAGCAGGAAATCTCTCCTTCCTGACCTGTTCAAATCGAAGCAGACTGACAGAAAAGAACCCTTTTCTGAAAGAAAAGAAAGAGTCAAGTTTGTGTTTGTGCCTCAGCTCTGTAACTCACAGAGAGGGCAGCACTGGATTCCATCACTGGAGAAACTTCCAGGATATAAAATCCCTTTCAAACTCTTTTCAGAGACTGAAATATAAATCACTCAGCACATCACTCTGTACTGGTTCTAACTGTCCCCAAAAATGTCGTGCAGTTCCACTGGTGACATTTATTTGATGTGGTCTGAAGCGTGTGGGGAATTTTTTTATGAGGTGATTTTATTTTTTGGGCTGCAGGTGAATTTTGCCTTAGATAAAACCCCTGGTGCAGGCTGAGCTCTCAGGGAGCTGCTCTTCCCATTGACATCAAATTCTCTCGTATCTCCAGGGATCATCCAGCCATAATCTTTCCATGGTTAAAGTTCTCTGGAAACTCTCTGCCATTGCTCTAAATTCTCCTGCTCCCTCTCTGATCACTCTCTTTGATCTCGAACAACATATTATTTTGTGACTTCTCTCACAGTTTCAGCCAGGAGATCTCTTATCTTTGTGAAAAATCGAATTCCTGGGCACTTCAATAAAACAGCAATGTGGGGAATTGTCAGCAAACCACGCCAGGAGGGAAAAGCCATCCAGACTCTGACAAGGAGGTGTCAGGGGTGAGTGCCACCAGCTAAGCCAAAGGACACGACTGTCAGAGGATGGATCAGGGGCCAGGAATGCTCAAAGGAAAGCTCAGGGAAGGGAAAAATGCAAACCCTGCACAAATTGTGTGCCTGCCCAGGCAAGCAGAGCTCGCAGAGGTCTGCAGGGGAATTGGGAGCTTGTCTTGGGCACAGTCAGGGCTCCCCAAAGTCTCCTAAATTAATCATGGCCCCAGCTTCGAGAGATGCTTTTAACTGTGTGCAACTGGAGGTCTTAATTGCTCTTTCAGTTGAAAGGGGAATGGAGCAGCCTTTGTTTTGCTTGACATGTTCCAAAGGAGGTTTAATTTTAGAGAAAAGTGCAGAGACTAACATTCAGTATTTCTTCTTATGTCCCAAAAGGAAGAGAAGAAAAAGGAAAACAAGACCAAAAATTTTTTGCTAGAAAGTTTTTGGGTTCTTCAACCTTTAACAAAATCAAACTCGCAGCAGTCAATCAATCAATCAATCAATCAATCAAATCCTGCTTGGATCAGAGCTCAAATCCTGCTTGGATCAGAGCAGCTGTGGCTGCCCCATCCCTGGAAGTGTCCCAGGCTGGGTTGGATGGGGCTTGGAGCACAGAAGGTGTGGAACTGGATGAGCAGTTCCTGGGAGAGCAGAAGGTGTGGAAATGGATGATCTTCCAACCCAAACCATTCCACAATTCACATCAAAATAAAAAACTCCACATGAATTCACTGTGCTGCTCCTCCCCCTCCTGCCCAAAACCACATCAAAACTTGAGGACACCCTAAAACCCTTTTCCATCTGCTTGAAACACAGGGAAGGACCCCGAGGAACCTCTGGAGGTGGCAGAGCAGTGTCACAGAGGGGTGGCAGGGCTCTGATTGCCCGGGTGGGGCTGGGAACAGGTGAGCTCTATTTATCCAGGTGGGAAGAGACAAATCCAACAGGATGAACTCACCGAGGAGCTGATTTGCTGTGCCTGGGCAACTGGAAAGGAGCTCTCCCTCGGCCCACCTGGTGGTGGCTTGCACAGGTGTTTGTTGAAGATATGTGTATTTAAATTCCTGCCTCTTTATTACTCATAAATAACAAAGTTATCGCCGAGTGCTGGGGGAGTAGAAGGAATAGATTTCCTTCTGCTCTATTCCTGGCCTCTCCTGATTGTTTTATCCCAGGGAAATTTATAACAACCTGAGGCTCCTTTAGGGAATGTCAGCCCTTTCTATAAGTCATTCCCCAACAAACTGGCTGGGGAGCAGCTCGGCATCACTCCTTGTGGGAAATAAAATTGGAAAACTGAAGGACCTTTCATTAAGCAAGTGGTCCATGAATCAACTCAGGAGAATTATTGGGATCTTTGGCAGCCAAAGCCAGGGAGTTCTTCACTGTTTGTGGTGCCTGTGCCCTTTCCAGATGGAATATCAGCAGAGACTCTGCCTTGGCTGGGGACAGAGACATGAAATCACTCTGGGCTCATCATTAAGTTTTTTGAACCACTTTTGACGTAAAAGTGACCCTGGAATTGCTGCCAGCTCTGCCTGCATGCTCAGCTCACAGGTTTGGGCTAGAATTAGCTTGTTTTGGGCAAAGCCAAAACTGAAACCCAACCACGAGGAAAGAGAGAAACGGCAGAAAAGAAAACTCCTTACAATTTTTGAAATACACATCTGCACTTCTCTGAAATCTCCATTTCAATGCCAATCCCAGGGTTGAAAAGTACTAAAATCACTTGTCCCAGTGATTTTTCTCAGTTAGATGATTTCCCCTTTATTTGGGTGGTCACTCCTTCCCTCATCCATTTACAGACTTCCATCACTTCTAATAACAATTATTTAAGTCCTTTGCCCACTTTGCAGCTGCAATAAATGTGTTGAGTTTTATCAGCAGCCTGGTCCCTGCAGGTATCAGAGAACTGATGGACCCCGATGGGAAGCTGCTCCCTGAGTCCTGAAAATTACCTATTTAGACCCCATTTTGCCTCCTAAATAAAATATAAAATTGGCATTCTGAGGAAATGTCTCTCTCCCTTTATTCGGTGTCTGGAGAAATGACCTTGCTCTTAATTTAAGCACCTTAAAAGCAGAGCTGGACGAATCCAGGCTTTGCTGCTAAGTGAGCACATGGAGCCTCTTTTCCTTTATAATTAGGCCCATCAAACCTTCTAACCCTGAGGGTCCTTTTTGAAAATCCTGTGCTAATTTCAGCTGCTGGATATAAGCATCCAAATGTTTGGGTGCCTATGGAAACTTCCTCTGGAGCAACCATAAGGAAGCTGTATTTGTAGTCCACGCATTTCCATGTATCATTAATATATGGCAAGAATGTAAGTAGTTGGAAAATATGTTCACAGTCCCTGGTTGATTCTTCCAAGATGGGGCTGTTGTAGGAAAAAGGATTAGGTGAGTTAAAAGTGCCCAGGGCTCAGCAGTCATTAAGAGCTCCAACTGCTCCCAGCAAAAAATACTTTTTGCAGCTGCACTTTGGCGAAATGTTTCACGTGGTTGGGGTGGTTTGGTTTCTCCTGGGCATGTCAATATTTCTGGGCAGGAATATTCCACTGCTCAGCAGTCAGCAGCCAAGGTGGGTGCGTGGGTTTGGGGAAAATGTTCAGCTCTGAGAGCTCAACCAGAGGGGTGCTGAGCTCGGAGTAAACATGGAGTTGATGCCATAGGATTTTATATTTCTCATCTATTTGTTATCCTGCAGTTCTTTAGTGTAGAACTCCAAACTCCACACACAGTGTGAGCTGCTGCTTCCCCATGTTGGGCAGACACAACAATTCCTCTCCAGGCCTGGGGATCAAGGACACCTCACTGCCTCAGGCCTGAGAGATGGAAACAAAAGTGAGTTTGGGGGAGCAAACTTGGGGTAAATGACTTCATTACCTGAAGCTGGAATTGGAAGATTAAGCCCCAATGTGCAAATGGATCAAACTTATCAAAGTGTGAAAACCTATGACCTGTTGTCCATTTTGGGCGGGCTTCATCTGCTCTAAATGTACCTGGAGGCCCTTCAATAAATAGAACTGCTTTTTATTCTCTTAATTCTGTCAGGCCTCTGTTTTTAGGTAGCCCCAAAAGGCGTCAGAGTGAGCAAATGGGGATGGATGTGTTATTTACTCTGCTTTAAACTGCATTTCCCTGGGGTTAATATTGGTTAATATTGGTTAGTATTGGTTAATATTGGTTAGTATTGGTTAATATTGGTTAATATTGGTTAATATTGGTTAATATTGCCAATATTGGGATACACGTGATGTCCCTGGCACTTCCCAGGCTCCCAGGAACAGCCCTTTGCTCTTCCCTCTGTCCACCCACCCAGCCAAAAACTTTGTGTTGGGAGCCCAGACAGGGCTGGGGGCAAAAGGGGAACTCCCAAGGGCAGTGTGGGAGGGTGGCCCTGCCCCAGTCCCAGCCACCCCAGCCTGGCACAGCCCAGAGCTCACCCAGGAATGAGAACAGAGCTGTGTCACCACAGCAACGGGCCCTGCTGCCATGGGGACAGACTGGTGACAGACTGGGATGGGCTTCCTGGCCTGCTGGAGCAGCCTGGGCTGCTGGAAGGGGTTGGAATGACACGAGATTGAAGGTCCACTGCAGCCCAAACCACGCTGTGAGTCTGGCTTGCTCTGGCTAAATTCTCCTGCTCTTCCTGCCAGTGAGGACATCCTCCAAAAATTCAGTCTTTCCCCCTCACTTGGAAGGTGATTTTTGGTTTAAAATTTGCTGCGTGTGAATTTTCCTGAAACATTGGTGAGCTTCATTGCCATGGGCTGAGAGGTGATGGCCTTTGCAAATCCAAACACAAGAAAAAGATTATTATAATGGCACTTTAAAGTATTTTAAATAGATCTTTAGAATTTAACTGCAAGCCAAACTTTTGGCCATGACCTTTTCAGCAATCTTGAACCTATGAGTAATATCCTATCTGATTCTGGAGAAGTGAAAGTACGGAGAGTTTATTCCTTTTCTGAGTCATTTGTTTTGATAATTCCACACCAATTCTTTAAGGGTAGAGTCTACATTGAGCACAGACCCACATGATTTTTTCACTTCTGATAAAACAGTGCTCCCTAAACCCAGTTCTATCCCACTCTAAGGTGGGAGCTGCTTTCCAGGTGGTTGTTGAGGTTGTGGTGGCTCCCAACCTCCCACTAATCTCTCTGACTTTAAGTCAGGCTCTGCAGTGGGCTCAGCCTCTTGCCTTCATCCCCCACTCACCCAATATTTCCTTAGCAGTGTCCTTTTCCAAGGAAAATCCAATCCATAAGGCCTTTGCATGCAGTGGAGATTAAAAAAAAAGTCAAATCAATAGCATTAAGCCTCTGTATAGAGCTTCTAATTTATCCAACAAACACTCAGCAAACAGGAGTCTGCTGGGTTGTGGTTTTGGCTGCTTGACTTCCCCTAAACTTGGAAAAATGTGTAAATGAAGGAACAGCAATAAGATAAAAAGTTGAATAGACTGTGGAGATACAGCAAAAAAAAAAAAATCTGGGCCTTCTTGGAATAACCAAAAGACATGGAGAGCATGGATGTTTACAGGATAGTGGGACAGGTGAGGCTAATTCAGGGATCATCTTTTCTGTATCATAGGTAAAACCAGGAATTTCTACTCAATAATTGTCCCATCACCACTGGAGTTTAGGGACTTCTCAGCTGCGTGAGTCTTCCATGCCGTGGAGGAGGATAAAGGCTGGATAATATAAAGGAAAAGGTTGGTGCAACATGGAGGGTGAAATCAGAGATCTGGACGTGGTGGGAGAAGGTGTCTCAGAGTGGGAGAAGATGTTTCAGAATGGGTGAAGGTGTTTTAGATCAGTAGAAGGTGTTTCAGAAGGCCAGAAGATGTTTCAGAAGGGCAGAAGATGTTTCAGAAAGGCAGAAGGTGTTTCAGAAGGGCAGAAGGTGTCTCAGAGCAGCAGAAGGTGTTTCAGAGCAGCAGAAAATGTTTCAGAGCAGCAGAAAGTGTTTCAGAATGGGTGAAGGTGTTTCAGAAGGGCAGAAGGTGTCTCAGAACAGCAGAAGGTGTCTCAGAGGGGAAAACACCATGGTCCTGCCCTGCCCCGTGTTTTGTTAGAGTGGAGACAACAACATTTTGCCAGGAGAAGTTGAGGAGCAAGGCCAGAGCCCGCCGAGCAGCCTGAGGCAGGAGCAGGGCCGGGCCTGCAGGCCAAGCTGGGCCTCCAAAAAGACAAAGGCGAGGAAGGAGCTCGTGTTTGCAGCGTGAAGTCACGGAAAGGGCGCGGGAGCCGCGGCGGCACGAGGAGCTCCAGCCTCACAAAAAGCCGTGGTGGCTGCTGCTCTCTCAGCTCTCTGCTCCAGCCAGAGATTTCCTGCTGAGCCACAAACGTCACCGCTCCTGCTCCTGCCACAACTGCTCAGGACGGGAAAATACGGGAGCTGCTGGCTCCGTGACTGCCAACATCCCGCTCCTGACCCGGGGCTGACCCTGCAGCGGCGCTGGTTGCCAAGGGACAATCTTACGTACTGGGATTTGTTTTAGCAACATCATAATAAAGGGGTTTTTTTGCTCAGCAGTTTGTGAAACTTTGGTTTGAAACTAGAGGCGAAATATGAGGTCTTGGTTGAAGATGATGCCAGGGGAAAAAGCAAAACATAACGTGCTGTGTGTGTGAAAAAACTGTAAGTAAAAGTGGCAATTCATTATATAAAAGCGATCATTTATGATATGGAAGTGTCCATTTATGAGATCAAAGTGATCGTTTATGAGATCAAAGTGATCATTTATGATAAAAAAGTGACCATTTATGAGCTAAAAGTGCCCATTTATGAGACAAAATTGTCCATTTATGAGTGTGAGAGGCTGGAGGGGCCCGTCGATGAGATAATATTTTATATCTCCTTTCGTTTGCAAGAATTCATGGTGGTTTCCTCTAACTACAAACACCACATCCACTCCCAGAGAGTAAAAGACAATAACAGATGAAAAACTTTGTTAAAATGTGTTCAAAAAAGGGAAAAAACTGGGGAAAAAAGGGAATGGCAGCCAGGGAATCTGAGCAGGCCCAGGTAGGGCTGTCCCCTGAAGAAGGTCACCTCTTACTGCAAAGCAATGAAAGCTTCTAGGACTAAACCCCACTTTTTAAAACCCTCCCCAAAAGGGATATCCTTTATTCCCAAGGATAAAAGCTGAATTGAAGGAATACCAAGATGGGACTCTCTTTAAGACGTTCGATTTTATAAAGAGTAACGGTGAGGATGAGTGCAAGGAACTTGTTCCTATCCTGTTTTTCCTGCCTGTTCAAACCTCTGCCTGCCTGGAACCAGCTGCTCAACGCTCCAAACCTTCTGCAGCCACATCTGTCCCTGTGCCACGGGGAGAAGATGCTATTGTGAAAATCGTGGATGCTCTCATCGCCCTTTGTTCCAGGCCCGCAGTACGGCCCGGTCCAGAAAACACATCAGGTCATCAAATCAGCGCAGTAAATCTTCCCTTTTACTTAGAAAGACAAAAATAATCCTGACTTTTTCATGAGCTCACACAACACCAAGAGGCATTTCAGGCTCAGGAAAGGATCTCATTTCTGCTGTCACAAGTTGGACTGGGCTGCACTTGGATGGGCCCTGGGGCTGCACACGGGATCCAGCTCCATCCCACAGGGGAGCATCCAAGGCACAGATTTGGTGGCAAAACCCCATCCTCAGCTCTTTTTTCAGAGTTCACCAGTGCAGGGGCCCTGCTGCAGCTGGTGCCAGGCTCAATATTAAATGCAGAAGAAGGAGAAGGAGTCTGCAGGAGCAGGGGCTGGGCCTCCTGGGCGAGAGGGCCCAGCCGCCACAGAGAGCGCGGACTCGCTTTCCATGGTCCTCGCTTGGAGAGCTGGCCTGATTTCCTTTCATGTGTCCTCACTATTCCTATTGGAAGGGATTTCCAGCCTCTGTCTATTTATACCCATTTCTTCTCGTGCCAACATTGTCTCTTCACTTAAATAACTTTCCTCTGCCTGCTGCTTCGCCTCCTTGATGCTCTCAGCTGTCAGATCCCCCCTCAGCCTCCTCTCCCCAGGCAAAACAAGTCAATTCCATTTAATAACCCCTGAGGAAGAGTCCCCATTCCCTGGATTCTTCATGCCCTACAACAAGCTCCTCTTTCTGGATGTGCTGGTGAGGATCCACAGCCCTTCCTCTATGGAAGTTTTAGGGTCGCATTTTTGGGGTCGTATCGTAATCTGAGGGCTCAGAGGAAAGGTCTGTGGTTCCTCCTTTGCTTTCACCAGAACAAAGCAATCCCCACATAATAATGCAGCAATTAATTACACCTCTGGTACCCCACACAGAGCTAGGAGGGAACACTGTGGCTCCTACTGCAGAATGTTCATTTTCTCATTGCCAACAGCAAATGAGGACTTTGGCTTTTCTTCTAAAAACTTTAAGGCCCAGGTAGGCGTTCATAAATGGACAAAATATCTGTTTATTGAGTAGAGAAGGATGCAGACAGGTAAAGAGAACAGAATTCCCTTCATAGCTTGGTAAACACAAATAATTCCTTTTACTATCATCATCTCTACCTCTCTCTTTTTCATCAGCATTGTACCATGGAATCATGGAATGGTTTGGGTTGGAAAGGACCTCAAAGACCATCCAGTGCTATGGGCAGGGACACCTTCCACTGCCCCAGGCTGCTCCAAACCCTGTCCAACCTGGCCTTGGACACTGCCAGGGATCCAGGGGCAGCCACAGCTTCTCTGGGCACCCTGTGCCAGAGCCTGTCCACCCTGACAGGGAACAACTCCTTCCCAATCTCAAATCTAAACCCACTCTCAGTGTGAAGCCATTCCCCCTCCTTTTCCTATCACTACCTGGCAGAGAAAAGATCTGTTTCTCCTTGAAGTCAAGTCAGTGATAAAACTCCTGTTGATTACTTGTTGCAAGGAGTAGAGGAGGGTTCTGGTTTTTGTAACATGGGTAGAAGTCTGCTGGAATAAAATGGATTTCAGTGATAACCTCACTTAACAGAGCACCCTTGTCCAAGACAGAAAAAAACAGAGAGGTCTTCAAAAGATGCTGAGAGACGCTGGTCACAGAAAGAAGAGTGGGGCTGAAAATGCAGCTAAAAACTCTTCCAGAGGTTCACCCTGTGCCCAGATCACCAAAGGTCCTGCTGGAGTTGCACACTCATGATTTACACACCCACAGTGGCTCTCTGCTGCTGCTAATGAGCACCTGGTGTTACCATGATTTCCACCTTGCCTCTGGAATACAAATATCCTGCCACATCTATCACCCCAGGCCTCCTCTCCACACAGCAGAAAGGGCAGAAACAACAAGATCTTGCAGGAAGTGCCCAAGCAGCTCAAAAAGAAACTATGTCAGGAGTAACAAATCCACAGCTTATGTCAAACCCCACTCCAGATAAGGGGAAATATTTTTTTTTTATGAAATCCAAGTATGGCCCTTGCAGATGTGGAAAGAATGCAGCAGGAAGGTATTTCCAATTCCCAGTGGAAACAGGTTTTGCAGTGGGGTTGTTTTAATATTTGTTTTGTTTTTTCCAGCTGCCCCTTGCCCTCTTTGCTGTTTCCTTGGGGACTGGGGAGCACCAGTGCCCTTATTCCAGACTGGAGCAAACCCAGGGAAGGCCTGTCCAAGGGGCAAGAGGAAATCTGTGTTCCATGATTAATTCCCCTGCTGACTGGGGCTTCTGATACTGCACGAGTGACAGTAAAAATCCCCACACATGGGAGTGCTTTTTCACCAAACCAACCTTGCTTTTAGCCACCTGCTTAAATCAGGGAAAATGGAGATTGTTCATGCTGGATTTCTCTCCCTTTCCTGCTTCCCAGTGGGTGGCATTTCCCTCCCTCCTTCCCTTTTCCTTCCCCAGTGCAGAAAGAACTTATTTATGAGGGAGATAAGGGAGAACAAATCCCAGAAGATCCTCTTTGGCCTCAATGCCATGGTTTTGATAAGTGTCCTATGTTTAGGAAAAACGAGGTTAAATCTTGAATTATTTCTGAACAAACAGTTGGACAGTAAACCCCAGGTGCTTGTGGAGATGATGGTGAGGTTCTGCAGCTTTATTTAAATCAGAAAAAAAGATTTATTGCTTTTTTTTTCCCATGGAGGGAGTCAGGGTTTTGCACTGGAGAAGGGCCAACTTCACCTCTTGATGGTTAAAAAGCCCCAAATATCAGCTTGTACTTAAAATCCCTGCAAATGTTTTGGGTGGCAAAATTCTGTGGAAATTTGGGTTGAGCTGGGTAACATTTTTTCCTTACAATGCCTTCAGCCCAATCCAAATTTCCAGAGCAAACAGCATTTTTTCCCCCCGAAGATTTTTCAGCCGTGCAGTGACAATTTGCAATGTGTTATTTCAATTAATTGTCAACTGTTTCCAGATCTCAGAGCAGATCACTGGATATAAACCCGGCCCCTGCTACTCGATTTGCTTCTCTTTCCTCTCATTTGTTTTCCAAGACAAGAGCTTTGGGGTGACCATCTGCTTCTCATTTCAAACCTGTCTGCTTTTGTTGATACCTGGTGTCTTCTGCCTCATGCACAAGCTCAATTAAAGATTGATCAGCAGAGTTTTGTTTTGACACAGGTCCCCGATGCCGAGCAGCAAAGCTTCACAAACCTGAGTTGCTTTTTGTGGTGAAGGGTTTTTTCAGGGGCTTTAAATTCTGTTTTAGGCCCACGTTTGGCAACTGTTTCCAAATGTGCTTTTGAGTTACCTCGTGAAATGGAATAGAGAATTTTTGGGCTAAATTAGAGGCATTTGTGAAACGTGGGGCCGTAGGAAACGTAAAGTTAAGGCTCCATCTCTTCCTCCCTCCTGTTTTCCATACTAACCCCCCTCAGTTTTTAGGCTAAAATAGCTTTATTTCCCTAATTCCCAGTGCTGCTGTAGCACTGTGAAGATCACCCTGGCTCCTCTACACTCCTTCACCTCTGCTGCAGCTCCTGCCAGGTGAACAGCTCCAGGCAGAGAGCCAAATACCAACCTCTCCACATCCTAAAAGTGATGTTTATTCTCTTTATTGACTCCTTGCCTCCCCTGCCCCTGGCAGGATAAAGCAGCTCTAAACCTTTCCCAACACTCACCTCTGAAGTGGCAGCGACTTAGAGCAGGCTTGAAAGGAAAATGGGATGAAATGACCAAAATAAGGAAGAAATTGTGCTTGTCACCATCAAAATCTGCTTCCCCAGCCCCTCTCAGAGCTGCTCAGGGGCAAAATGTGAGGACAAAGTTTAAAAGGGGGATCTAAACTCAGGTGCTGCTTAAACCCAGTTTTATTTCCATTCTCACATCTCTAAAAGCTCAATCTTGCTTTTCCTCACCCAAGTTTGTGTGATTCTTGCATTAAAAATTTGGTCTTTTGAGGTTTTCAGGTAATGGAGAAACCTGAGCCTGCCTGGAGGGTGCTTTGGTTCCCCTAAAACATCAATTCCTCACTTTATCTCCCCCCTTTTTCCATCCTACAAACAGAACTGCCTGATTTTGGGTAGGATGAACCTTAGACAGCAACTTCCCACTCTTCAGGTGGGAAGCTGCTCTTGTCTTCCCTTTTAATTATTCCCCAAAGCCCTTGATTATCCTGTATTTTCCCCATCTAATCAGAACATCATACGCAAGCAAAATCCTCAAGGTTTTGTTGGGTTTTTTTTCCCCTGTTTTACTTACTCCGTTCATATTTTTCTCATAAAATCTGTCACCAGTGGCCAGTTCCTTTCTCTCTGTAATGGAAATTTTGGGATTGGTTAAGAGAAAAAAAAAAAAAACCAAACCCAATCCTAAATCATTAAGTAAGATAATATCTCAGAATTATTACTTAACAATGAGAAATTTTATAGCAGACATTTTGACAGGACATTTTTCACTTACAAAACCATCCTTTTTTTTTTTTTTT
>JANPWX010024293.1:0-23332 GCA_024734555.1 Trochalopteron elliotii
CATGTCCCATAATTTAAGGAGTGCTTAATTAAAATACATCCACTTCAGTTTTAAATAGGAACTTACTTGTAATCTTTATAAAAGATTTAACAAATTGTCATAACCTAAAAAAAATATATTGAACTCTCCATAATACAATATAGTTTTGTAGAGGAATTTGTTATGCTTTTGAGGCCTGGTGTTGTCAAAATGCTGAATTTTTCCATTTCTTCTTGCCTGTGTGAAGGCTCAGGATCATCATTTAGACTGTGACTGTTTTACAAAATTATTATATATATTTTATATATTTTCTGTATTTGCCCAGAGGACCTGTGGCTGCTGCTGAATTGCTGGCACTGTTCAAGACCAGGTTGGACAGGGCTTGGAGCACCTGGGGATGGTGGAAGGCGTCCCTGTCCATGGCAGGGTGGGACTGGATGGACTTTAAGATCCATTTCAACCCAAGTAATTCTGTGCTTCTGTGATATTTTCATTTCACATTGTAAGCAATCGTACTGTTGGGCTTGATTCTGCTCATTTTCAGAACTGGTTGTGAAGAGCTGAGCCAAGTCTATCCCTTTCTATATTAGGAATGATTAACCATTTGATTTTATTTCTCCCACTGTTCCAAGCAATCTCTTCTCCTGTGCCATTCAAGTATGAGACAAAAACATAACTTTGAAATGTGACCTGGTGCAAATAATCTGGAATTGTTCCTTTGTTCATGGGAAACAACGTGAAGAGTCAGAATGAACTCGTTTCATTCTAGGTAATCCAAATCTATGCAGGGAATAAAAAGCAACAATAAAATGACAAAAAAAAATTAAAAATCACAAGAGTTATTTTCTTCAGTCTCAACAGAATGGAAAAGTGATTGCCATTTTGGATGCATAAATTTAAATTCTAAGATAAATTCCCACTGTGATTTGTCAGTAACTGATGCAAAAAAAGATAAATCTGAACAAGTGGTACCTGTTTTGTCCAATATGAAGGATGAAAACAATAGCATAAATGGAAATCTGAATTAATATCACACACTGAAGCATTCTCAGAATACAAGCCCTGCCATAGGGTGTCCCCAGAAGACAATGAGATGATCCAAAGAATTCAAGTGGCCTGATTTGATTCTTGAAAAAGCAGGAGAGATCTGAGTTACTCTAAGCCCTGTTTTCTATGATTTATATGATCATACCTGGACAAGGGTAATTCATGTGCATCAAAAAAGACACTTAATGCTTGAAGCAGAGTCCCTCTTAGTGAACAAGCTCTAGTTTGTTCTGGGAGGCTTTTTTTTATCTCAGTGTTCTGCACCTCATTCCACTTCATACTTTTTAAATAAAAGCTCAACTAAAAGTAAATGCTGTTCTTACGAATTAAATATTGAAGGCCATAATCTTTAAAGCTGTTCCAGAATTGCAGGAGCAATTTGTATTGATAGATTTGGTGCTGAGATCCATAGTTTGATATCTTACTGGATGAGGGGGAGTCTGTGTAACAAGGAGCCTTTATATCCAATTTCTCCATTTCACTGAAATTTTCCATATCTACTGATAGAATGGAGACGTAAAAATGTTCTGGGAGGGTTAAAAAGGTGCAAACTGGAGTTCTTAAACCCTCTGATCCAGTGCTCTGTGTTGGTATCTCTTACAGTCTGAATGACTGCAAGAATGAAACTTCCTCGTCTGACATTTGTAGTGGTTGTGCTGTCAGTGGTCCTGCCTCCCTTGAAAATTATTAATTAATGCTGAAATAGCTGTAAACAAGTTGTGCGTTTGTTTCCCCCCCTCTTCCCTAGATTTTTCAAACTGGAAAACTAAAACCCTTTATCATGTAATGCAGTATTTTGAACTCTGAACATTTACTTATGAATTTACAAGATGACAGAATTTTATAGCACAAATAACCTGCCACAGGTCATAGATCAGCTTTTGACAAAGAGGAAAACCTTGTTAAGCCCTAATGTAACGCCATTTAAATTAAGATATTGCTGTAAATGTTACGTGGACTCACTTTTGAAACAGAAATAATTTGAGGCCAAGTCTATTTTTCAGACTAGATCTTTATGAAAACTATATTTTTTCCCTTCTGAGCCTTCTCAAGTAACAGTATGGGGTTTGTGAATATAAATATTGCATTTAATTAGAAATATAGGAAAGGATCTGCATGAGATACAAACTTTAAGTCTTCTTTTTTGCTATTATCTCTGCTTAATTAATATAGCAAAAACACTGTTGCCTAAATCAGTGTGTGACCCCAATGCAGTCTTTCTAATATTCCTATATCCAATAGGTCTCATGCTGTAATTTCCCTGGAAGGAGTGGGGCATGTCAGATAAATTAAATGAAAAGCACAGATGTAGATTAAGAGCGATGTAAATTTCAAGCCTGCACTTTTAATTTCACTAAATATTATTTTCCATCTTCATCACCATATTACATTGAAATGTGGAACTTCAATTTCCTCTTTTATTTCATTTAATAAAACCTTTGTCTCATCTGAGTTCTTGAAGAGATGTTAGCTTTAAATCACATTGACTTCACCCAATCCAATTTACATATGCTGAAGAAATAAAAGTCTTTTCAAGAGTTGCCATGGGGCTCCAGAAGCCTCAAAGGAGTATTAAGACCTTGAGTTTAATGTGAACTGCCTTCAACACAAAACACAAATCTTCCCAACAGAATACTAATGGTTTAGTGTACAGTTGCATTTTCTGTGCAAGTTTGTAAAGTAAATAAACAATCCACATGTAGGGAAGAAATAACTAAATTATGGCTGGGCGTTTGAGTGCAGAAATGCGCCAGCTGAAAATAAAAACTGCATTCTATAGGCCTGCATTGCATAAGAAGTGTTATATGGTTTGACAGATGTACAAAATAGAACCCAAGATGGATTAAAAGGGGAATTCAGAGCTCCTCCATTTTTCCTCCCAGGACTGAATACCTGCAGAACTACACTACGAGTTTCTCAAAATCAATGTGAATATACATATAAAGTATTTTGCCTCAGATCTGATTTCTAAACAGAAATGCTTCCACGCAAGATTTACTTAGTTTTACTTGCAGAAATATTTTATATTTTTTTTGGTTTGTAGAAATCTTTCTTTCAAACAACAGACTTCAGTGCATACAATAACTAATGGAGGAAATGTTTTCCTAATATGACTTCAATCTCATCTCCATAATGGGTTTCTTGTTATAATAATTATATCCCATTAAAATGTCAGGACTGCTTTAAAAGATATCTAAGAAGACATGTCTGAGCAAACTAGCAGGCAGAAACCTTGATGTTAATTTATTTGGCATCATTTCAGGGAAATGGAGAAGTGCAGTACATAAAATGAGAATCCTTGTGTGACACCAAAGGCAGGCAGATTGACTATATATAGTATTAACACTTAAATAATTGGTCAGTCATAAGTAGTTAGGGAGCATTACAATTACACAAAGAGAAGGTTTGTTTCAAGTGGCAAGCAGAGTGAATGATTCTGAGTGAATGCCCCTCCACGACAAATCCAGCCCTGTTTGCTGCTCAGGAATGATCTGCAAACAGACAGACTTCGGTTCATTGTTTGGGTGGGGTTGAAGACCCCTCCTCTGGCTGGAGCCCTGCTTCTGGGGCAGTGGCGTTTCCAAGAGCTCGGTGGGAATGGGAGGTGCTCAGTCTCACCCTTTGGGAAGGAAGAGGGGCTGTACTCTTCAGGCCAGAGTCTGACAATCTCTTCACACAAAGAATCTGTTTCTCCCATGAACAAGCCCAGTTGTTACAGCTCACTAAGCTCATCCTGGTCTGGCTCTTTATTTAGAATGATTTCCATTCCTTGGGTGTTTGGGAGCAAGTCAGTGTGACGGAGTTTCCTGCGCTTTGTTATCCCAGCGTTCTGTGTGCAGTCAGACCTTGATTCGATAGGAGATTCCGGGATGAATGGAAAGAAGCCCATAAGCTGTGTTGCCAATGATGGGCACGTGCATTGTGTTTTCTTGAAATCTCACTTTCCTCTCCTGTGCTGCTTTCCTGCTCACTCAGGTGTTCTCTGGTATAATGTCCTTTAGAGACAGAAAGCCCTCTATAAATTCTAAATCAAAGCAAACTGCAATAACCAGAAAATATTAGCTTCTTTATGCATTGATAATTGGCAAGACTATTAATTCTTGCCTGTATCTGATTAATTTAAAAATACAATTTAACAGTGTTTATATAAATATTTTTGTAGCAAATTTATTAAAAAGGGTAAGATGAAAACTGTATCATTTCCCATCAATTTTATAAGGAGAAACAATCCCAACAAAACACCAAGCAACCCCCTCATTGGGTACCCAGACTCAGAGTTTTCACAAAATATCACCCCTCCTGTGTGTGTGCATTATGCAAGTGGACTATTGGAAAGTAGTTTTAAAATAGATTGCACACAAGCTGACTTCCCAATATTAATGGGTACTAGAAACAGAGCTCATACTTCTTATGCAAGCAAACCTACCACCGACTTAATATGCATTTCCCTGAATGAATGGCATGTTGAAACTCCTGGAAGGAAGCCATGCTACAAAGAATTGAATTGAATGGGGTCAGAAACAGTCCCAGAAAGCCATTTTAAGCTTAGAAAGCACCGTACTGAATTCCCAGCCAAGTGCAGTATTTGCTGTCACATATATAAAGACTAGACTGCATTCCTTCAGAACTGGCTGTTCAGTATTTGCCAGGCTGCCGGGTGCAGACAGTGCAAACAGCATCCCATATCCATCCATCCTGCACAGGCAAATCCTGCCCAGGTTGTCCCAGTATCCTGGCCGTGCTGGATGCTGCTGATCCCTACAAAACGCTGCTTGCTTGAACTGGACCACAGACTTCTTGGTCTTCTCTGCCAATGTTTTGATCTTGACACACATCTAATTATTTTCTCTGTTGTAGCTTCAGCATCATACAGCAGCTCAGAGTGAGGGGGGCAAACGTATTTACTGTGATTATGTATTCCCTGATACTGGAAATATTTTGCCTTCTTAAAATGCCTGATAAAGTTAATAGAGCAAGCTTCAGTAAACAAGGCTAATTACCTTGGCAATTTAGATTAAGTCCTTGAAATGGATTGTCAGAAATGAGTTTATTTATGTTACCAGATTAAGGATCCATTTCTCTTTCAGATGTTTCATCTCCCATGCAGTAATCTCCCTCCTGATAAACACAAAGAGCTGGACACATTTCTTTCTCATTCCTATGCATATCCTTAAATGGACTTTTAAATCACTCTCAATTCATGACTTGAATTTGAAAGTCTTAATTCAGTGTTTCTTATTAATTCTTCTGTTGTGTTCGTTAGTTTTGATAACTAGCTTTAGCTCTGCTCAGGAAATGGTTTGGTTTTGACACCCCCAGAGCCAACCAATAGATGGTGACAGCAGCACACTGCTGGATTTAGCCTGGTGACAAGTGGCTGAGAGACTGGGGCTCCTCTTAATGGCATCATTTCTTACACTGTGAGCCCTGGTGGTGTAGGTAGAACCCAAATATATTAATTTTTAACATTCAGAGGTACTGGTGTAAGCCTGGAATGGGTCAGAGTCTGTGGTGGTGCACATAAGCACAGCAGTGATTAAACCAGCCCAAGATTTCAATATCAAAGGAATTATTTGAGAACAAACTCTACAGCACAAAAATACAGTGGTACATTTTTTAAATCAATCACTTTTCCAGTGCAAAATTCTGCATCTGCAAAACTCAAATTGGCATTTAGTAGTTTACAAATTGCAAGTATCAGAAGAGCCATTTCAGCACTGTGTTAGAAGGATCTTTTGGTGAAGGTCTGATTGTCTGCCCTCTATAGGCTTCTGTATATAAATCTCCTGGGAAAAGAAAGTTTGATTCTGTGTTTTCATTGAATGGTACTGAAAAGGCAGGGTGGGAGTTAACAGCTGACCCCATCAGCTTTCCATTTCCCTTGACCAGAGTTAGAGTTTTGTTTTCCTTTGAGAAATACAAAGTGATAAAACTGATAAGATAAAATCAATGATTTCTATTTGATGTAACAACCTTCTCCTACAGCTTTGTTAGCAAATGACAAAATCCAGCCTCAGATGAAGTTAGTGGGAACTTTTTCATGTATTTTAATGGGCTACAGTATTAAATTCTACTTTTATATTTCACAATAGGTAATTTTCTATTGTTGGAAATAATTTTTACAGTTATTTGCTAAGAAGCAGAATAATGTTTAAAAATTCCTTTGTATTTGAAGTGTTAAATGTTGGTTACTTTTTAAGATGTAAAAAATATTTTATTAATATACTCTCAATTTAATTTTTAAATTTTTTTCAATGTAAATTTACATGAAGATGGTTAAATATATGAATTATTGTGATCCATTTATAATGCTAGGTGCTTTATTTGAAAATACAGAGAATTTTAGAAATTCTGGTGATGTGTCATCACTTTGCAGAATTCTGTCTCCCCACAAAGAGCAAACACATTTCAAACATTCTAGAAAATCACAAGAAATAACGTTCTGCTGTGATGTCCTTTATTGTGGAATCACGGAATCACAGAATGGCCTGGGCCTGAAAGGGACCTTAAAGCTCATTTTTCTCCACCTCCTGCCATGGGCAGGGACACCTTCCACTATCCCAGGCTGCTCCAAGCCCCAGTGTCCAACCTGGCCTTGGACACTGCCAGGGATCCAGGGGCAGCCACAGCTTCTCTGGACACCCTGTGCCAGGGCCTCCCCACCCTCCCAAGGAACAATTCCTTCCCAATATCCCTGTCCTCTATCCCTGTCCTCTGGCAGTGGGAGCCACCCCCTGTGTCCTGTCCCTCCAGCCCTTGGCAATTGTCTCTCTCCATCTTTCCTGCAGCTCCCTCAGGCCCTGCAAGGCCACACTGAGATCACCCCAAAGCTTCTCCTTTCCAGGGTGAACAGTCCCAGCTCTCCCAGCCTTTCCTCCCAGCAGAGCTGCTCCATCCCTCTGCTCATGCTGGTGCCTCCTCTGGGCTCTCTCCAGCAGCTCCAGGTCCTTGCTGTGCTGGCCCAGGGCTAGAACAGTTTTGCAGGTGAGATAAGAGCCATAAATGCAAAATCAAATATTAATAATTAGCAATGCAGTGCATGTAGGTACCTGTGAGATGATGTTTCTCAGTGTTTCACCAGTGTCATTCTTGCTGCCCAGGACATTGTTAACCTCTCCTGTGGACAGCAATACCCCTGGCCAGTGCTGTGTTAATGCACCATTTAGTGTCATCCACTTGATGCAGTAAAATAGCAGCTACCCCTAGCAACTAATTTAAAAACTTGCAAGTTTTATTCCTAATAACTGCACAATTGTTAACAGAATGATTTGAGGGAATGGAAGAAACAGGGAATTCAGTGACCAGAACTGGATGCTGGCTCTGGCCATAATAAAATACCTGTTAAATGAGAGTTGACATCAATGGACTTCAAAATTGGCCTATGTGTCTTAATTAATGGAAGTGTCACAATGCTCTTTTGGTTAGGCTTTCAAAGGCAGATTAAATGCTGTGGACTTCTGAAAACTATCTGATTATTCCATTTTTAGTGTGATAGCAAGGAATTAATGCTAAAATATCCCCAAGTAGCAAGTCAGGCACTTTTTTACAAGCCTGTACCTGCACAGAAACATATTCAATTGCAGGTTCTGGAAATTGCACCTGAATATTCATGTGAGCACATTTTGGTATACAAAGCTTATAAGATTATGTTTAAATTTGACAGAAACACCATACTGGATTTTGTTATGTTTTTGTTTGACCTCTGAAACATTTCTGTTTATAAACAATCTTACTCCAAACTCTTACTCAGAAGCAAGGTGGTTGGCAGGTGTTGGAGGACATAAATGTGGTTTCCACACCTAAAGAGTTTAAAACTGATACGGTAATGTACAAACCTAGGGTAATTCCCATTAAAATACAGAAAGAGGGAGCCAAACAATGCTTGCTAAACACATGTAAAATAATATTTTTAGGAGAAAAGTGTTGAAGAAGAGTTTAACTAAATCAAGAACACAGAAAACTATACAAACCTCCAAGGGTTTTATTGATAACATCTCTTAGAGATTTTTCAGGTGTAAAATATATTTCCAATCTCAATCTAAGTATCTTAGATGAGACTTTTTTGACAAGAACTGTGAGAGGAATGTATTGTGACTCCACTAGAGATTGATATGTTATAAATCATTATGTCTTAACCATATCTCAGGCAGTGTTTTCATAACCTTTAACTGCTGTTATGGCAGCTGGTTAAAATTCCTGCTCCCCACTGAGCTTTTGGGAAACTCATATGTGACCTAAAGAGCATTTTTAAGGGTCTGCTCTCCACTGTGTCCATCCCAAGGGAATCTCTGGGTGAGGCGAGGCTCTGCAGTTTTGCTCAGACATTAACAGGAATATGCTCCTTACACTCTTGGGTGGATCCTTGGCATCCTCTTTGTGTTTGCAGACTGATCTGTAAGGGATCTCTGAGCTGGTATTTGATGTCCTGCCAGCTTTCACCTTCTGAGGAGGGAGTTTCACCATCTGGCCAAGGGTGTGCTGGGACAGCAGGGAGAGGAGAGATGGGAAGCAGGAGGTCTCTGTGCCTTCCGTGTCTGTGTAGGCCAGGAAGAGTCTCTGCTTTAACATCAATTATAGGATAAAAGCATTGCTTCCTCTGCCCTTACACAGGTTTTCATACAAAACAAAAGTAATTTCATTGATAAAGCTGCTGGATAAGAACACAAAGAAAGTTCTGGAGCAGTTTGCCACTCCCCAAAATCCTCAACCAACCAGTAGCTGAATTTGTGAATAACGAACAAGCAAACTGTGCAAGCATTAACTCCAAAGGAGAGGGAACAAATATGGAATATATTTATAAATGCTGCTAGGACACATTTTTGGAGCTATGGATTGTGTTTTGCATTATAGATTTCAGAACCACTTTGACTTTCTTTGTGTATTTTCATGCATATATGACAATGAAAATTGGATTTTCTCAAGAAATTGCTAAATACTTTGTATTTATACTTTTTGGTTATTTTCAATTAAGCAAACACACATTGCCTCACAAATGTTCATATATAAGCTGGAAAAATGGCTTTACTGGACAACTGGTGTAAATTTTTCAAACTGGGACAGAAAAAAAACATTGTCCCAGAGGAAAAAGGATTGTCCTGTGGAAACAACCTTTCTCCCAAACATGCACTTAAAGACCAGAAATCCTTGAAATGACATCCAGAGTTGGGAAGCCTAAAAACGCAGTCACCACCAGGAGCTAATTCATCAAATAAATAAGGGAGGCAAACAGCTTAAAATGATTTCTGCTCCTTCCTTAACATGTGCCTGTAATTCACCCAGTCAGGGACAGGACTGGGCTAAAGAGTTTCTAAAGACAGTGAGTGTGGGGGTGATAATGCTGAAACACAAATACATGACTCTGAGGGGCCATTCTTCTGAAATGTAAAGTATCTCTGATACCTTGATGTGAATCTGGACATGTGATGCTGACAGCCCAGTTGCTGCTCTAACCTGCTTAGCCCATTTCTGCTGGCAATTGTGAATTAAACTCTTTACAACACTCTTTATTCTGGTACTCCTTTTGCATGAACCAAGAGTGAGTTGAGTTCTGGGCCTGAACAAAGAACCCACTGTGCAGGAGTCGCTTTTGGTAGTTTCTATCATTTCTAGGAAAACGTGGAAGGAGCAACAAACCCACTGGCCTTCCTGTAAACCAATAAATTTTCAGAACTTAAAAAACCCCAAAACAACAACAACAACAACAACAACAACAAAACCCCCTTCCTACACATTAGAACATCTCTGCAGAACCCACTCTGAAAGCCTCTGCAGGACTTTCCTTGTCATGTTTCAATATTCCTGCCCTTTTCCCACTCTTCAGCTCTGGCTAACAATTAATATTTATCCTTGACCTTAACTAACACCGTGAGCCTCTTTGCCAAGCTGCATCCTCCAGAAGGAGCTGTAGAAGTGTAGGGTGATGGACCTTGTGACAGGGAATGGATGACTTCAGGTCTGGCATCCCAATTTTGAGTCTGGCACACAATCTCAATAAATCTAAGGATTCAAGTGTCCCTTATTTGTGGATCATGGAAATTTGCATCTTCAGTGGACACGACCTCTGTTCTGTTATGAATATACATTTGTATAATTGTGTGTTGTTCCTGCTTAACATTTTAATACCATCTCTATTGTGTAAATATCTTTTTCTGTATATCTATATAGAAAGACATAAAACCTTCCTGTGTAGATAAGACTGCATGATTAACAGCTGAAAATTATCTAGGTCTACACAAGACACAGTGCGTCTCCTACATATTTTAGCTCTGATAATAAATCAATTAACATTTTTGCTGAAGCACAACCTGTGCATTCAAACCAAGGAAACAACTCCTATAAATTGATTTTATTTTTAACAAACAGCAAGAGAAAAAAAAATATTGCAAAATATTCATCATGCACATCCTGGCAGTACTCTCTGACAAGGCTAACAGCAAATGGGACTGACTCCACAAGACCTGAGGACAAAAATTCCCATTCACTCCACACTGCATATGATGGATTTGCTTGATATATGAGTATTTTCATTGATTGCTGGAGCTCCATGTATTTGGTTACAAGACCATATGCTTTACCCACTTGTATCTCTGCAGAAATACACCTGGCTTGCTCTGGGATGCCAAATTCCTTTGTACCTCATCATCATTTTTTTTGTACCTCACTTTTTTCAATTAATATGCAGAGAAGACAAATAGATTAATTTCTTCTTTTTGAATTCAGTAGCACCACTTCTCTGGGCAAGGGCTTAATTTTATTTCTCATTCTTAGAACAGGAAACCAGAAGTGTTTCATCATAAACTTATCCTTGTATTTTGCAAATATGCAAAATCTTTGTTAAAAAAATAGAAGTCAACAATATATCTCTATAGATTAGCTTTGTTCTGAACAGCGTGTTAGAAATTGTGATGGAGCATTAATTATTTTTGCTTGCTTTTTGAATTAACCAGTTAATTTAGTATTTCAAGGAAGCACAGTCTGTAGATAACAAGACTGTGGTGATTCCTTAACTGTAAATCTAGTTGGTTGGTAATAAATCTTTTATTTCTTGCATATTTATTTAATGTGGATTAACGTCTTATATCTCATTGAGCTTCACAGTCTTTATTGAAATAAATTCAACTGTAGAAAATAAGAAATCTACACATTAAACTAGTACATAATTTAGAGTAATAGACTCCAAAGTGTTTATTTATAGGATAAGAGAAGTAAGTCAATGTGTTTTTAAATAGATTATTATGCATCAAGATACTGTAGAGCCCACTGAGACAGAACATCATATATAGAATAAAAAGAATCTGACATCTGCAGTGTTTATGTGGTCTGGTTTGCATTTTACAATTTAGGGAGTCTATATGTTGAGCTAAAAATACCAATCTGCACAACAGGGTAAAATATTTTTCTGAGATTCAGTTTTTGCAGTGCAAAGGGACACCCATAAATTAACATTTTAAATGAGCATAGGAATTTGTTTAGCAGAATTGCAACACCAAGGCAGAGTGCACATGGATGCGCACAGGGTAATTAACTGTGCTTTCAACCATACTGTGTTACTTAAAGGGTTAAATAATAATGTTTGGTATTATTATGCTTCCTTTAAGTACCCACTGATGTCCCCAGATGGGTTTTTATACCATCTGGGTCACTACTGATGACAGGGACCTGTTGTCAAGGGACAACCTCCTCACACCAGGACCGGCCTCCTGTGTCCAGTGCTGCTCTCAGTGCTCCTGACCCTCTGGATTTTCAGGCTCCCACATTTCCAGAGAGATGCTTTGCTATGGAAAAGTCTTGGTGCTTTCCTTGGGGAATAATTTTCAACCTGACCAGCAATTTACCAACCAAATGTCTGACTTTGCAGCTATTGGGGCTAACTTTGACTGTATTACACATGAGAACAATAGAAAAAGGAGTGTTTAGAGCCCAGATTTGAGATTTGCATCCAGCTAATCTGCAAAGGGTCTGTGGATTTAAAGGACTTCAGCACAGGGATTGCAGCATCACTGCCAAAAACCCCTCCCTGGGGGTATTTGCTTGTGCAAATTTAGGATTTGCAGCCCTTTCCCTTTAAGGGCTTTGAATTTCTGACTTTTAGTGAGTTTTGCATGCAGATGGGTCTCCACACACTCTTGGTATAATTTTGTGAGTGTCATGGTTCCCCCAGCTGTTCTGACAACAGATTTTAAGACTGAAATTAAATACCTGCCACTACTGGGAAACCTGCTCAGGAAAACGCCGAGGTGATCTGAGGTGATCGTCTCCTGAACTCGGGGAAAGACAAATATTGACTTCTTTTACAGTGAATTGCATACACAGGCTTCAATGGCTAATTAAAATTATCCACTTTTCCATGTGGGGGATAATGTGCAATAAACTGAATCACTGTTACCAAATAACATGTTTATCTTCCAAGGCAATGTTAGAGCATTCCCTCTTTAAGAAGCATTTAAGTGCCTACTGCACTGCGAAGTTGAAGGTCAGTCAGTTTATTAACTCCAAATGGCTTTATAACCTATTAAACATAAACCATATCTGAATTATTAATTAATATTGCTGTATTATAGTGTGCTCTGTTCTCTTATGTCTTTCCAGCATTTGTCATTCCTCCTCCTCCCAAACCCAGTAGAGCTCTTTGTGGCAGTCCACAAACCTTCATCCCGATGAATAATTAATGCTCCTCTATTTGATTTGTTTTTAAAGAGTTGACATTGGCAATGCAATCTGTTGTAAATGGAACTTCTTCCTTTCTTCCCTGACCCTGGGATGAACTGCCTGAGTGATTGGCAGCTGTCATTCATCACCTGCACAGTGCAGCTGGTACCAGCCCAGTTTCATGGAGTTGTTTCAATGGCCAAATAATGATAATCTTCTGATTCCAAGCTGCTCTATTATCAGTCCCTGGGTAAACACTTCACCTGCTGAGCAATTTACCTGGCATTCTCAGGTGTAAGTGACAGTGGCATCAAAATATTATCTGAAGGAATTACAGTATTTTATCAATTGTCACTGAAGCTGTGCATAAATTCTTCTCCGGGCCAAATTTCCAGGCATATGAGTCAGTGATGCCATAAAATTGAAATGTGCTACAAATGCCAGAAGAAAGCAGTGAATCACTAAAAAGTACAACTAAAAAAATTATGTGTGTTTTGGTAACATTTTAGAGTTTTTAAGGTCTGGAAAGTGTCCAGGCCACCTGTGGTGAATGGAGAAGTAATTTAGACGTGGGGTTTATTTTTGTTTGGGTTTTTGTTTGTTTTATTTTCTTTGGTTGTTTGGGGAGGGTTGTTTTTTAGGGGGGCTTGTTTGGTTGTTTTTTTTACTATATGTAGTTTCAATATTCCTAATTTTACCTCTTCCTCAAATACTCCAGTCACAGCAAGTCCATTTTCTGTTGCTCTCATCTGGTGAGATACTGCAGTAATGAAGTCCAGTACCTCAATACTGTTGTTCTACACTTTCATATTACATCATTTGTCCCATGGTGCTGCTGCTAAAAATATAAATGACAAAGGCTTTACCTTTAGGGACAACACTTCTAATATAAGTTACTTTGGCCTGGTCCTGGTAAATGTTGTCTATTATTCTGTAGATTACTGCTGCTATTCATTGCTGAGGAAAGTGGTCTACCACTCCACAACATTTCATGCTAAGAAATTCCCATCCCTAAAATATTCTTTTTATGTTTGAGACATTTGAGAGAGAGGTCTTCATCAAGCAGAGCTCTGATAGCAATTGCTGCTTCACTTCTCTTTGAAATGCACTTGCCAAAACCCCAGTACATAAAATTGGTTTTGTTTAGAGTTACTAGGTTAGCTTAAAGTACCTTGGGAAATTCTGGGTAAAAGAAAACTAAAAGATTAAAAAATAAGTCTCCACCTTGTCCAAAGGATCCTGGCATTTGTTCCAGTCCTGCTGAGCAGCCTGACAGCTTGGGCTAGGAGCAGGGCTTGCTGAATTATGCAAACTCCAAACAGTCTTCTTCTTGAGATTCCCAAGCTCGTCCCTCTCCTTTTGAAGATACATTTCTGTCCCTCAGGTCACAGAGCAGAGGCACAACCTTTCTCTTTGCTTTGCACTCCACTTTATTTTCCTCAACCATATCTAGGAAGTTAAGAAATAAATGAAACAAATATTTTAGAATAGCTCTTTAGATGCACATGTGGAGTCATCATAAATCTCTTTCCTGGTCTCATTTTGCAGAGGAAGCCCTCCCAGGTTTACTGAAGGAAGCATATGGCATTTAGCTTTGGAGTCCTTCACTCTGATACAGTGCTTTTCCTATAATCTGGGTTCATGTTTTTACTGAGGATTCGGTTGTTCCCTAGGTTTATTGTCTTCTATCAGTATTTATCCAATTATTATTTCTATTAAAAATAATGTATTTGGCATTATTTTTATTGCTTTATTTGCTTTCCTTTCTTGTTTTTGCCTTTACTTCATTGGATCTGTGGCCCAAGTTACTTCTTTTTAAGAGAAGCATTGATTATTTTTGGCATCCAAATATCCATGAATTCCCAATCACAAATAACCTTTTTTTCCGTTTACATTTGTCCCTGTGGTCAGTTTTCCTGTAATTTTCCTCTGCTTTCTCTCAGCAGGGGTTTCTGCCATGCATTCATACTTAGATGACCTGAAGTTTCATTTGATTACTCCTCATCTCTTCTAATCTGAGATATCCAGTTTGGAATATTTGGGCTCCCTGAAGATGTGTGTTCAATTCTGCCACATCCATAGCAGACATTTTTCCTTCTAAGATTCATAATTCCATTCTGTAGAGTTCACAGAGTCTGTTGCAGAGAGGATTTATCTGAAACTTTCAAGAATCAAATCCTGTCTGCTCTGTTTAATTACTGGAAGTAACATAATCTTTCTGTAGGATTTGAGATTTATCCCTGTGGCTTGATTCTTCTTTCCTTCTTTCTTTCAGCACTCTGGAGTTTGCTATCCAATTAGTCACTGCCTCCCCTTGCCAATAATCAACACATTTCAGCATTGTTGTTTGGGAGAGAGCAGGTTGTTTGGGGAAGTTTGTAGTGAAAGTGTGAGATTGTGTGAGTGACTACAAAAATAGCTTTCTGCTGTGATGTCCTTTATTGTGGAATCACGGAATCACAGAATGGCCTGGGCCTGAAAGGGACCTTAAAGCTCATTTTTCTCCACCTCCTGCCATGGGCAGGGACAGGCTGCTCCAAGCCCCAGTGTCCAGCCTGGCCTTGGATGCTGCCAGGGATCCAGGGGCAGCCACAGCTTCTCTGGACACCCTGTGCCAGGGCCTCCCCACTCTCCCAGGGAACAATTCCTTCCCAATATCCCATCCATCCCTGCCCTCTGGCAGAGTTAACCCATTCTCTTGCATCCTGTAATGACAGTTTTTAATAATATAGGCTTATTCACAGTATTATTTGTTTTTAACTTAAACAAGAACTAGCAAATTAAAAATAATTTTAGATCAGCCTCTATCATTTAATTCCTGTGCTCATCCTCTTTGCCTTGGGTATCTGAAGGTGGAAGGATTGTGTGGCAGCAGGGAATGTTTATATGGCCCAGCTGTGGCCAGTAATTAACCCTATTTTTTCCCTCTGTCACTACTGCAGTGGGATTTAAGCTGTGCTACCACAAAATCTCAATAATGGCAGCCCAGAGACATTGCATTACAGTTCCGTGTTTTAATAACACACACTAAAGCAATGCCACTGATTAGATCCTTTGCTAATTATCTTCTGCTACTTCTGTTGGTTATATTTCAACAAAATGAAAAAACATTCACAAGTAGCATTCCTTTTTAAGATGGCCCTCATAGCTTAATTCCTATAAGACAGAACAAAAATTTTGAAACATCCTTTTACACACTTCCAGGAACAAAACCCAAGTAATTTTGTAAGAATGTTGGAGGACTTCACTAGAAATTTCTTTCCTCTTTTTCCATAACTTGTTTATAATTTATTCCTAATAATTATACCAAAGTTATATGAGAAGTACTGTGATTTGGTATTGTTTTTGCAGAAGCTCAGTAACTGCTGGATTGAAGCTCTCTGAAGGATTTTCATCCTTAAGCCTTGCAGCCTGATTTTACTTTAGAGTGCCCCATGTTGCCCTTGACTTGGATTTGGACTGCATTTGGCTTTTTTATGAGCAGGTCTGTAAGTCCTTTTAAGAGGAAGGAGCTGTGGTTATCTCCCCAATGGAGAGAGGTTAATCTGTAGCACAACGTGTACATACATTGGGTAATACATTTGGGTAATACCCAAAGAATTCTTTTCAAACAAAACCGAAGGGAAGGCAAATGAGAAACAGTAAGAACAGAGGCAGAAGCCCACGTGTCTGGTTATCCCAGAATCATGGAATATCCTGAGTGGGAAGGGACCCACACAGATCATTGATCCAGCTCCTGTCCCTGCCCAGACCCCCCAACAATCCCCCCCGTGCATCCCCGGAGCAGTATCCAAAGGCTCCTGGAGCTCTGGCAGCCTCAGAGACGTGCCCATTCCCTGGGGAGCCCGGGCAATGCCTGAACCCTCTGCGGGGAGCAGAGTCTTTCCCTGCACAATCTTTCCCTGCTCTGCGACCTGAGCCTGCCCTGGCCCAGCTCCAGCCACTCCCTGGGTGCTGCCCCTGGCCCAGAGCAGAGCTCGGAGCTGCCCCTGCAGCAGAGGAGCTGAGGGCAGAGCTCCCCAGGGCTGCAGGGGCAGCTCCGAGCTCTGCTCTCAGCTCCTCTGCTGCAGCTGAACCAGTCCAGTGCCCTTAGCTGCTCCTGCAGGCCCTTCACCATCTTCATGGCCTCTTTTGGAAACTCTCAAATGGCTTAATGTCTTTATTTTAGCTCATGATTTCCAGAGCTCCCCCAGCACTCAGGTGAGGCATTGAATAGAAACAAAATCAGGAAATATCTACCCATCTCTCTGATACATACATATTCTGGTGTCCTACTTTGCTGCTTTTCTCCTTAGTTGCTCAGCAGTTATCCTTAACATGACATGCAGCCCTCTGTTCTTAACCCAACCTAATATGCTCCTGTCATGCCTTTCAAATTTCTTTGCTAGCAAAGGCCCAAAAATTCTCTCCCAGGAGAAAATGCTGCTCAGATGCTGCTTCACTCACATCCTAGATCTCAGCTGGAGCAGTTGGGATAGAAATGTCTCACCTGTTGCAAGTGCTTCTCTCCCTGGTGTAGCAAAAGTGGAGAATAATAAACTGCAGGGAAATAACCCAAGTATTATGAATACTGGATAATTGCATGACTCACAGGAGACCAAGGAATGTCCACTTCATTAAAAAAATCCAAACCTGTACAGATTGGCAAAACACCCTTTGGGTTTTTACGTGCTGGGTTTTGCTGTGCAAATATGTGTCTGAGAGATTTATTACTACTTTTACACTAAATTAGATCCTTCACCATGAATTATTCACAGTGTGATGTTTGTAATGGAACCAAACACCAAAATATAACAAAGCTTTTAGCTGTGCAAAAGGCAGGTGTGTCTCTGCCAGGCAGCTGAGGGATGGGACTTCAAAAGAGGGGGTGCAAAAGTAATCCAATCAGGGAGCCTTAAGTCAAAGCTTGAGCAAAAACAGGTTGGAGTTTGAGTTGAAGTTTACTGAAGTCAGGGTAAGAAAGAGTTGAAACCATTGAATGTTGCCCTGATGCAAAAGCCTTCTGATTGTTTACATTCCGGAACCAGAGTTTCAAATGTGATGGATGGTGAGGTTCACCATCCAGGTCGAAGAGGTGGCAACCTGTGTAGCCAATCTCTTGACCTTTGTACAAATATATATAAGTAATGGAGTCAGATAATTAGAATAGAATAAAGAGGAAGAGAAGCTTTCCCTTGACCTGCTGCATCTGCCTCCTTCCTTGTGTGCCCTGAGACTGCCACAATTGAAGCCATTAAAGTTAGGGTAAAAGGAATTTAAGTCAGATATTATTCTCACAGTACAGTGTTATATGCTTATTACAGCTCAAAATAGGCCACAACCCTAAACGGTCACAAGACTTTTCCCACAAACTACAAACAGTTTATTGTTCACATTATTTGACAGCCTTTACAAAATTACATTGTTTTAAAGACCTTGACAGTTACATATGCAGCTCTCTTCCTAGCTCTTTTTCATATCTATGATCTTTCTACACCACAGCCTGTACCTAACCAAGGCTAAGATATCTTGATTCACAAGTTCCACTGTGGCCCCTGCTACATCTCTTATCTGTTCTTCTATATGTCTCCTTTCCAGGGCTTGTTAGTCATGATGAGGAGCTGAGGAAATCTCCACTATCATCTTTCGCTGCTGTTCTCTTATTTTCTGGGGTTCGTAGCCCTTCCACAAGTTGTACAAAACTGTGTTAATAAAATACATTTGTTCTTTAATAATTAGTGGAGTTGGGAATTTGTGGTGAACAGACGAGACCTCTGTCCAACAGATGAGATATTGGAAGGATTCAAATTCTGATAAGAAAATAGCGGTAATTTTTTTGGCAGCTCAGTACTTCCTCCAAGTACTCACTGTAAGTTAGAAGGTGCAGAAAGTGAAATGCCAAGAATTCCATGATCATAGAGGTGCAGGATTCTGTTCTCTTTCCATGATGGCTCTCATTATCCAGTAAAAATCTGAACAGAAATGCAAAGAGAATACATACACAGATAATATTGTTCATGGTCACCCTGAAATCAGAGCTCATTAAATCCTGAGCTCTCAGCTTTTATCACAAGGAAGGATCACAGCAGAGCCTGGGAGGCTTTTCTGAAGATCACTAGGACTATGGACAGGGAAGAAGGGATTTTGCTCTTCAAGACTGAGCATTTTTCATTAATACTCTGAAGCATTTTTACTAAAACTAACTGAATCTGGGTATACACCAAGTTCCAGCTGATTAGTTTTCCAATTTATAATGTTACCTGATAATCTAAATCCCACTGATATTAATAGAAGATGAGAAAAGATTGCAGAAAGCCTTGTATTCAATTTAAAAATAATTCAAAGTACTAGCAGGAAAAAAAAAAAATTTTCATATGAAAATTGCACTAAATGCAATAAAATTATTATAGCAGATAGCAATCATATTTTATTTCCTTTAAAAAGGGCCTTTTTGATATTTATAAATATATAAATATGTACATATTTCCTGATGTTTTAATATATTGCACAACACATGATTTGAAACAATATCAATATTGATTTAGTTTTTTACATTTAATTCATTATTCACAAGTTTCCGTGTTGAGACTTTACTTCCATCTTATTTCCTAGATCAGATTTTCTACCAGTGAGGCAGTTTTAACACTCCTGAGGAAGGAATCAGCACTCTGTACTAATTAAGAGACTGTCTGGTTTTAGCACCCTTTGGTTTTCCAGCTGGATTGATGAGGTCCCAGTCAGGGTTGTGTCAGCAAAGAGCAGTCTTAGCTCTGGGGCTGCTGTGATGATCTGTGTATTGGGCTTTTCTAACTGCTCTGGTGCATCTTTGTGTTGACTTCCTATCTGCGTTGGTGTGAAAGACACTCACCCGGGTAAGAGTGGCAAAAATAGAAATGATAAATACATCTAAATGAAAGGGCAGTGATCTAGGAGTTTTCAAACTGAATCTTTGTGTAAATTTAGAATAGACAACATATTTTTTTAACTTTTTTTAATCAAAAGTTTCTGAAAGATAGGTGTTTTTATTTCCAGATGAGACCAAATTTTGAAATGTGAACATGCTTAGAAAAATTGAAGTATTGAGTTTTTATTCATTCACCTCTTGGTTTCCCATCCCATAGACTATGACAAGTTTTAGGCATTTTTTTTCTAACATTCACTTGGGCCTATTTTATTTTCTTTTGGCTTCTGACATCTTGAAATCCATAGAATTCTATAAAGCCTCCTGGTTTAGGAAAAGGACAGGGAGCAGGCAGTAGAAAAAGGGCAAAGGAAGTGCACCTCTGTGATTTTTGAATGTTAATATCCATATTAACATTCAATAATGTTATCCATATTAACAATCAATAATCCAATATTTGAACACCAGTGTCCTGGGTGCTCCTACCCGAGTGTGGAACAAGGAGGGGCTGGGGTTGCACGCTCAGCCTTTGCTGAGCTGGTGGAGGGTGACCCTGAAGGGCCTTGGTTCTGGCAGGTGCCTTGGAGCTCTGCCCAAGCTCCTGGCTGAGTGGCAGCCACAGAGTGTCCCCAGGCTGGATCAGGAGGGTTTGCTGCTCTCAGCAGCTTCCTGATGCATCAGCTCCTCCTGATGCAAGCCAAGGGCCACCTTCCCTGCTGCTGCTGTTTTCCTCAAGGACTGCCTGGAGGGATAGGGCATTTTCCCACCTTTTGTCCCTTTCCTGAAAAGTGTGGGGGCCAAGGTGGACAGAACACCTGTTAGTCAAGCAAAACCTTCCACAGTCTGTAGGTGAAGAGAAGTGAATAGAGTGATTGCCAGGGTGCAGCTTTCTGTGAGTTCAGTGCTCTTGCAGCCTTCTCCTGAGTGCTTCTGCCCAACCACTATTTGGGAAAGGATGTTGGATATAGAAGGACTGCTGGATTAATCCAGTAGGTTTATTTTTAGGGTCACTGGAGGCTTTTGTGAAGAAGATGGTTAAGGGTTTTGTTGAACCAGGGCCCTCGCTGGAAAAAAAAAAAGAGTAAAAGGGTGTGAGAATTTGGCAAACATGAAAAACCCAAAGTATTTTAAAATTAAAAAAAAAAAAGGTTTTAAGCAATCTCTATCTTGAATGTATTAATATCAAGCCATTTATCCTCATGTACTACACTGAGATAGTCATAGGCTAAAAACACTCACCTTGACCTGCACTTTTGGGACTCTTCTTCTAAATAAAACTTATCATTCCTTGGATAAATTACCAAAGAATTGAAATCTGTCCATGTGATAAGCTTTTTCCTTCCAGCTCTTTCCTAGCTGAGCACAATGCACGCTGAACTGTAGCAGTTTATCAAAGAGCAAACATGCCATGTGGCCGAAAATGGATTGACAGACAGGGCTTGGGTTAATTTACTGTAACCTTCCTTAAAAAGTTGTGTTGAGGAAGCAAGCAGCCATTATCACAGGGCTGACCTTTGCCAGGAAAATATTAATCTTTCCCCAGCTCGGTTTGTTAGTACAAGTATATTACCCCAACTGCTCTCAGAAATGTCAGCATCGAAAATAGGCAGCAACATGCTGCACTATGGAAACACTCCCAATGAGGAGAGACTTTTCCCAAGGACACAAAGGAAACCAGGAGTTGAAGATGCATCCATATGGAGACAAATATAATAGGCATCCATAGGGGTTCCTTGCAGTACCAGCTTATTCTCACACAGTTGGTTAATTAAATAGTTCATAAATAATTTCAATACTTGGTTTCCCCCGAGACAGATGAGGTATTTTAAAATTAACAAGTCAGAGAGAAAACTGACCAGGACCACCCTTTCCAGATAAACAAATTGATAAGGGAATTAAGATATTTGGTTTGAGCAGAAACTGCATTGTTTTGTTTGTTTTTTCTTCTTTTGAGTAAATGCGACAATGCCATATGTGGGATATCATAGAATCATACAATCATAGAATCATAGAATCATAGAATCATAGAATCATGGAATGGTTTGGGTGGGAAGGGACCTTAAATCCCATCCAGTGCCACCCCTGCCATGGGCAGAGACACCTTCCACTGTCCCAGGTTGCTCCAAGCCCCAGTGTCCAACCTGGCCTTGGACACTGCCAGGGACCCAGGGGCAGCTACAGGGCTGCCCTTCTCTGGGCACCCTGTGCCAGGGCCTGCCCACCCTCCCAGGGAGGAATGCCTTCCCAGTATATGACCTGAATTTAGCTTGAATCAATCCCCTCCCTGTCCTGCCACTGCAGTTCCTGAGGAATTGTCCCTCTCTGGTTTCCCTGCAGCCCCTCAGACCTGGAAGGAACTGTGGGGTCTCCAAACAAGCTTCCCCTCTCCAGGCTGAGCAGCCCCAGCTCTCCCAGCCTGGCTCCACAGGGGAGGTGCTCCAGTCCCCTCAGCATCTTGGTGCCCCTCGAAGTCAGAGCTGATTTAATTGTTGAACAGAGTTTTCTCTGCTAAGATATAAATAGCAGCCACTATGCAAGTGGTATAATCTACTCTCTGAGAAATAGTTCAGTCCCAGGATTATTTTTTATTTCTTACCAGGAAAAAAATCTGCAGAATTGTAGATAGATTTTGATGCAAATACAGTTAATTTTCTGTGCTTGGGTGTGCATACCTGAATGTTTTGGCTTCTCAGGCAGGCACAACCCATCACCTCCCAAAGCTCAGGTGGAAGGCAGATCCTGAATGTGCACACCCTGTTCCCTGCTGGATCCCTGCCCTCTGGAGAATGTCTCCTGCACACAAAGTGCTGCCAGCCATGCAGGGTGGCATCTCAATGAACACAGTTCTGCTTAAAAGTCATAAAATACAGAGCTCTCAGTAATACCTTGACATCGAGGCCCATAGAGAGAGATCTTTTGATCCAGGATAAGCAGACCAGATTTAAAACTGCATTAAAGTTTTATTAGAACACATCCATATTGGAATATATCAAATAGAATTCTGTACTAGCTTCTTCATAAAAAAAAACCAGAATATTTGAAAATGTTGTGGCTTGTTACTATTTCAAAGTTATGTGAAGCTGTTCTACATGTGTCACTGTCCTGAACATTATCATCGAGAGATTTGTGGTTTAAGTTTGGTTGGGATTTTTATCGAAGAATGGCTTTTGGGTGTGTTTTGTTTGTTTTTCTTTTGGAAATATGCTACTTTCCTTTCGGAAAAATGATATATGAGGGGGAGGAGGTTGTTCCTCCCCTCCAGAAGCTCCTGAGCACATTTACTATGGCAAAGGGATACAGAACCCATTGTGGATTTGGGAGTTGTGAGAAGTCAGGATGCCGCACAGGAGGTGAAAGATTTTGAGGACCAGAGGAGTGGAACAAAATGAATCTTGAAAAGGACAGACATTCAAGTTCACACCCTGGACAGAGGAGATGGGTGTATGAAGCCCTGGTATTGCTTTTGGCATCTCTGTTTGCTGTCACAATTTTATTATAATAAAATCCAAAGGATTGATTTCTTAAGTTGAAGACTCTGAAATTTGAGTATTTTTATTGTAGTAATGCTTGAAGGCCAAGGTAAACCACAAAGCTCTGTGCATCCTGGGTCATGGTCACCAGTGTATAAAAAGTCAGGCTGGGCAATGGCAACAAAGGAAGTTTCTTCTGTAAAAATGATATCTGGAAAGTTAGGAGAAAAACCAGATTTTTTTTTTCCCTGAAAACAAGTTTCCACCAAAAGAAGGAACAGATCAGAACATTAATTAGTATATATGG
>JANPWX010024294.1:0-19149 GCA_024734555.1 Trochalopteron elliotii
TTATATAAATATTTTTGTAGCAAATTTATTAAAAAGGGTAAGATGAAAACTGTATAATTTCCCATCAATTTTATAAGGAGAAACAATCCCAACAAAACACCAAGCAACCCCCTCATTGGGTACCCAGACTCAGAGTTTTCACAAAATATCACCCCTCCTGTGTGTGTGCATTATGCAAGCGGACTATTGGAAAGTAGTTTTAAAATAGATTGCACACAAGCTGACTTCCCAATATTAATGGGTACTAGAAACAGAGCTCATACTTCTTATGCAAGCAAACCTACCACCGACTTAATATGCATTTCCCTGAATGAATGGCATGTTGAAACTCCTGGAAGGAAGCCATGCTACAAAGAATTGAATTGAATGGGGTCAGAAACAGTCCCAGAAAGCCATTTTAAGCTTAGAAAGCACCGTACTGAATTCCCGGCCAAGTGCAGTATTTGCTGTCACATATATAAAGACTAGCCTGCATTCCTTCAGAACTGGCTGTTCAGTATTTGCCAGGCTGCCGGGTGCAGACAGTGCAAACAGCATCCCATATCCATCCATCCTGCACAGGCAAATCCTGCCCAGGTTGTCCCAGTATCCTGGCCGTGCTGGATGCTGCTGATCCCTACAAAACGCTGCTTGCTTGAACTGGACCACAGACTTCTTGGTCTTCTCTGCCAATGTTTTGATCTTGACACACATCTAATTATTTTCTCTGTTGTAGCTTCAGCATCATACAGCAGCTCAGAGTGAGGGGGCAAACGTATTTACTGTGATTATGTATTCCCTGATACTGGAAATATTTTGCCTTCTTAAAATGCCTGATAAAGTTAATAGAGCAAGCTTCAGTAAACAAGGCTAATTACCTTGGCAATTTAGATTAAGTCCTTGAAATGGATTGTCAGAAATGAGTTTATTTATGTTACCAGATTAAGGATCCATTTCTCTTTCAGATGTTTCATCTCCCATGCAGTAATCTCCCTCCTGATAAACACAAAGAGCTGGACACATTTCTTTCTCATTCCTATGCATATCCTTAAATGGACTTTTAAATCACTCTCAATTCATGACTTGAATTTGAAAGTCTTAATTCAGTGTTTCTTATTAATTCTTCTGTTGTGTTCGTTAGTTTTGATAACTAGCTTTAGCTCTGCTCAGGAAATGGTTTGGTTTTGACACCCCCAGAGCCAACCAATAGATGGTGACAGCAGCACACTGCTGGATTTAGCCTGGTGACAAGTGGCTGAGAGACTGGGGCTCCTCTTAATGGCATCATTTCTTACACTGTGAGCCCTGGTGGTGTAGGTAGAACCCAAATATATTAATTTCTAACATTCAGAGGTACTGGTGTAAGCTTGGAATGGGTCAGAGTCTGTGGTGGTGCACATAAGCACAGCAGTGATTAAACCAGCCCAAGATTTCAATATCAAAGGAATTATTTGAGAACAAACTCTACAGCACAAAAATACAGTGGTACATTTTTTAAATCAATCACTTTTCCAGTGCAAAATTCTGCATCTGCAAAACTCAAATTGGCATTTAGTAGTTTACAAATTGCAAGTATCAGAAGAGCCATTTCAGCACTGTGTTAGAAGGATCTTTTGGTGAAGGTCTGATTGTCTGCCCTCTATAGGCTTCTGTATATAAATCTCCTGGGAAAAGAAAGTTTGATTCTGTGTTTTCATTGAATGGTACTGAAAAGGCAGGGTGGGAGTTAACAGCTGACCCCATCAGCTTTCCATTTCCCTTGACCAGAGTTAGAGTTTTGTTTTCCTTTGAGAAATACAAAGTGATAAAACTGATAAGATAAAATCAATGATTTCTATTTGATGTAACAACCTTCTCCTACAGCTTTGTTAGCAAATGACAAAATCCAGCCTCAGATGAAGTTAGTGGGAACTTTTTCATGTATTTTAATGGGCTACAGTATTAAATTCTACTTTTATATTTCACAATAGGTAATTTTCTATTGTTGGAAATAATTTTTACAGTTATTTGCTAAGAAGCAGAATAATGTTTAAAAATTCCTTTGTATTTGAAGTGTTAAATGTTGGTTACTTTTTAAGATGTAAAAAATATTTTATTAATATACTCTCAATTTAATTTTTAAATTTTTTTCAATGTAAATTTACATGAAGATGGTTAAATATATGAATTATTGTGATCCATTTATAATGCTAGGTGCTTTATTTGAAAATACAGAGAATTTTAGAAATTCTGGTGATGTGTCATCACTTTGCAGAATTCTGTCTCCCCACAAAGAGCAAACACATTTCAAACATTCTAGAAAATCACAAGAAATAACGTTCTGCTGTGATGTCCTTTATTGTGGAATCACGGAACCACAGAATGGCCTGGGCCTGAAAGGGACCTTAAAGCTCATTTTTCTCCACCTCCTGCCATGGGCAGGGACACCTTCCACTGTCCCAGGTTGCTCCAAGCCCCAGTGTCCAACCTGGCCTTGGACACTGCCAGGGATCCAGGGGCAGCCACAGCTTCTCTGGACACCCTGTGCCAGGGCCTCCCCACCCTCCCAAGGAACAATTCCTTCCCAATATCCCTGTCCTCTATCCCTGTCCTCTGGCAGTGGGAGCCACCCCCTGTGTCCTGTCCCTCCAGCCCTTGGCAATTGTCTCTCTCCATCTTTCCTGCAGCTCCCTGAGGCCCTGCAAGGCCACACTGAGATCACCCCAAAGCTTCTCCTTTCCAGGGTGAACAGTCCCAGCTCTCCCAGCCTTTCCTCCCAGCAGAGCTGCTCCATCCCTCTGCTCATGCTGGTGCCTCCTCTGGGCTCTCTCCAGCAGCTCCAGGTCCTTGCTGTGCTGGCCCAGGGCTAGAACAGTTCTGCAGGTGAGATAAGAGCCATAAATGCAAAATCAAATATTAATAATTAGCAATGCAGTGCATGTAGGTACCTGTGAGGTGATGTTTCTCAGTGTTTCACCAGTGTCATTCTTGCTGCCCAGGACATTGTTAACCTCTCCTGTGGACAGCAATCCCCCTGGCCAGTGCTGTGTTAATGCACCATTTAGTGTCATCCACTTGATGCAGTAAAATAGCAGCTACCCCTAGCAACTAATTTAAAAACTTGCAAGTTTTATTCCTAATAACTGCACAATTGTTAACAGAATGATTTGAGGGAATGGAAGAAACAGGGAATTCAGTGACCAGAACTGGATGCTGGCTCTGGCCATAATAAAATACCTGTTAAATGAGAGTTGACATCAATGGACTTCAAAATTGGCCTATGTGTCTTAATTAATGGAAGTGTCACAATGCTCTTTTGGTTAGGCTTTCAAAGGCAGATTAAATGCTGTGGACTTCTGAAAACTATCTGATTATTCCATTTTTAGTGTGATAGCAAGGAATTAATGCTAAAATATCCCCAAGTAGCAAGTCAGGCACTTTTTTACAAGCCTGTAGCTGCACAGAAACATATTCAATTGCAGGTTCTGGAAATTGCACCTGAATATTCATGTGAGCACATTTTGGTATACAAAGCTTATAAGATTATGTTTAAATTTGACAGAAACACCATACTGGATTTTGTTATGTTTTTGTTTGACCTCTGAAACATTTCTGTTTATAAACAATCTTACTCCAAACTCTTACTCAGAAGCAAGGTGGTTGGCAGGTGTTGGAGGACATAAATGTGGTTTCCACACCTAAGGAGTTTAAAACTGATATGGTAATGTACAAACCTAGGGTAATTCGCATTAAAATATAGAAAGAGGGAGCCAAACAGTGCTTGCTAAACACATGTAAAATAATACTTTTAGGAGAAAAGTGTTGAAGAAGACTTTAACTAAATCAAGAACACAGAAAACTATACAAACCTCCAAGGGTTTTATTGATAACATCTCTTAGAGATTTTTCAGGTGTAAAATATATTTCCAATCTCAATCTAAGTATCTTAGATGAGACTTTTTTGACAAGAACTGTGAGAGGAATGTATTGTGACTCCACTAGAGATTGATATGTTATAAATCATTATGTCTTAACCATATCTCAGGCAGTGTTTTCATAACCTTTAACTGCTGTTATGGCAGCTGGTTAAAATTCCTGCTGCCCACTGAGCTTTTGGGAAACTCATATGTGACCTAAAGAGCATTTTTAAGGGTCTGCTCTCCACTGTGTCCATCCCAAGGGAATCTCTGGGTGAGGCGAGGCTCTGCAGTTTTGCTCAGACATTAACAGGAATATGCTCCTTACACTCTTGGGTGGATCCTTGGCATCCTCTTTGTGTTTGCAGACTGATCCGTAAGGGATCTCTGAGCTGGTATTTGATGTCCTGCCAGCTTTCACCTTCTGAGGAGGGAGTTTCACCATCTGGCCAAGGGTGTGCTGGGACAGCAGGGAGAGGAGAGATGGGAAGCAGGAGGTCTCTGTGCCTTCCGTGTCTGTGTAGGCCAGGAAGAGTCTCTGCTTTAACATCAATTATAGGATAAAAGCATTGCTTCCTCTGCCCTTACACAGGTTTTCATACAAAACAAAAGTAATTTCATTCATAAAGCTGCTGGATAAGAACACAAAGAAAGTTCTGGAGCAGTTTGCCACTCCCCAAAATCCTCAACCAACCAGTAGCTGAATTTGTGAATAACGAACAAGCAAACTGTGCAAGCATTAACTCCAAAGGAGAGGGAACAAATATGGAATATATTTATAAATGCTGCTAGGACACATTTTTGGAGCTATGGATTGTGTTTTGCATTATAGATTTCAGAACCACTTTGACTTTCTTTGTGTATTTTCATGCATATATGACAATGAAAATTGGATTTTCTCAAGAAATTGCTAAATACTTTGTATTTATACTTTTTGGTTATTTTCAATTAAGCAAACACACATTGCCTCACAAATGTTCATATATAAGCTGGAAAAATGGCTTTACTGGACAACTGGTGTAAATTTTTCAAACTGGGACAGAAAAAAAACCATTGTCCCAGAGGAAAAAGGATTGTCCTGTGGAAACAACCTTTCTCCCAAACACCCACTTAAAGACCAGAAATCCTTGAGATGACATCCAGAGTTGGGAAGCCTAAAAACGCAGTCACCACCAGGAGCTAATTCATCAAATAAATAAGGGAGGCAAACAGCTTAAAATGATTTCTGCTCCTTCCTGAACATGTGCCTGTAATTCACCCAGTCAGGGACAGGACTGGGCTAAAGAGTTTCTAAAGACAGTGAGTGTGGGGGGTGATAATGCTGAAACACAAATACATGACTCTGAGGGGCCATTCTTCTGAAATGTAAAGTATCTCTGATACCTTGATGTGAATCTGGACATGTGATGCTGACAGCCCAGTTGCTGCTCTAACCTTCTTAGCCCATTTCTGCTGGCAATTGTGAATTAAACTCTTTACAACACTCTTTATTCTGGTACTCCTTTTGCATGAACCAAGAGTGAGTTGAGTTCTGGGCCTGAACAAAGAACCCACTGTGCAGGAGTCGCTTTTGGTAGTTTGTATCATTTCTAGGAAAACGTGGAAGGAGCAACAAACCCACTGGCCTTCCTGTAAACCAATAAATTTTCAGAACTTAAAAAACCCCAAAACAACAACAACAACAACAACACAACAACAAAACCCCCTTCCTACACATTAGAACATCTCTGCAGAACCCACTCTGAAAGCCTCTGCAGGACTTTCCTTGTCATGTTTCAATATTCCTGCCCTTTTCCCACTCTTCAGCTCTGGCTAACAATTTATATTTATCCTTGACCTTAACTAACACCGTGAGCCTCTTTGCCAAGCTGCATCCTCCAGAAGGAGCTGTAGAAGTGTAGGGTGATGGACCTTGTGACAGGGAATGGATGACTTCAGGTCTGGCATCCCAATTTTGAGTCTGGCACACAATCTCAATAAATCTAAGGATTCAAGTGTCCCTTATTTGTGGATCATGGAAATTTGCATCTTCAGTGGACACGACCTCTGTTCTGTTATGAATATACATTTGTATAATTGTGTGTTGTTCCTGCTTAACATTTTAATACCATCTCTATTGTGTAAATATCTTTTTCTGTATATCTATATAGAAAGATATGAAACCTTCCTGTGTAGATAAGACTGCATGATTAACAGCTGAAAATTATCTAGGTCTACACAAGACACAGTGCGTCTCCTACATATTTTAGCTCTGATAATAAATCAATTAACATTTTTGGTGAAGCACAACCTGTGCATTCAAACCAAGGAAACAACTCCTATAAATTGATTTTGTTTTTAACAAACAGCAAGAGAAAAAAGAATATTGCAAAATATTCATCATGCACATCCTGGCAGTACTCTCTGACAAGGCTAACAGCAAATGGGACTGACTCCACAAGACCTGAGGACAAAAATTCCCATTCACTCCACACTGCATATGATGGATTTGCTTGATATATGAGTATTTTCATTGATTGCTGGAGCTCCATGTATTTGGTTACAAGACCATATGCTTTACCCACTTGTATCTCTGCAGAAATACACCTGGCTTGCTCTGGGATGCCAAATTCCTTTGTACCTCATCATCATTTTTTTTTGTACCTCACTTTTTTCAATTAATATGCAGAGAAGACAAATAGATTAATTTCTTCTCTTTGAATTCAGTAGCACCACTTCTCTGGGCAAGGGCTTAATTTTATTTCTCATTCTTAGAACAGGAAACCAGAAGTGTTTAATCATAAACTTATCCTTGTATTTTGCAAATATGCAAAATCTTTGTTAAAAAAATAGAAGTCAACAATATATCTCTATAGATTAGCTTTGTTCTGAACAGCGTGTTAGAAATTGTGATGGAGCATTAATTATTTTTGCTTGCTTTTTGAATTAACCAGTTAATTTAGTATTTCAAGGAAGCACAGTCTGTAGATAACAAGACTGTGGTGATTCCTTAACTGTAAATCTAGTTGGTTGGTAATAAATCTTTTATTTCTTGCATATTTATTTAATGTGGATTAACGTCTTATATCTCATTAAGCTTCACAGTCTTTATTGAAATAAATTCAACTGTAGAAAATAAGAAATCTACACATTAAACTAGTACATAATTTAGAGTAATAGACTCCAAAGTGTTTATTTATAGGATAAGAGAAGTAAGTCAATGTGTTTTTAAATAGATTATTATGCATCAAGATACTGTAGAGCCCACTGAGACAGAACATCATATATAGAATAAAAAGAATCTGACATCTGCATTGTTTATGTGGTCTGGTTTGCATTTTACAATTTAGGGAGTCTATATGTTGAGCTAAAAATACCAATCTGCACAACAGGGTAAAATATTTTTCTGAGATTCAGTTTTTGCAGTGCAAAGGGACACCCATAAATTAACATTTTAAATGAGCATAGGAATTTGTTTAGCAGAATTGCAACACCAAGGCAGAGTGCACATGGATGCGCACAGGGTAATTAACTGTGCTTTCAATCATACTGTGTTACTTAAAGGGTTAAATAATAATGTTTGGTATTATTATGCTTCCTTTAAGTACCCACTGATGTCCCCAGATGGGTTTTTATACCATCTGGGTCACTACTGATGACAGGGACCTGTTGTCAAGGGACAACCTCCTCACGCCAGGACCGGCCTCCTGTGTCCAGTGCTACTCTCAGTGCTCCTGACCCTCTGGATTTTCAGGCTCCCACATTTCCAGAGAGATGCTTTGCTATGGAAAAATCTTGGTGCTTTCCTTGGGGAATAGTTTTCAACCTGACCAGCAATCTACCAACCAAATGTCTGACTTTGCAGCTATTGGGGCTAACTTTGACTGTATTACACATGAGAACAATAGAAAAAGGAGTGTTTAGAGCCCAGATTTGAGATTTGCATCCAGCTAATCTGCAAAGGGTCTGTGGATTTAAAGGACTTCAGCACAGGGATTGCAGCATCACTGCCAAAAACCCCTCCCTGGGGGTATTTGCTTGTGCAAATTTAGGATTTGCAGCCCTTTCCCTTTAAGGGCTTTGAATTTCTGACTTTTAGTGAGTTTTGCATGCAGATGGGTCTCCACACACTCTTGGTATAATTTTGTGAGTGTCATGGTTCCCCCAGCTGTTCTGACAACAGATTTTAAGACTGAAATTAAATACCTGCCACTACTGGGAAACCTGCTCAGGAAAACGCCGAGGTGATCTGAGGTGATCGTCTCCTGAACTCGGGGAAAGACAAATATTGACTTCTTTTACAGTGAATTGCATACACAGGCTTCAATGGCTAATTAAAATTATCCACTTTTCCATGTGGGGGATAATGTGCAATAAACTGAATCACTGTTACCAAATAACATGTTTATCTTCCAAGGCAATGTTAGAGCATTCCCTCTTTAAGAAGCATTTAAGTGCCTACTGCACTGCGAAGTTGAAGGTCAGTCAGTTTATTAACTCCAAATGGCTTTATAACCTATTAAACATAAACCATATCTGAATTATTAATTAATATTGCTGTATTATAGTGTGCTCTGTTCTCTTATGTCTTTCCAGCATTTGTCATTCATCCTCCTCCCAAACCCAGTAGAGCTCTTTGTGGCAGTCCACAAACCTTCATCCCGATGAATAATTAATGCTCCTCTATTTGATTTGTTTTTAAAGAGTTGACATTGGCAATGCAATCTGTTGTAAATGGAACTTCTTCCTTTCTTCCCTGACCCTGGGATGAACTGCCTGAGTGATTGGCAGCTGTCATTCATCACCTGCACAGTGCAGCTGGTACCAGCCCAGTTTCATGGAGTTGTTTCAATGGCCAAATAATGATAATCTTCTGATTCCAAGCTGCTCTATTATCAGTCCCTGGGTAAACACTTCACCTGCTGAGTAATTTACCTGGCATTCTCAGGTGTAAGTGACAGTGGCATCAAAATATTATCTGAAGGAATTACAGTATTTTATCAATTGTCACTGAAGCTGTGCATAAATTCTTCTCCAGGCCAAATTTCCAGGCATATGAGTCAGTGATGCCATAAAATTGAAATGTGCTACAAATGCCAGAAGAAAGCAGTGAATCACTAAAAAGTACAACTAAAAAAATTATGTGTGTTTTGGTAACATTTTAGAGTTTTTAAGGTCTGGAAAGTGTCCAGGCCACCTGTGGTGAATGGAGAAGTAATTTAGACGTGGGGTTTATTTTTGTTTGGGTTTTTGTTTGTTTTATTTTCTTTGGTTGTTTGGGGAGGGTTGTTTTTTAGGGGGGCTTGTTTGGTTGTTTTTTTTACTATATGTAGTTTCAATATTCCTAATTTTACCTCTTCCTCAAATACTCCAGTCACAGCAAGTCCATTTTCTGTTGCTCTCATCTGGTGAGATACTGCAGTAATGAAGTCCAGTACCTCAATACTGTTGTTCTACACTTTCATATTACATCATTTGTCCCATGGTGCTGCTGCTAAAAATATAAATGACAAAGGCTTTACCTTTAGGGACAACACTTCTAATATAAGTTACTTTGGCCTGGTCCTGGTAAATGTTGTCTATTATTCTGTAGATTACTGCTGCTATTCATTGCTGAGGAAAGTGGTCTACCACTCCACAACATTTCATGCTAAGAAATTCCCATCCCTAAAATATTCTTTTTATGTTTGAGACATTTGAGAGAGAGGTCTTCATCAAGCAGAGCTCTGATAGCAATTGCTGCTTCACTTCTCTTTGAAATGCACTTGCCAAAACCCCAGTACATAAAATTGGTTTTGTTTAGAGTTACTAGGTTAGCTTAAAGTACCTTGGGAAATTCTGGGTAAAAGAAAACTAAAAGATTAAAAAATAAGTCTCCACCTTGTCCAAAGGATCCTGGCATTTGTTCCAGTCCTGCTGAGCAGCCTGACAGCTTGGGCTAGGAGCAGGGCTTGCTGAATTATGCAAACTCCAAACAGTCTTCTTCTTGAGATTCCCAAGCTCGTCCCTCTCCTTTTGAAGATACATTTCTGTCCCTCAGGTCACAGAGCAGAGGCACAACCTTTCTCTTTGCTTTGCACTCCACTTTATTTTCCTCAACCATATCTAGGAAGTTAAGAAATAAATGAAAGAAATATTTTAGAATAGCTCTTTAGATGCACATGTGGAGTCATCATAAATCTCTTTCCTGGTCTCATTTTGCAGAGGAAGCCCTCCCAGGTTTACTGAAGGAAGCATATGGCATTTAGCTTTGGAGTCCTTCACTCTGATACAGTGCTTTTCCTATAATCTGGGTTCATGTTTTTACTGAGGATTTGGTTGTTCCCTAGGTTTATTGTCTTCTATCAGTACTTATCCAATTATTATTTCTATTAAAAATAATGTATTTGGTATTATTTTTATTGCTTTATTTGCTTTCCTTTCTTGTTTTTGCCTTTACTTCATTGGATCTGTGGCCCAAGTTACTTCTTTTTAAGAGAAGCATTGATTATTTTTGGCATCCAAATATCCATGAATTCCCAATCACAAATAACCTTTTTTTCCATTTACATTTGTCCCTGTGGTCAGTTTTCCTGTAATTTTCCTCTGCTTTCTCTCAGCAGGGGTTTCTGCCATGCATTCATACTTAGATGACCTGAAGTTTCATTTGATTACTCCTCATCTCTTCTAATCTGAGATATCCAGTTTGGAATATTTGGGCTCCCTGAAGATGTGTGTTCAATTCTGCCACATCCATAGCAGACATTTTTCCTTCTAAGATTCATAATTCCATTCTGTAGAGTTCACAGAGTCTGTTGCAGAGAGGATTTATCTGAAACTTTCAAGAATCAAATCCTGTCTGCTCTATTTAATTACTGGAAGTAACATAATCTTTCTGTAGGATTTGAGATTTATCCCTGTGGCTTGATTCTTCTTTCCTTCTTTCTTTCAGCACTCTGGAGTTTGCTATCCAATTAGTCACTGCCTCCCCTTGCCAATAATCAACACATTTCAGCATTGTTGTTTGGGAGAGAGCAGGTTGTTTGGGGAAGTTTGTAGTGAAAGTGTGAGATTGTGTGAGTGACTACAAAAATAGCTTTCTGCTGTGATGTCCTTTATTGTGGAATCACGGAATCACAGAATGGCCTGGGCCTGAAAGGGACCTTAAAGCTCATTTTTCTCCACCTCCTGCCATGGGCAGGGACAGGCTGCTCCAAGCCCCAGTGTCCAGCCTGGCCTTGGACACTGCCAGGGATCCAGGGGCAGCCACAGCTTCTCTGGACACCCTGTGCCAGGGCCTCCCCACTCTCCCAGGGAACAATTCCTTCCCAATATCCCATCCATCCCTGCCCTCTGGCAGAGTTAACCCATTCTCTTGCATCCTGTAATGACAGTTTTTAATAATATAGGCTTATTCACAGTATTATTTGTTTTTAACTTAAACTAGAACTAGCAAATTAAAAATAATTTTAGATCAGCCTCTATCATTTAATTCCTGTGCTCATCCTCTTTGCCTTGGGTATCTGAAGGTGGAAGGATTGTGTGGCAGCAGGGAATATTTATATGGCCCAGTTGTGGCCAGTAATTAACCCTATTTTTTCCCTCTGTCACTACTGCAGTGGGATTTAAGCTGTGCTACCACAAAATCTCAATAATGGCAGCCCAGAGACATTGCATTACAGTTCCGTGTTTTAATAACACACACTAAAGCAATGCCACTGATTAGATCCTTTGCTAATTATCTTCTGCTACTTCTGTTGGTTATATTTCAACAAAACGAAAAGACATTCACAAGTAGCATTCCTTTTTAAGATGGCCCTCATAGCTTAATTCCTATAAGACAGAACAAAAATTTTGAAACATCCTTTTACACACTTCCAGGAACAAAACCCAAGTAATTTTGTAAGAATGTTGGAGGACTTCACTAGAAATTTCTTTCCTCTTTTTCCATAACTTGTTTATAATTTATTCCTAATAATTATACCAAAGTTATATGAGAAGTACTGTGATTTGGTATTGTTTTTGCAGACGCTCAGTAACTGCTGGATTGAAGCTCTCTGAAGGATTTTCATCCTTAAGCCTTGCAGCCTGATTTTACTTTAGAGTGCCCCATGTTGCCCTTGACTTGGATTTGGACTGCATTTGGCTTTTTTATGAGCGGGTCTGTAAGTCCTTTTAAGAGGGAGGAGCTGTGGTTATCTCCCCAATGGAGAGAGGTTAATCTGTAGCACAACGTGTACATACATTGGGTAATACATTTGGGTAATACCCAAAGAATTCTTTTCAAACAAAACCGAAGGGAAGGCAAATGAGAAACAGTAAGAACAGAGGCAGAAGCCCACGTGTCTGGTTATCCCAGAATCATGGAATATCCTGAGTTGGAAGGGACCCACACAGATCATTGATCCAGCTCCTGTCCCTGCCCAGACCCCCCAACAATCCCCCCCATGCATCCCCGGAGCAGTATCCAAAGGCTCCTGGAGCTCTGGCAGCCTCAGAGACGTGCCCATTCCCTGGGGAGCCCGGGCAATGTCTGAACCCTCTGCGGGGAGCAGAGTCTTTCCCTGCACAACCTTTCCCTGCTCTGCGACCTGAGCCTGCCCTGGCCCAGCTCCAGCCACTCCCTGGGTGCTGCCCCTGGCCCAGAGCAGAGCTCGGAGCTGCCCCTGCAGCAGAGGAGCTGAGGGCAGAGCTCCCCAGGGCTGCAGGGGCAGCTCCGAGCTCTGCTCTCAGCTCCTCTGCTGCAGCTGAACCAGTCCAGTGCCCTTAGCTGCTCCTGCAGGCCCTTCACCATCTTCATGGCCTCTTCTGGAAACTCTCAAATGGCTTAATGTCTTTATTTTAGCTCATGATTTCCAGAGCTCCCCCAGCACTCAGGTGAGGCATTGAATAGAAACAAAATCAGGAAATATCTACCCATCTTTCTGATACATACATATTCTGGTGTCCTACTTTGCTGCTTTTCTCCTTAGTTGCTCAGCAGTTATCTTTAACATGACATGCAGCCCTCTGTTCTTAACCCAACCTAATATGCTCCTGTCATGCCTTTCAAATTTCTTTGCTAGCAAAGGCCCAAAAATTCTCTCCCAGGAGAAAATGCTGCTCAGATGCTGCTTCACTCACATCCTAGATCTCAGCTGGAGCAGTTGGGATAGAAATGTCTCACCTGTTGCAAGTGCTTCTCTCCCTGGTGTAGCAAAAGTGGAGAATAATAAACTGCAGGGAAATAATCCAAGTATTATGAATACTGGATAATTGCATGACTCACAGGAGACCAAGGAATGTCCACTTCATTAAAAAAATCCAAACCTGTACAGATTGGCAAAACACCCTTTGGGTTTTTACGTGCTGGGTTTTGCTGTGCAAATATGTGTCTGAGAGATTTATTACTACTTTTCCACTAAATTAGATCCTTCACCATGAATTATTCACAGTGTGATGTTTGTAATGGAACCAAACACCAAAATATAACAAAGCTTTTAGCTGTGCAAAAGGCAGGTGTGTCTCTGCCGGGCAGCTGAGGGATGGGACTTCAAAAGAGGGGGTGCAAAAGTAATCCAATCAGGGAGCCTTAAGTCAAAGCTTGAGCAAAAACAGGTTGGAGTTTGAGTTGAAGTTTACTGAAGTCAGGGTAAGAAAGAGTTGAAACCATTGAATGTTGCCCTGATGCAAAAGCCTTCTGATTGTTTACATTCCGGAACCAGAGTTTCAAATGTGATGGATGGTGAGGTTCACCATCCAGGTCGAAGAGGTGGCAACCTGTGTAGCCAATCTCTTGACCTTTGTACAAATATATATAAGTAATGGAGTCAGATAATTAGAATAGAATAAAGAGGAAGAGAAGCTTTCCCTTGACCTGCTGCATCTGCCTCCTTCCTTGTGTGCCCTGAGACTGCCACAATTGAAGCCATTAAAGTTAGGGTAAAAGGAATTTAAGTCAGATATTATTCTCACAGTACAGTGTTATATGCTTATTACAGCTCAAAATAGGCCACAGCCCTAAACGGTCACAAGACTTTTCCCACAAACTACAAACAGTTTATTGTTCACATTATTTGGCAGCCTTTACAAAATTACATTGTTTTAAAGACCTTGACAGTTACATATGCAGCTCTCTTCCTAGCTCTTTTTCATATCTATGATCTTTCTACACCACAGCCTGTACCTAACCAAGGCTAAGATATCTTGATTCACAAGTTCCACCGTGGCCCCTGCTACATCTCTTATCTGTTCTTCTATATGTCTCCTTTCCAGGGCTTGTTAGTCATGATGAGGAGCTGAGGAAATCTCCACTATCATCTTTCGCTGCTGTTCTCTTATTTTCTGGGGTTCGTAGCCCTTCCACAAGTTGTACAAAACTGTGTTAATAAAATACATTTGTTCTTTAATAATTAGTGGAGTTGGGAATTTGTGGTGAACAGACGAGACCGCTGTCCAACAGATGAGATATTGGAAGGATTCAAATTCTGATAAGAAAATAGCGGTAATTTTTTTGGCAGCTCAGTACTTCCTCCAAGTACTCACTGTAAGTTAGAAGGTGCAGAAAGTGAAATGCCAAGAATTCCATGATCATAGAGGTGCAGGATTCTGTTCTCTTTCCATGATGGCTCTCATTATCCAGTAAAAATCTGAACAGAAATGCAAAGAGAATACATACACAGATAATATTGTTCATGGTCACCCTGAAATCAGAGCTCATTAAATCCTGAGCTCTCAGCTTTTATCACAAGGAAGGATCACAGCAGAGCCTGGGAGGCTTTTCTGAAGATCACTAGGACTATGGACAGGGAAGAAGGGATTTTGCTCTTCAAGACTGAGCATTTTTCATTAATACTCTGAAGCATTTTTACTAAAACTAACTGAATCTGGGTATACACCAAGTTCCAGCTGATTAGTTTTCCAATTTATAATGTTACCTGATAATCTAAATCCCACTGATATTAATAGAAGATGAGAAAAGATTGCAGAAAGCCTTGTATTCAATTTAAAAATAATTCAAAGTACTAGCAGGAAGAGAAAAAATATTTTCATATGAAAATTGCACAAAATGCAATAAAATTATTATAGCAGATAGCAACCATATTTTATTTCCTTTAAAAAGGGCCTTTTTGATATTTATAAATATATAAATATGTACATATTTCCTGATGTTTTAATATATTGCACAACACATGATTTGAAACAATATCAATATTGATTTAGTTTTTTACATTTAATTCATTATTCACAAGTTTCCGTGTTGAGACTTTACTTCCATCTTATTTCCTAGATCAGATTTTCTACCAGTGAGGCAGTTTTAACACTCCTGAGGAAGGAGTCAGCACTCTGTACTAATTAAGAGACTGTCTGGTTTTAGCACCCTTTGATTTTCCAGCTGGATTGATGAGGTCCCAGTCAGGGTTGTGTCAGCAAAGAGCAGTCTTAGCTCTGGGGCTGCTGTGATGATCTGTGTATTGGGCTTTTCTAACTGCTCTGGTGCATCTTTGTGTTGACTTCCTATCTGCCTTGGTGTGAAAGACACTCACCCGGGTAAGAGTGGCAAAAATAGAAATGATAAATACATCTAAATGAAAGGGCAGTGATCTAGGAGTTTTCAAACTGAATCTTTGTGTAAATTTAGAATAGACAACATATTTTTTAACTTTTTTTAATCAAAAGTTTCTGAAAGATAGGTGTTTTTATTTCCAGATGAGACCAAATTTTGAAATGTGAACATGCTTAGAAAAATTGAAATATTGAGTTTTTATTCATTCACGTCTTGGTTTCCCATCCCATAGACTATGACAAGTTTTAGGCATTTTTTTTCTAACATTCACTTGGGCCTATTTTATTTTCTTTTGGCTTCTGACATCTTGAAATCCATAGAATTCTATAAAGCCTCCTGGTTTAGGAAAAGGACAGGGAGCAGGCAGTAGAAAAAGGGCAAAGGAAGTGCACCTCTGTGATTTTTGAATGTTAATATCCATATTAACATTCAATAATGTTATCCATATTAACAATCAATAATCCAATATTTGAACACCAGTGTCCTGGGTGCTCCTACCCGAGTGTGGAACAAGGAGGGGCTGGGGCTGCACGCTCAGCCTTTGCTGAGCTGGTGGAGGGTGACCCTGAAGGGCCTTGGTTCTGGCAGGTGCCTTGGAGCTCTGCCCAAGCTCCCGGCTGAGTGGCAGCCACAGAGTGTCCCCAGGCTGGATCAGGAGGGTTTGCTGCTCTCAGCAGCTTCCTGATGCATCAGCTCCTCCTGATGCAAGCCAAGGGTCACCTTCCCTGCTGCTGCTGTTTTCCTCAAGGACTGCCTGGAGGGATAGGGCATTTTCCCACCTTTTGTCCCTTTCCTGAAAAGTGTGGGGGCCAAGGTGGACAGAACACCTGTTAGTCAAGCAAAACCTTCCACAGTCTGTAGGTGAAGAGAAGTGAATAGAGTGATTGCCAGGGTGCAGCTTTCTGTGAGTTCAGTGTTCTTGCAGCCTTCTCCTGAGTGCCTCTGCCCAACCACTATTTGGGAAAGGATGTTGGATATAGAAGGACTGCTGGATTAATCCAGTAGGTTTATTTTTAGGGTCACTGGAGGCTTTTGTGAAGAAGATGGTTAAGGGTTTTGTTGAACCAGGGCCCTCGCTGGAAAAAAAAAAGAGTAAAAGGGTGTGAGAATTTGGCAAACATGAAAAACCCAAAGTATTTTAAAATTAAAAAAAAAAAAGGTTTTAAGCAATCTCTATCTTGAATGTATTAATATCAAGCCATTTATCCTCATGTACTACACTGAGATAGTCATAGGCTAAAAACACTCACCTTGACCTGCACTTTTGGGACTCTTCTTCTAAATAAAACTTATCATTCCTTGGATAAATTACCAAAGAATTGAAATCTGTCCATGTGATAAGCTTTTTCCTTCCAGCTCTTTCCTAGCTGAGCACAATGCACGCTGAACTGTAGCAGTTTATCAAAGAGCAAACATGCCATGTGGCCGAAAATGGATTGACAGACAGGGCTTGGGTTAATTTACTGTAACCTTCCTTAAAAAGTTGTGTTGAGGAAGCAAGCAGCCATTATCACAGGGCTGACCTTTGCCAGGAAAATATTAATCTTTCCCCAGCTCGGTTTGTTAGTACAAGTATATTACCCCAACTGCTCTCAGAAATGTCAGCATCGAAAATAGGCAGCAACATGCTGCACTATGGAAACACTCCCAATGAGGAGAGACTTTTCCCAAGGACACAAAGGAAACCAGGAGTTGAAGATGCATCCATATGGAGACAAATATAATAGGCATCCATAGGGGTTCCTTGCAGTACCAGCTTATTCTCACACAGTTGGTTAATTAAATAGTTCATAAATAATTTCAATACTTGGTTTCCCCCGAGACAGATGAGGTATTTTAAAATTAACAAGTCAGAGAGAAAACTGACCAGGACCACCCTTTCCAGATAAACAAATTGATAAGGGAATTAAGATATTTGGTTTGAGCAGAAACTGCATTGTTTTGTTTGTTTTTTCTTCTTTTGAGTAAATGCGACAATGCCATATGTGGGATATCATAGAATCATAGAATCATAGAATCATAGAATCATGGAATGGTTTGGGTGGGAAGGGACCTTAAATCCCATCCAGTGCCACCCCTGCCATGGGCAGAGACACCTTCCACTGTCCCAGGTTGCTCCAAGCCCCAGTGTCCAACCTGGCCTTGGACACTGCCAGGGATCCAGGGGCAGCTACAGGGCTGCCCTTCTCTGGGCACCCTGTGCCAGGGCCTCCCCACCCTCCCAGGGAGGAATGCCTTCCCAGTATATGACCTGAATTTAGCTTGAATCAATCCCCTCCCTGTCCTGCCACTGCAGTTCCTGAGGAATTGTCCCTCTCTGGTTTCCCTGCAGCCCCTCAGACCTGGAAGGAACTGTGGGGTCTCCAAACAAGCTTCCCCTCTCCAGGCTGAGCAGCCCCAGCTCTCCCAGCCTGGCTCCACAGGGGAGGTGCTCCAGTCCCCTCAGCATCTTGGTGCCCCTCGAAGTCAGAGCTGATTTAATTGTTGAGCAGAGTTTTCTCTGCTAAGATATAAATAGCAGCCACTATATAAGTGGTATTATCTACTCTCTGAGAAATAGTTCAGTCCCAGGATTATTTTTTATTTCTTACCAGGAAAAAAATCTGCAGAATTGTAGATAGATTTTGATGCAAATACAGTTAATTTGCTGTGCTTGGGTGTGCATACCTGAATGTTTTGGCTTCTCAGGCAGGCACAACCCATCACCTCCCAAAGCTCAGGTGGAAGGCAGATCCTGAATGTGCACACCCTGTTCCCTGCTGGATCCCTGCCCTCTGGAGAATGTCTCCTGCACACAAAGTGCTGCCAGCCATGCAGGGTGGCATCTCAATGAACACAGTTCTGCTTAAAAGTCATAAAATACAGAGCTCTCAGTAATACCTTGACATCAAGGCCCATAGAGAGAGATCTTTTGATCCAGGATAAGCAGACCAGATTTAAAACTGCATTAAAGTTTTATTAGAACACATCCATATTGGAATATATCAAATAGAATTCTGTACTAGCTTCTTCATAAAAAAAAACCAGAATATTTGAAAATGTTGTGGCTTGTTACTATTTCAAAGTTATGTGAAGCTGTTCTACATGTGTCACTGTCCTGAACATTATCATCGAGAGATTTGTGGTTTAAGTTTGGTTGGGATTTTTTTCGAAGAATGGCTTTTGGGTGTGTTTTGTTTGTTTTTCTTTTGGAAATATGCTACTTTCCTTTCGGAAAAATGATATATGAGGGGGAGGAGGTTGTTCCTCCCCTCCAGAAGCTCCTGAGCACATTTACTATGGCAAAGGGATACAGAACCCATTGTGGATTTGGGAGTTGTGAGAAGTCAGGATGCCACACAGGAGGTGAAAGATTTTGAGGACCAGAGGAGTGGAACAAAATGAATCTTGAAAAGGACAGACATTCAAGTTCACACCCTGGATAGAGGAGATGGGTGTATGAAGCCCTGGTATTGCTTTTGGCATCTCTGTTTGCTGTCACATTTTTATTATAATAAAATCCAAAGGATTGATTTCTTAAGTTGAAGACTCTGAAATTTGAGTATTTTTATTGTAGTAATGCTTGAAGGCCAAGGTAGACCACAAAGCTCTGCGCATCCTGGGTCATGGTCACCAGTGTATAAAAAGTCAGGCTGGGCAATGGCAACAAAGGAAGTTTCTTCTGTAAAAATGATATCTGGAAAGTTAGGAGGAAAACCAGATTTTTTTTTCCCTGAAAACAAGCTTCCACCAAAAGAAGGAACAGATCAGAACATTAATTAGTATATATGG
>JANPWX010024303.1:0-12564 GCA_024734555.1 Trochalopteron elliotii
ATTTTATTTTATTTTATTTTATTTTATTTTATTTTATTTTATTTTATCCGTCCTATTAAATTGTATTTCTAACTTAAAGCCTCTCACTCGTTTGGCTTTCAAACCACTACAACTGTGAAGGGGCTCTGGTCCCAGAAGTGAAAATCTCTGAAAGTGGGAGTAAGATCTCCACAGAGTCTCAAAATTAGGAAGACCCATTTCCCAGACCTTGAAGTTTCCTTAATACACAGATGATGCAGAGGAAGTTGTAAAGTCATCCAGTGTTAATCCCTATACTCTTTGACACCAACACTGTCCTTTCTAATGTATCTTTTGTGAAGACAAAAGTATAGAGAGCAGTTTCCCCAGGAAAAAAAGAGAAGTCTGGAAAAATGTCTTGGGATTTCTTAGTGCCATAAGCAGAAGGCTGATTGACATGCTCTCTATGCTGATTGTTAGCAGAAAGTTGTCAGTTCTCTGTGTTATCACAGGTTGATTTTTGGTGCAAGAATTTTAATATTCTTACGTGCTTTCCCCCATTGGACCCTTCTCTCAGACCACACCTTAACTCCCCTCCCACAGCAAGGTGCATAAGTACCCCTGTCTGCCCCTAGACTCTACCTTTGGGCTTGTGCCTTTTGCCCCTTGCACTGCTTTGTCAGGTTTGGTCCAATACAGTGGATGCCTTGTTTGTTATTTTTGTATTATTAAAACTTTAAATGACCTGTTTATTCATTGATAGCAAAATCACATAGAAGCAACTTCCAGTTGGTGTGGTACTACAGAAACCTGAATCCCATCCTTACATTTGAGCTGGCCAGGGTGACTGATGTGGCTGGAGAATGGCCAAGCCAGTTTAATACAAGTTTTAAAAAGGAAAAGGAAAAGCCATCTAAACACAGAACTGAAGCCAAGCTCACTCCTCTAGTGAGTGAGCTTTCCCTCATTAAGACATAATTATGTCTCTTCCTGCCAGTTGTAACTGGGTTCTCTTACGAGACAGCCACTTCTAGAGAAACTTAATCTTTGGTATGTGTTGTAGATGTGCCTTCATTAGATGTCACACTGCACAAATCTTGTCCCTTGCTTTTTCCGACTGGAAGTGATGGGGCTGTTTATTGGGAAGGAGTTTTTTGATACTGATCATGGCACAGTGGGAGGTTTCAGCTCCCTTGGGCTACTCAAATTCTTCTCAGATGATCATTAAAATACTGGTTATCACCTGAGCATTGCTGGAGAATTTAACGTCTGAGTAATCACCTTTTTCTTGTCCACTCTGACATGCTGGCTGCATTATCAGTTTATCATCCATTGTATACAATAATAAATAACTTTAAATTTCTCCAGTCTTTTTAATAAATTTAATAGGATTAAATTCCAATTTAAAAGTTCTATGTCCCAATTGGTCCATAGGATGGAGGGAAACAAAGGAATACAGGATCACCGTTTCTACTGATTAGTCATTCACAGGCACTAACATGAACAAACAGGAGAGATTTGTGAATTTCACAGGCCACTCTGTTTCAGCCATCCATGTCACCCTGTTATTTTTAAATCTTTCTGATGACAAGCTTCCAGCTATATCATGGTGCTCACTGGTGGGACACAAGAGATGTAGGTTGTGAAGGAAAATTCCTTCTCATCTCCAGCTATAGGAGTTTGATCTCAGGAAGGAGAAATGATACATTTATGCAAATGCTCTAAGGCATTTTCACTACTTAGTCCTGCTAACCAAGGGTGTCACTTGCCAAAATATGTAAACTGTATTCTCCACATTACTGGAAGGTGATGGCTAACACTGCTCTCCACTTTCCATTTCTTTCTTATTCGGAAGGAATGATCTCTGAAGTCCATCCCAAGCAGATATTTGCCATCTATTGCTTAACACCTGTAGTATTTCTCACTAAAAACATCTTGGACAGTGTTGTGATTTAACCCCATCCAGCTCCCAAACCCCTCACAGTTGCTTGCTCATTCTTCCCCCAGCAGGACTGGAGAGAGAATTGGAAGGGTAAAAGCTGGAAAAGTTGTCCATTGAGATTAAGACAGTTTAATGCAGAAAGCAAAAGCCATCAGACAAGCAAAGCAAAACAAGAAATTCATTCACTGCTTCCCAAGTGCAGGCAGGTGTTCAGCACCTCCAGGACAGCACAGACCCATCCCAGGGAATGGTGGCTTGGGAAGACAAATGCTACCACTGCAAATGTTGCCCCTTTCCTCCCTCTTCCTCTCACTTTATATCCTAAGCATGATGCCATAAGGTCTGGAGTATCCCTTGGGTCAGTTTGGGTCACCTGTCCTGGCTGTGATGCCTCCCAACTTCCCATGCACCCCCAATCCCTTCCCCCTGTGGCCATACCAGGGACAGGAAAGGCCTTGGCTCTGGCTGAGCTCAGCAAAGACAAACCCATGTCTGTGTTCTCAGCCCTGTGTTCAGCACAGTCCCAAACACAGCTCCACCACTGCCCGTGCAAAGGGAATTGATGCCACCCCAGCCAGAACTAGCACAGGTGCTCTGAGGTCTCCACATGTCCTTGCCTTGTCCAGGCTGAACAGCCCCAGCTGTCTCAGCCTATCCCCATAGAGAAGGTGCTCCTGTCCTCTTATCAATTTCATGACCTCCTCTGCAGTTTCTCTGACAGTTCTAAATTCTTCTCATTGTTGGGGACACCAGACCTATGCTCAGGACTCCAGGTGGAGTCTCACAAGGGCAGAGTAGAAGGGCAGAGTCACCTCTCTAATCTGCTGGCCACAATCCTTTGGATGCAGCCCAAGACTCCATTGGTTTCTGGGCTGGGAGTGCTCACTGGTGAGTTTTGCATCTACCATCACCCTGAAGTCTTTCTTCACAGGGCCACTCTTGATCATTTCTCTACCCAGCCTGTTGGTGTGTTTGGGACTGCCATGACTCTTGCACTTCATTTTGTTGAACTTCATGAAGTTTTCATCGGCCCCACCTCTCAATCCTGTCAAGGTCCCTCTAGATGGCCCATCCCTTCCCTCCAGTGTGTGATGCACCACACAGCTTGGTGTCATCAGCAAACATGCTGCAGGTACCTCAATCCCTCTGTCCACGTCACCCACATGGATGCTGAACAGTACTGGCCCCAGTATGGACTCCACTCGTCACTGGTCTCCACAATGAGCCATTGACAAAAATTCTTTGCATGCAGCCATCCAGACAGTTCTTTATCCATCAAGTGCTCCATTCATTCAATACTTGTTTCTCCGCTTTGGAGACAACGATCTTGTGAGGTTTGCGTAAGTTTAGACAGAAAACATCAGTGGCTCTGCCCTATCCAGCAATGCTGTAGGCCTGCCATAGAAGGTCACCAAATTTGTCAGGTGTGATTTCCCCTTTGTAAAGCCATGTTGGCTGTCACCAATGACCCTTTGTTTTCCATTTCCTGGGAGCTGGGGCTGTACATGGTACTGGTGGTACTGGAAGCACATCCAAGTGTGGGTGAGTAACTCCTGGGTGAGCTCAGACCCACAGTGTCAGGAATGGGAGACTTTGAGTCTGAGACTTCAAATGGAGTTCAGGGGGCAGGAGGTACTATGGAAAAGGCATAGGAGAAGGGTGGAAAAGATGGAATGAGATGGTGTGAAGGGGGTCCCATGACATTCTCCCTTACCTCTACCAATAGTTCCCTGGGGTACTTGGGGTGCAACTGCAGTCAGATGGCAGCAGGGGTGGGGGGATTAATGCTAGGGCTCATCATGCTTCCTCTACTTGCACAAGGTAAGCAGGAGGTACAGGAATGAGGGGCATTCCTGGAACGGCTCTCGTGCATGGGGACTGCCCCAGCTCTGAGGATGACCAGGGAGCTGGGCTCCAAATTTTGATGGTGCTCTTACCTTCTCCTGAGCCCACCTCTCAAATCTGAGTGAGCCCAGGGATTGCTCCCACACAAACGGTGCCAGGACAGAAAGCTGTTGCTGGCCTTTCCCTCCCTTGGGCAGTCATCACCTGCACAGCAACAATGGGCACAGTGTTATACTTCCCAAGGAGAGGCACTGACAGACACTTCAGTAGCCTGCCAGCAGAATTTGGTGCCACCAGGTTCCCATCTGTGCAAAAAACAGAGCCTGCAGTAACCATGGATACCCCTCTCCACTTCTCTGTCTCTCTTGCCATCCTGGTGCATCTCCCCATCCCTCTCTTGTTCCCAGGATCCCATTTTCTGGCTCTTTCTCTACCTCTTTCTCTCCCTACCTCCTGCTTTTCTCTTCTCTCTTTCCTTTCTGTCCTGCTAGACAAATGGAGCAGGCTAGGTGGGACCTGTGACGTGGAGAGTGCCCTGACTAATAGTTCCCAAAGAGAAAGCAAGAGGCTTCCAGGGCTCTTTCATTAGTGCCTGTGTTGGGTTTGTGTGGCCAAGTTGTGGTGGTGGTGGGGGTATCTCAGTTTGAAAGATAGGTGTCTGCTAGGGAAGGCAGGAGCCTCCCTTGGAATGAAAATGTAAACCCGCTCCCTCCGAATTATTATAATTTTCAAATTAAGGGGCTCTCACAAAGATATGAGGATAGGAATAACAGTTCTTTACTAGTATGTCTAACAAGGCAAACAAACAACAATAACTATGACATTAACAACAAACAGAACTAGGAACTAGGAACCTCGTGACAGCCTTCTCTTCCAAGACAGGAAGAGATGGAGGAGAAGCTTTGCTTCGCAAAACCCTGGGGCAGTCTGATCCAGGTGCCCCTGCAGGACTCTGAGGAGCACTAAGCTGGAACGGCAGGAATGAGCAGAAATCCCTGGCTGATGGACGAGATGTATCAGAAGCTCGGCGGTGGTAGCTGGAACTGCGGGACGTCCCGGCAGGGCAGGGGCTGCGGGGCTACAGCGTAGTAAAGACCTAGAGCAACGCCAAAGAAGCGGCGGGGGCGGGACAGCAGGGGCCTGGCTCTCAGCAGGACAGCAGCAGGCGAGCTCGGGATTCCCGGGCACATGATGACAGGTCCCTAGGACGGGACTCCGGCGGTGATAGTGAATTCTTCCCGCAGTAAGCAACAGCTTGACCGTCCTCCTTCCGATGCCGAGAGCAAGTGAGAATGCCCAAATGCCCCAGCTCCCATGCTCTGCTTGCCTTTTCTCTCGCGGTATCTCCTGTCCCTCCGAGAGAAACTCCCAAAAACCGGGAGTGCCACCAGACACCCTCCTTCCCTGAGGCCTGGCCACCTCCCGCCCCCCCCCCCCCCCCCTCCCCCCCCCCCCCCAACCCCCCACCCACCATTGTGTCTTAGCTACTCAATGGGGAAAAAAAAAAAAACACAAGTAAAAAGGAAAGAAAAAGGAAAGGAAAGAAAACCCAACCCCCAACAAGGGTCTACAGGGCGGCTTCTGTGAGAAGTTGCCAGAAGCTTCCCCGTGCCCAGCAGAGCCAACACCAGTTGGCTCCAGGATGGACACACCTCTGCCAAGGGTATGTCAAACAGAGATGGCAGTGACACTTCAGTAATAATGGATTCAAGAAGGGAAAATTTTTTTGGCAGATGGAATTGGGTCCAGAGAAGAGCAGCGTGAGAACATGTGAGAGGAACAGCTCTGCAGACACCCAGGGCAGTGTAGAAGGAGAGGTAGGACCTGCTTCAGGTGCTGGAGCTGAGATTCCCCAGCCTCTAGAGGAGCCCATGCTGGAGCAGGGGGATGCCCGAAAACAAGGATGTGAGCCCGTGAGAAGCCTGTGCTGGGATCCCTGGGGAGAGGAGCCCATGCTGGGAGCAGCTTTGCTGGAAGGACTTGAGGCCCTGCGGGGACCCACGCTGAGGCAGGGGAAGGACTCCCGACTTCTCTCCCTGAGCAGCACCAGGAACAAAGTGCGATGAACTGACTGTGACCCCCATTCCTATCTCCTTGTGCCACTGGAAGGAGGAGGGAGAGCCTGGGAAGGAAGAAGGGGGTCAGAGAAGGTGTTTATAGAATCTATTTTACTTTTCATTACCCTGCTATTATTTTGATAGGTAATTAATTCAATTCCTATCCCCAACATTATGTTTTGTCTGTGAATGCCGTCCCTGGCCTCCCCAGCACACGGAGGGCCCTCCTGGCTGCGAGGGCACTCCTGACTCAGATCCACATGGGCATCGATCAGGACCCCCAGGTCCCTTCCCTCAGCTGCTCTCCAGACTCTCCCAGTCCACACACATACCCAGGGTGCATGGAAGAGGAGGAGGAAGAGGAGAAGAAGGGATGAAGAAGGAGAAGCAGGGCGAGGACGGATGAGGGACGACGAGGAGGAGTAAGGATTAAGCAGAAAAAGAAGCAGCCAGACGTGGAGGACGGGAAGAGAAAGAGGAGCAGGGGCAGGAAAGGGAGGAGCCACAAGTCCACAGCTCATTGTAACTGCAGCACCCCCGCCCTGGGAGCATCGGCCCCTCCCCTCAGCATCCCGCAGGTGACAGGGGAGGGGGAGCTCGCCGCAAATATCATGGGGGGTTCCTGGTAGAGTTTTTCTGGGAGGGGGATCTTTGGATCTTCCGGGACTCCAAAGCTGAGCCGGAAATGCCCCTTGGGGGGATACCGGAGGGTCCCCGAGCGGTAGGGGTTTTTCGGGGTGGTCCCGGTGCCGGCTGGCCGCAGAGCCCCGGCGGTGGGCGGGGGAATGTCGGGCTCCTGGACCCGCGGTGTGGGTTGGCCTTTCTGGTCAGGCGCTGCTGCCTCCATTGTTCGCCCGCCCTCGTGGCGATCGCCCGGTACTGGCCGCGGGACGGGACGCCGGTTTTGGGGGCCCTTGGGAAGAGACGAACTGTGGTGGGGGGGGAGCCCCAGAGAGGGGAGACTGGAGAGAGGCGATACCGGGGCTGGGAGATCCCCAGCAGCCTGGAGGGGTGTCGAGCACTGAGAGAGAGAAGCCTGGAGAGGGGGGACCCTCGGGGCCCAGAAACGGAGGACCCGGAGAGGGGGGACCGCCGGCAGCCAGGGCTCCCCCAAGGATCGCCAGAGTGGGAAACCCAGGGGGGACGGGGGCGGGGGGACTCTGGAACGCCCAGCATCTTGAAGCAGAGAGTCAGGGGAGAAAAACACCCACAGGATTTCCTTCCAAAACCCTCGGTATCCCTAAGCAGGGAGGAGGGGGGCGACACGATCCACTGGACCCCCAGCAACCCAGAGAAGAGTGACCACCAGAACCTCAAAGGGGGGAGACCTCTGGGATTCTCGGAACCCCTGGTGTCCCAGAGAGCGAGGATCCCCAGTACACAGAGGAACCCCAGCAGCCTGGACAAGGGGGGCCACTGAAACACCTAAGTGGACAGACCAGAGAGGGGGAACACCTGGGAGATTTTTCTTTGGCAGAATCTTGATATTTTGAAGTTTTTTGGGGGTGAATCTTGGTATTTGTATTGGTTTTGGGGCTTAATCTTGGCTGTTTGTAGTTTTTGGGACTGAATTTCCTATTATAGAGGGAGTTTTGGCTGAATCTTGGGGTTTGGGGGTTGTGTCTTAGTGCTTTGGAGGCTTTTATAGAGACAAGAAGTCCAGTGACTACTAGAGGTGGACTTGGGCGGGAGGAATCTCCAATCCAGCATATTCACATCTTGTTTTTTCCACCAAAACCAGGATTTCTCATTCCCAAACTTTGGCCGGATGGAGGAGGAGACTGCGAGGAAGATAAAGATGCCCTGGGACACCCAGACAGGTGAGGAGGAAATCATTGCCCCTTTCCCCCTCTTTTCTGCCTCATCTCCCAGCCCAGCATCGCTCCTGGCTGCAGGACAACCCCGCTGCCAGTGCTGTCCTGCTGGGTATGAATTTGGGGAAGATGTCCTTCCCCTTCCCTCTGGCACAGAGGCAAATCTCCTTCCTCTCCTTTCTTCCTCCTTCCTTCTCCCTTCTTCTTTCTCCCTCCCTTTTCTTCTGCTTTTTCCTTCCTCTCCTTGTTCCTTCTTCTTCCTTCTCCGTGTTATTCTCTTTCCTGTCTCCTCTTACTTCCTTTCCCTCATTCCTTTCTCTCCTTTCTCCTTCTTTCCCTTCTTTCCTTGTTGCTTCTTCTCTTTCGTCCTCCTTTTTCATTCCTTCCCTTCTTCCTTCTTCTGCCTTCCTCACTTCCTTCTCCCTGTTCCTGCTCCTTCTTCCTTCCTCTCTCTCCTCAATCCCACCTCTCCTTCCTTTGACTTGCTCATTCCTTCTTCTTCTGTCTCCTTCTTCCGTCCTCTCCTTCTTCCTTCCTCTACTTTACCTTCCTCTCCTTCTTCCCTCCTTCCCCAGGGAATGAGCTGCACACAGAGACTGGGGAAAACAAATCCCCCTGTCAGAACCTCGTGGAAGAGGACATTTTAAGCAGCTCCAAGGCACAGGAAGTCAACAAGGAGGAAAAGCCCCAGAGATCCCCCTTGAGGCATGGCTGGGAACCCAGCCCAGGGAGCTCTGAGGAGGAAAGACCCCCCCTGTGCCGGGAAGACAGCCAGAGCTTCAGCCAGAGCTCTGACCTGGTGATCCATGAGCAGCTTCATGACAGGGAGAAGCCCTACAAATGCTTGGAATGTGGGAAAAGCTTCAGCTGGAGCTCCCACCTGATCCGGCACCAGAAGATCCACACTGGGGAACGGCCCTACACATGTGGGGAGTGTGGGAAGAGCTTCAGCCAGAGCTCTGACCTGGTGGTCCACCAGCGCCTTCACACAGGGGAACGTCCCTACAAGTGCTTGGAATGTGGAAAGAGCTTCAGCAAGAGGTCCAGCCTCACGTACCACCAGCGCTTCCACACTGGGGAACGGCCGCACATTTGCTTGGAATGTGGGAAGGGCTTTATCCAGAGCTCCCACCTCATCAGCCACCGCCGGCTGCACACGGGGGAACGGCCCTACAGCTGCTTGGAATGTGGGAAGAGCTTCAACCGCAGCTTTAGCCTCGTCATCCACCAGCGTGTCCACACTGGGGAACGGCCCCACGAGTGTGCCCAGTGTGGGAAGAGGTTTCAGACCAGCTCTGATCTCCTCATGCATCAGCGGATGCACATGGGGCAGAAACCTTTCCAGTGCACTGACTGTGGGAAGGGCTTCATCCGCAGCCCTGACCTAGTCAAGCACTGGCGTGTCCACACTGGGGAGAGGCCCTACAGGTGCTTCAAGTGTGGGAAGAGCTTCACCCAGAGTTCTGCCTTGACCTCACACCAACGGACCCACTGGTAAGAGAAGTTCTACAAGTGCCTCAACTGCGGGAAGAGCACTGGAGGATCCGTGTTGGGCAGAGGCCTGGTGACCCGTGTTCCACGTGATCACCATATTCCTGGTGATCCACACTAGAAGACACCTGGCTTGTCTCCACATCCTCCTGGTTGCCCATGGGCACCTGGATGAACACAGGGGCAGGAACATCCCTTGGGACACAGACTGATGTTGGAAATTCATTGAGAAGAGCGGATTTGTTGATTTTTAGATCTCAAAAAATCTCACCTGCTCCATTCAATCATTTCTTCCTCTGGCGTGAAAGCCCCACTGGATGTTCTTCAGGGTCTTTTCCAACCTAAATAATTCCACAATTCTAATTCTCTCTGGCCCATGGATGTCTTGCACAGCCAAATGGTGAAGGACTGGGGCAAAGACCAAAATTTTGAAAATTTTGAACATTACGCTGGGGTGGAGAACCAATAAAAGTTATTATTTCTTTAATATTATTTCTTTAATAAAAGGTGGAGAACCAATAAAAAAGGCTCTTTCACCCACCCAAACCAACCCCATGGACACTCACATGATGCTGGCATGTAAATCATATTATTTTTGCCTTGATTTTCTTTTGATTCCTGTTTATCCCTTAAAAACACCCAAGGCTGGGGTAAAGAAATTTAATAAAATCTCTAAACTCCCACCATTTTACTGGGATTTTGGGGTTCAGGGCGATATTTGGAGAAATGTGGGAGAGTTTTCTCCATTGCTTTGCAGCCCAAATCCAAGAGGAATCAATCCGTTACATCAGAATTACTCAATCCCAATCTAAAATAGCTCAATCCCACCCCAAAATGGCATGATTTCACCTCAAAATGGTTCAATTCCACCTCAAAAATTATGTGATCCCACAGCACCCTCTAGAGCCCTAGGAGGGGCGTGATGGGATGTGATGCGGGTTGGGAAGGGTGGGATGTGAATAGGGAGAGTTGGGATGGGGTTTGGGGTGGGTTGGGATGTGGATTGGGAGGAGTGAGATGGAGTTTGGAAGAGAGGAATGGGGTTTGGGAGGGGTGCAATGGGGTGGAGGAAATAGGGCTTGGAAAGGGGATCTTCGTAGCCAGGAGGGGTGGGATTGGGAGTGGTGGGGTGTGGGTTAGGGGCTGGAATGAATTTTGGGAGGGGTGGGAAGGGATCTGGAATAAGACAGCAGAAGATAGGGTATGTTAGGGATGGGGGGGATCATGTCCCTGAGGTATTTCAGGAGGTTTTGGGGTAGCTGCCATTCCTGAAGAGATTTTGGGATATTCCCCATTCCTGAGGGGATTTTTGGATGGCCCCCATCCTGAGCGATTTTTTGGGGTACCCAGAATCCTGAGTGGGTGGTAGTGCGAGAAGGGGGAGACATGGCTTTGGCACTTGGAAGGGGGACTCCACAGGGAGCGATACAGGGAATCCATTTTGGGGAGGACTCTGCTGGTTTGGGGGCGTGTGTTGGTTTAGCACAGATGGTGAAAAGCAATTGGTGATTCCTTTTGAACTGACAACCAAAATAGCCAATTGCATGCAGGGATACACCTCTGGGTAACACAGCTTTAAAAGCCAGAAAGAAGCTGGAGATCATCATCTTCTTTCCACCTTCACAGGAGGTAAGGCGGTTGTAGCTCTTGTTTTTGGAGGGGGCCGTGGCGGCCCGGCCTGCCCAGCCCGGGCTTTCACAGCGGGCCCGCCTGGGCCGGGGCCTCCCGGGCCGGGAGAGGGGATGGTGTGCCCCATCCGGGTCCGGATCGGTTTTTAGCAGCTGTAAAACACCCTGCTGCTCCCCTATGGCCGGGAGGAGCCGGCCCGAGGCCTGGCCGTGGGCCTGGGCCCTTTCCCCAGCAGGGCGACGGGAGCCTGCTGCGCTCCGAGCTGGGCCCACCCTGAACGAGGCCGAGGGCTGCGGGCAAAGAGCCTTTCCCCAGCCGGGCTGCTCTGACATCTGCCGGCCTGAGGGTTTTTTTCTATTCCCGCGGGTTTGGAAGATCTTGGCTGCTGCCCGGCAGAGTTCACATGACCACCGCGGGCGTGGGCAAGCTTTAACTCATTCCTGCCAGCAGATGGAATTTCCAGAGCACTGGCTCTTCCCAGAGTGAGAACAAAGTGACTGAGCATACAAAAGACTTAGTGTTAACAGTCAGATAGAGAGAGAGTAATAAAAGAATTAATTAGAAGAAGGATGAAGGAGTTGCCTGCTGGCTGGACTTTCTTGTTTGAGCTATAGAAATAAACTCTACTAAGAAGATTATCCTTTAAATCGTAGAAGAATATGAATTTAGAGAGATGATTTATAAATTTTTGAGCAAAGGTGTTTGTAATAGACTATGTTACATTAAAATCTGTAATTCTTGTAGTCCCATAAGATGCCTGAACAGAGAGAAGAAATTAAAAACTCCTGCACCAGTAAAAAAAAAAAAAGACATCTCTGTTCCTTAAAATAAAGGGTCCTTTGCCTTGAAGTTGTTTATCTTTAAAAAGTAACACCCTAAATGCCTAAGTTCCATGACCCATAAGCAGCTTAAAAAACTGCTGATAAGAAAAGACAACATAAAAACAAATTTCCCTGGACGGCTGTTTCTGTAAGAATTCTGACCCACAAAAAAACTTTTCTAAGTTGTCAGTGAAAAAATTCCATGGTAAACAAAAGAATTAGTAAAAAATTAGTAAAAGACTATATTTAAGTAGTAAAACTGACTGAGTATCACATGTTTTGTCTCCGTGTTGTTTGTAAAAAAGTAAACACTTGGGAGGAGAAGGGTTTTGGAAGTTTCATTTTCTTTTCTTTTTTTTTCCCCCCTTACTGTGTGTTAATAAACTATCTGTTTACTTTTAAGTTAAGCCTATTTCGCCTTTTGCTCCCAGAATCATATCTCCCAGTTAGCAAAGAAAATTCAGCGAATGTAAAACCACCACATAAATAGTGCGTTGGCCCAAAAACCCAAAATTCAAACCAAAACCACTACAGGGCGTTATAAACGGCTTTTGGGAATATACTGCTCATTTTGGGGGGCCGAGGTGACTCCCCCCTGTTCTCGGGGGCTGCGGGGATGCCCCCTCATTATGGGAGGATGAGGTGACCCCATTTTGGAGAGGATCCCGCTGCTTTCTGCCAATTTTCAGAGCGATAAATAGCTTGTGGAGGCCCCCTACCCTCATTTTGGGGGGTTGGGGTGACCCTACGGTTCCTCCGATGGCCGGGGGGTTATAACGGGTTTGGGGGGGGGGGGTCCCTCGACCGCGGGACCCTGGAGCAGGGTGTGTCCCCTTCCTGCAGCCCCAGCCTTGAGGCAGCGCTCAGCCGAGCGGGGGGCGCAGCGCTGGTGACTCGCCCGTGTCTGGGCAGACCCGCAGCGCCCAGGGCTCCCCCCTCGCCCCCAGCACCCCCTGCCAGGGGAATCCGGGGAGGAAGGATGAGGGGCACCCAGGCCAGGGCTGCCG
>JANPWX010024303.1:12905-27799 GCA_024734555.1 Trochalopteron elliotii
GCGCCCCAGCTGTGGGCGCGGAGCTCTCGGGTGAACGGGGAGTGCAGGGGGGGAAGGACGGAGGGGGGACCGTGGGAAGCAGTGGGGGCAGGACGGGAAAAGGTGGGGTAGGACCTCCCCGAACCATGAGCGGGGTATGGTGGGCTGGGGATCTGGGGACGATGGGAAAGAGGTGGAAAGTTTGGTCTGGGACCCATAAACGGAGGGGGAGGGATATGGAATCCACAAAACTCAGTGAAAGGGGCACATCAGACACCTAAATTTAGTGGGAGGTGGGTGGCAGCCCCAAACCAAGTTCTGGGTAGACCTGGAGATTAGAGGTATGATGGGAAGGGGGTGTGAGAGGGTGGAGAATAGGGTCTTTTGACTTCCAAACTGAGTGTGAAGGGGCTGAGTTCCCAATACCGAGCAGGGGGCGTTGAGAACACCCTGAAACTAAGCTGTAGGGGGAGCTGGAGATTGCAAGGACGATGGGAAATGAATGAGAGAATGAAGAAAATTTGGGTTGGGACAGTGGTCAGGGACATCCCATGAGAGTCCTGTACCCGGATGCTCTGCTTGGAATGGGGTCAAACAACACAAACGATGCCCTGTTTGCAAGCATGCCAGCGATAAATGAAGAAGGAGGTTTCCACTGCTTTTGTCGTTGAATGACAGTGATATAAGATACAGGAGATCTGTTGAAATACCAGGATAAAGAAACAACTAAGTGATTCCACTGGTAACTTATCCAATGCTGTTGAGCTAGCACAGCTGCCTGGGCACATCTGACTGACAGTGCAGGCCTTCAGACTTCTGATGCCTTGGGAAGGCTGACCTGGAACAGAGACTGGACAGAGCTAGAGAATAAAGTAGGTATTTAGTAAAAGGATTTTCTTGAGTAGCACAAGAGCCTGACCAGGATTACACCCAAGGTGGACTTAAAATGGTCACAAAATGGATTTCGCCACCCACCAAGACATCCACATTTGGGAGAAACCCTGGGAGTGTTGGGAGTGTGGGAGGAGCTGCTGCAGCTCTGCCTTGACCTCACACAAATGCACTCACCAGTAAAGGAAGCCCTGTGAGTTCCCCAGCTGGGGGAAGAGCTTTGTTTATTGCTCCAACTTCTTCACCCATTGGAGGACCCACACTGGATGATCCACAGTGACCCACATTGTGCAGAGACTTGGGATTCATATGCAGAGCTGGGATTCATTCAAGCAAAAGCTGGTTTTTTGAGGCCTGTGATAAACAGAGATAATTTGAGGAATGGGATGTTCCCCACATGACCACCAGAGACCCTTAAATGACTCTAATGTAAATGAGTTCCAATAAGTGATTGAAATATGTAAATGAATTTGAGGGGAATGTTTAGCATATGAGTTTGGGGAATGTATTAATGTGTGTTAGTTATATAAATACATACAAATATGAGAGATAGCTGAGTGTGTGTGACAGGGGGAGACATACCCTGCATACACCTGGGCACCAAAATAAAGTAAAGCTGCTTTCTAATAGTGAAATTACAGGAGAGTTTAAAGAGTTTAGTTCCTGTTTCCAGTGATATTTTCTTGTTACTCAGCCCCACCCTCACACAATCCCCAGCACCAAACAGGTGCTGACACTCCAAAAGCAGCCAGGGGGTTCCCTGTGTCCCTGCCTGGCACAGCAGTGGGAGCTCCAGTTCTCCTTATTCCAGGGAAGAATCTCCACATCCCTCCCTCCCTCCCTAAGCATGGATATATCAGGAGACCCTGCAGTTAAAACTTGGGATGGGGCTGTTAAAGTGATGCGCTAAGTGTTAGCTTCCATGTTTTTCAGATTCTGTGCTGCCTAGGTGTGTAGTTCTGAGCCTCATATTAAGTGTTAGTAAGCTCTCTTCACAGAGCAGGTAGACAAAACAAATCCTTTTCCTGCTAAAGACTAAGGACTTGGGGGGGAATTTGTAGTACTGGGGATATTCAGGAGGATTTGGGGTTTTTGAGGGAATTTGGAGGAGTTTCCTCCATTACTTTGTACTCCAAAAGTGAGGGGTTCTCTCCATCACCTCAAAACCACACAATGCCACTGAAAGTGTCTCCATCCCAGTCCAAAATGGCTCGATCCCACCACAAAATGACTCAATACCATCCCAAAAGTATTCAATCTTACAGCACTCCAAACCCTGGAGGGGAAGGAAGGGCATAGGGAGGTGTGGGATGTGAATCGAGAGGTGTGGGATATGCACTGGGGAAGATGGGATAGGGATTGGGAAGGGTGAGATGGGGTTTGGGAGGGGTGGGATGGGGATTGGGAGAGGTGGCATGGGGTCTGAAATGAGACAGCTGAGGGTTGAGTGCGGAGGCCCAGGGGCTTACCCCCAAGGTAGCTATGCCTCAGCCCTGGAGGGACTGAGGAAAAATGGGGAAAGCCACCCTTTTAGGTCATGGTGAGGAAAACCTCCCTCCCAAGGGGCTTTGCAGCCACATGTTAATATTTCTTATGTTTCATTGTTCTATTGATTTGTTAGGTTTGTGTCACCCTGTTACCATATATGCACCCATGCCAGAATGTTCTTCCTTCCCTTGAACCCCATTGGGTTAAATTTACCACAGTGTTACACCTCTGTAACCTCATCCCCTCAGTTCATATTTACCCCTTTGCACCACTTTTTCCCATTCTTATTGGACCCTGATCTCAAGACCTGCCCTAGTTGTCCCATTTAATAACCCTGTGCCCTGGGACCCCTTTTGGCTCTCATCCCTGGAACACATTTGAAGCTGTACCCACCAACAAGAACCAGCCCTCGGATTTCCAAACGGGACCCCGTCTCCTCCCGTTTATCCTCAGCTCTTTATGAGCAGAGTGCTCCAGGCCCCTGAGGCACAGGTCACTCTCAGGGACATGCAGTTGCACAATGCAGCAGTTGGGGATGGTGAGGCCAGGGAGGATCCTGGCTGAAGGGGTTGTGGGGTATCCCCCAGCTCTGCAGGGGCTTGGCTGAGGACTCACCAGTTGCCATGCAGACCCACAGTGCCCAACATTCCCCACAGGGACCCCACCTGCACCCCCCCTCACCTCCAGCGCCCCCCAGGAGGGGAATTTGGGGAGGGGGAAGATGGAAGGCACCCAACCTGCACCCCCACCCCGTGCTGTCCTGGTGGCAGCTGCGGCAGGGGCCATGTGTGGGCAGGAGCAGCCAGGAACCCAACGCTGCCCCAGCTCCATATCTGCTCCTCCTGTTGGATGCAATAGGTTTGGAAGGCCCAGGAGACCAAGAGTGGGTGCTGGTCCTGGGGGGAAGAGGAGAAGGGATGGAGGAAGAGGAGAAGGAGGGACAGAGGAGGAGAAGATTACTGGTTGGCTAAAGCACACCAAGAAAAAGGAAACAAAAATCCAAAATCAATCAATCCAAACTGAAATAAACCCCAAACTATTTATGTGGTAGCTGAGGAGGTTCTGGGGGAGGGAGGGGTGAGGGAAAAAAAATCAGAAAAGGGTAAGGATAAAAAGGCATATGGAAGACCCCACTGGTTGAATCACAAGGGTCAGTGGACCCCTGTGCAGAACTGAGCCTGGATTTGACCACAGTTTATGCTTAAAGGCCCAATAACACTTCACTTAACCTTAACAAGACTTAACTGAAACTTAATTAGTAACTCCACATATAATTTATTACACCACAACAGGAACATACCCACAGGCCTGACTGACTTAGAAGTCTAAAATACTTCCAACTTCAGGAGAGCAGCATTCCCAGAACATCTGCTGTGGCATATTCACCGTCATATACACATGGACAGAAGGAGTCTAAATGAGGTCTCTGTGGGTAATTCCCTTGGAATCCAGTGGAACTCTCCCTTCAGATGCCTTTCATTCATTCCACCAGGCACAGGGAAGAGCCTTGAGGAGTGGGGGGGCTCAGCCCAGGACCTGTCATCATTTGGGGATGCCCCGAGTGCAGCAGATGGGAGAGTTCCCGGCTCGCAGAGGCCCCAGTACAGGGAGGTCTTCTGCAGCTGCTGCAGCCCAGGAGAGTTCCAGGGGTCACACTCAGGGCTGCTGTTTATAGGGCACAAGGGATGGGCTTTAGTCACAGGCATTTTCCATCCTGACCCCAGCTCAGATTGGTTTCCAAGGCTGTTGGAACTCGTTGGACAGCACCAGTTCCTGGAACAGACAAGTTTTGTGATAAACTCAAGAGAAGTTGAGCCCAGGGGCTGCTTGTCAACGCCGAGGCCTAAACAAGTATTTCTCAGATCATTCTGTGGCCTGATAGGAGGAGGGGCTGGGGAGAGATTTTCCCAAGGGTGTCCGCTGGTGTTTCATGAGATCTGAGATGCTCTTGTACCCTCTTCCCACACTCCCCACACTTGTACGGCTATTCCCTGTATGCCGGTGGGTGATGAATGTGGATGGAAGAGGAGAATTCCCAGAGCCAGGAGCTGGGTGAGAGGCAGATGAGAATCACCATAGGATGATGCAGAGTGGCTTCCCAACAAAGTGCCCGAGCTGTTCCTGTCCACCAACTTTACCCTGGAATGCCGTTCTGGAAGTGACGCTTGGCCTTTCCCGTCCACTGGAACACCTCCCTGTGGGCAGGAACACAGGTCACAGCGTGCCCCCGCCAGACCCCCGCTACAGCAACTTCCAGCACCCCACAGCCCGTTAGAAGCCCAGGGGGTCATGCCGGACCCCCGTTTCCCACTCCCCTCTGCTCCACCGCCACCGCAGCACTGGCTCCTGGGCGGGGGGAACCCACCCTGAGCCCCCAGTGAGGATCCGTCTCCCCCAGAGCCGCAGGCAACCCCTCCAGGGATTACGTAAGGAAGATGCGAAGGGACCCCCTTGGGGAACCACTTTCCCGCTGTGCCACCTCCCTTCATCTTCCCTCTCCCACTCCTTTCCCATCGTCCCCGTAAATCCCACCTCCCTCCCATCCCGGTTTGGCGCTGACCCACCTCCTCTACCGCTCCGTTTGGGAATCTCCCCTCGTTTTCTCCCTTCCTTCCCCGTTCACATCGTGTCCTGTCCCGTCTCACGCCAGAGCCCTTTGCCCGCAGCCGAAGGGATGGAGCGGACGCGGGCGGAGCTGAGGGCAGCGGAAGGATGGAGGAGGAGGAGAAGGAGCAGGAACCGGAAAAGGAGGAGAAGAGGGAAGAGGACGAGGAAGGGGTCTATTTTTGTTCTTGCGTTGAGTTTTCTCTCGTAGGGCTTCCACTGTTACCAGGGCCAGGAGGTCTGCGGCGCTGTCCCAGCTCAGTTTCTGTAGCTGTCTGATTTTCCACAGAGGAGAAGAAGGAGGAAGAAGAGGAAATTCGCGGGTCCACCGCGGCCTGTGTGCGCAGCCCTCCCGGCCCGTGCAGCATCTACCCCGCCGCATCCCACAGGTGACCGGGGAGGGGGAACTTGCCCCAGATATCTTGGGCATCCCCGGGAGGTGGTTTTTTTTCGGGGCTTCCCGGCCGTACCTGTCGACAGACCCCAGGCTACGGCGGGGAGGATGCGGGGTGCCGGATGCCTCGTGGAGATCGCCCGGCGGGGGTAGGGGAAACTGGTTCTGGCTACCGCTGACGTGGGAGACCGGAGAGGGGCGATACCGGTTTGAAATATCCCCGGCAGACTGGAAAGAGGGAAGCACAGAGTTGACGGGGAGGGCAGGATCCCCTCGACCCTGAAACGGGGGACTCAGAAGGGGGGCATCCCCGGCATCCTGGAGTGGGGTGAGCCTGAAGAGGTGGAACCCTGGACTCCCAGCAGCCGAAACAGAGACTCGGTAGAGAAGGGACCCCTAGGACCTCTAAAACTGCCAGCAACCCTCAGCGGGACTGAGGAGACAAAAGACCTCCAGGACCCCAAAATGGAGAGACCAGAGAGGGGGGAATCTTGGAGGGCTCCTTTGCTGAATCTTAATATTTTGAAGGAGCTTTTTTTCTGCATCGTGGTGTTTTGGAGGTTTTCATGGACACAAGATACCGAGTGACTTCTAGAAATAGACTTGGGCAGGAGAAACCTCCAACCCAGCATGCTCATGCGTTGTTTTCCCCCAAAACCAGGATTTCTCATTCCTAAACCTTGGCTGAATGGAGGAGGAGGCTGCAAGGAAAAGAAAGATGCCCTGGGACACCCAGGCAGGTGAGGAAGAAGTCACTGCCCCTTTCCCCCTCTCTCCTGCTTCATCTCTCAGCCCAGCATTGCCCCTGGCTGCAGGACAACCCTACTGCTGACGCCATCCTGCCAGGGACATACTGGGGGGGATCTCTTCCCCCTTCCCTCTGGCACAGAGGCAAATCCCATCCTCTCCTTGTCCATCTTCCTTCCTTTTGTCATTTTGTCCTGCTTCCCTCCTCATTCCTTCCTCTCCTTGTCTTTCCTTCCCCAGGCAATGAGCTGCAGACAGAGATCAGGGAGGACAAATCCCCCTGGCAGAACATTGTGGAAGAGGCCGTTTTGGGTGGCTCCACAGCACAGGAATCCAATGGGGAAGAGAAGCCCCTGAGATCCCGCACAAGAAGGAGCTGCAAATCCGGCCCAGGGAGCTGTGAGGAGGAAAGACCGTCCCTGTCCTGGGAAGATGGCTGGAGCTTCAGCCAGAGCTCAAAGCTGGTGGAGAAGCCTCACACAGAGGAGAAACCCCACAAGTGCTTGGAATGTGGGAAGAGCTTCAGCCGGAGCTTCCACCTCCTCCGTCACCAGATGATCCACACTGGGGAACGGCCCTACGAGTGTGGGGAGTGTGGGAAAAGCTTTGGCCGCAGCTCCTGTCTGATCCGCCACCAGGTAATTCACACAGGGGAACGGCCCTACTACTGCAAGGAATGTGGGAAAAGCTTCAGTGACCGCTCCAACCTCCTCACCCACCAGCGCCGGCACGCCAGGGAACAGCCCTACCAGTGTGGGGAGTGTGGGAAGAGCTTCAGCATCAGCTCTGATCTGATCCAGCACCAGAAGATCCACAGTGGAGAACGGCCCTATGAGTGTGGGGAGTGTGAAAAGAGCTTTCGGACCAGCTCCCATCTCCTCCTGCACCAGCGGATTCACATGGACGAGAGGCCCTTCCGCTGCCCCGACTGCGGGAAGGGCTTCAAACGCAACTCCCACCTTGTCGGTCATCGGCGTGTCCACACCAGGTAGAAGCCCTGGGAGTGTCGCCAGTGTGGGAAGAGCTTCTCCCAGCTCTAACTTGATTTCACACCAACGAACCCATGAATAAGGGAAGCCCTACAAGTGCCCTGACCTCGGGAAGAGTTTTGTTTCCTGCTCCAACTTCTTCAGCCATGAGAAGACCCATATGTTGCATTATCCACAGTGACCCATATTGTGCAAAACCGTGGTGATCCACATACCTGGTGATCCATGTTGAGTGAAGACCTGGTGACCTATGTTCCACATGATCCGCATTGGGAAGACACCTGGCTGATGGTCTTCGCCTCCTCCTTGTTTCCTGGATGAACGCAGGGGAAAGGATGCGCTACAGATGCTTGGAATGTGGGAAGAGCTTCAGATGGAGCTGCTACCTGATCCAGCACCAGAAGACCCACACAGGGGAACAGCCCTAGAGGTGCTTGGAATGTGGAAAGAGTTTCAGCCAGAGCTCCTGTCTGATCTGCCATCAGATAATTCACACTGGAGAATGGCCCTACAGGTGTAGGGAAGATGTGAAGAGCTTCAGTGACTACTCTAACCTCCTCAGCCACCAGCGCCTGCACTCCAGGAAATGGCCCTACCAGTGTGGGGATTGCCCTGAGAATTTCAGCCAGAGCTCCCACCTGATTTGCCACCAGAATATCCACACTGGGAAATGGCTCTAGGAGTGTCCTGACTGTGGGAAAAACTTCACCCAGAGCTCTGCCTTGACCTTACACCAACAGATTCACCAGGAAGGGAACCCCTGTGAGTGCTGCGAGTGTGGGAAGAGCTTCATCCACTGCTCCAACTCCATTAACCATTGGAGGACCAGCGCTGGATCATCCACAGTGAGCCCTGTAGGGCAGAGACCTGGTGATCCATGTGGGGCAGTGTATTGGGTTTGTGTCGTCACATTTTGGAAATGGGGATGCTCCAGGGGGGGCTTCTGTGAGCAGCTTCCAGAAGCTTCCCCCATGTCCAGCTCCTGTCCCGATCCACTCCTGAAGGTGAGGGTAACCCAGGTTCTGGTTTATGGATCTCCTGGGACAGATTACAGTGAAACAACAGTGATTGATCTGTGTTTATAAATATATCTCTGTAGGGTTTATTTTAGAACCATTTGTTTGCCATGTAAAGCACGTTTGAAACCCTTTTGGTTACCATCTCTAGCAATATAGAAGCATTAAAATAACACCTATGAAAACTTATAAGGGAAAAGAAAGAAAATATAAGAGTAGAAAGATTCACAGTCACTAGCCCTGGATCCAGCAACAAAACTTTTGGGTTTGATTGCTACAATGTCCCTGTTCTTGATCCAAGTGATGGTCCCAGGCTGGATCCTTCAGGGGTGGGGGAAGCCCTGGAAACTGCAAGTTGTGTGGGTCAATACAGGTTCAGGTTTGGGTCAACACCCAGGTACCTTCCCTGGAGGGAGTTTTACAGTTTCTGATGTCACACTGTGGCTCCAGGGGCACTTTGGGGGACTCTGATGGTTTATGGCCTCTTGTAAGAGACGGCCCTTCCTCTCCCAGCAGTGCAGTTGAGACAGGTACGGCCCATGTGAAGGGATGAAAACCTCCAACCCTCTGTGTGAGTGTCCTGGGCCTTCCCCAGGAGGGTTTCCAGAGCTGAGGCAGTTGTAAGGGAGGGCATTGCTCTGGTCCAAAGCCCTTTCCCACCTGGCAGCATCTGCTTCTGATCAGCCTCTTCTCTTCCTGGCTCCCTGCCCGGCTCATCCCCTGAGGGCTGGGTGTTCACCCCCTCGGCCCCTGGGCACCTCCTGTGCCCATGGCCAGCAAAGCCCCCACTGCTTTTGTCAATGGCTAATGGTTTGAGCCATTTCAGTCCCTCATAGCTCTGCACCCAAAAGCCAAGAGGGATTGATGGTGCCTCAAAACTACTCCATCCCACTGAACATGGCTCAATTTGACCTCAAAACAACTCAATCCCTCCTCAAAATTTTGGGGTATGCCCTGTGCCCGAATTGCTCCTAGTTGTAGATGTTCCTGTCCATGAAGTTCACACAGTTGTTGCCATCTAGGAAGTGACAGTAGGCTTTTCCCCAAAAATGGAACGCACTTGTGTGGGAAAGAAGACAGGTGAGTGCCCTGCCTCACCCCCTAAGAGCCCCCAGCACCCCACAGCAGGCTGGGGGCTCAAGGGACCACCTGGGATCCCTCATTCCCACTCCCCTCTGCCCCATGGCCACCACAGGAGTGGCTGCAGGGTGAGGGGCACCCCCACTGTGAGCCCCCCAAGGAGGAACAGCAGGGGTTGGGGACCCCCCAGGAAGGTTCTGCCTACCCCCCTCTCCCCCCCGGAGCCCCAGGGAACAGCTTAAGAGATCAAATGATGGGGACACAAAGGGACTCGCAGGGGAACCCCTTTGCCTCTGTCCCCCTTCCCCCCTCTCAAACACCTTACCCATCTTCCCTCCACCACTCCCCCTTACCCAAAAGCTCCTCACCGGCAGCCAGGGGGGCTTCCTGCACCCAGAGCAGGGTGACTTGGGGGGGACACATGGGGGTCCCCATTCCCAATCCACGCCAGGGCCGGTTCTGCCCCCTCCCATCACAGTATCCCTGTGGGGTCCCCCCAGATCTCTCCCCACCGCCCCCCAATAAACGGGACTGGGGCGAACTGGGAAGGTTTATTGGGGACACTGGGGGCAGTCGGGTGGGGACAGAGTGACATTGGGGCTGGGGGGACACACGACCCCCCCAAAATCAGCACAGGGACGGAGCAGGGGGTCCCGTCCAGGCCCGAGGCCACGGGGAGGGGCTGTGGCTGCCGGCGGCTCAGGAGCTCTGTGGGCAGAGAAAAGGGGGTGACACCAGGCTGGGGGGCCCCAGGGGGAGTACACACGTTCCAAGGGAGGTGGGACATGACCCCTGGGACCCCCCTTCACCTTCTTGCGCAGGTAGAAGCCCAGCCCCAGTGCCAGGAAGATGAAGCCCAACACGAAGCCCCCGATCCCCATCAGGATCTTTTTGTGGGCGGCATCCAGCGGCATCTCTGAGGGGTCCACAGGGGTCAGGATCCCCAAAAACTTCTCACAGACACCCCAAACCCCTCCAAGCATCCTTGCACCCCTCCAGCCCACCCAAGACCCCGTGAGACCTCTTTCTTATCCCCATCCAACCTCCCTAGTACCACCCAAGTTCCCTCCCCATCCCTCCAATACCCCAAACCCCTCCCAGTTGACATTCATCTCCCAATGATCCCCTAAACCTTTTCCCAGACCCTTCCCAGTCTGACCACGCCTCACCAACAACAGTGCCAGTAGATCAAAGCACACTCAACTTCTCTCCCACCCCTGCTTTTACACCCCCAAACTGCTTCCAGCCCCTCTGGCTCCATCAGACTCCCTTCCAGTTACACCCAGCACCCTCAGTTCCCTCTCAGTAGCCACCAGGAAACTCCTAACTGCATTCCAGTCTTCCCAACATCCTCCAAATTTCTTCTTTGCCCTCCCAGGCCGACCAAACCCCTCTCACAGTTACCCCCTGGCTCCCTCAGACTCCCTCCCAATCAATCCTAGCTACTACCAACTCTCCCAGCCTGATCCCCCGGCGCTGTGGGGGCCGGGCCATACCCCAGTGCCGGCTCAGGGGCTGCTCCAGGCTGACGTGCTCCACCTGGCAGCTGTAGCTGACCCCGCGCTGCGGGGGCGTTTCCAGCAGTACCAGGAGCTGGTGGGTCCAGTCCCCGTTGGGGACCACGTCGGTGGCCACCACTTGCCCAGAGAGCTCCTGCTGGCCCTGGAACCACCTCACCTGGATGTGGGCAGGGTAGAAATCCATCACGGAGCAGAGCAGGCGGCTGGCTCTGGACTGGGAGCTTGAGGGCACCAGCGAGATGGAAATGCTGGGGGGCACTGGGAGAGAGCGGGGACACACTGGGATGAGATACGGGTAAAATGGGAGACACGGGGGAGGGCTCGGGTAACATCGGAGGGTACTGAAAGAGATGGGACTGGATTGGGGACCACTCGGAGAGCACTGGGAGAGAGGATGGAGGTCTGGGAGCGGACTGAGAAGGACTGGGAATGGGATGGGAATGAACTGAGAGGGCCTGGGAACGAAGCGCGCGTCACTGGGAAGCCGAGTCCAGCCTGGGGCACTCGGCGCTGCGGATCTGCCTGGACGTGTCACCAGAGTGACGCGCTCTGATCGGCTGACGGGCGTCAGTTCCACGCACGGCCGAGAGAGGCACACGTGGGGGCAACTGGGAGAGAATGGGATGGACTGGGAGAGCCATGGGAGTCACTGGGAGGCGGCAAGAGGCCACGGGCATGGGCACAAGGAGAGCTGAGAGGTGTGTGGTGATTCCCAGGGAGGTTTTGAGGGGCTCCAGGGTAGGGCCCGAGGGGATACGCTCTGCCCCACGCTCACCTCTGCGCTCCATGATGAACGGGGTGGACAACTCGTAGTTGTGCCGGCAGTGCCTGTCCACTGCATCCCGTCTATACTCCATCCATTCTGGGTCGCTATTCCAGTACCTGGCAACCTTCTCCCCATATGGGGTGTCCCCCACGAACAGCCCCACATCGCTGTCGAAGTGCACGTACTGCTCTCGGTTGTAGATGAACCTCTTCACAAACTTCACCCAGTCGGTGCCGTTAATGAAGTGACACTCAGACTTAACCATCTCCTGGAACACACCTGTGTGTGCATCAGACAGGTCAGGGGGTACCCCACCAGCAGCCCCCAACACCCCATAGCAAGCCAAGAGCTTAGAGGGCCATCCCAGATCCCTACTCTGCATCCCTTGTGCCCCACATGCCAACCCTTGTTGTGGGACCCTTCTTCCCGCGGTCCCACTTCTTCTTTCCTACCCTTCTCCATACTTTCCTCCCTCTTTCCCATAACTCTTCAGTCGCCAGCACCACTCCCCACATCAATTTGAGGGTCCCACTTCCCCCTTTTCCCTCCACGTCCCACCGTTCCCACCCTCCCACTATTCCCTTCCCTCCCCTCCTGCTCACCCGAGAGCTCCGCGTCCACAGCCGAGGACGCTCCCACCACCACCAGTGCCACCAGCAGAGCCGCAGCTGCCGCCAGACGCTCCATGGGCAGCGCCGGGCAGGTTCTGACACCTCCCCCTCTCCCAGTTCCCCTGGCGGTCACTGGGGGCGAGGGAGGCTCAGGTGGATTCCAGGTGGGAGCGTCGGGGCTGCGGCTCTGCCCGGCAACTGCGGCCACCACGGGCTCTGATTGGCTCAATTATTTCAGTGCCTTCTCTGATTGGCTGAGGAGAGGGCCGGGAGTCAAGAGAAGGACCGGGACAGATCCCGCCCCGAGCACCGGCGCGGGCACAACAGACCCAGCCTGGGCACAGGGAGGGAATTCATTACCAACCAAACCACAGCGGCACAAGGAGAAGGGAAAGAAATCTCTCCAACACCTTCCCCACACCCAACGGGGATCACCCGTAATAGGGATCACCAGGGCTCTGGGGGTCGCTGGGGGTAATCCAACGCCAACCATGGGGGATGGAGTTGGAGCAGTACACAAAACCTTCCCACCCACGGGGAACTTCCAGGGCTTCCCTTACCAGTGGCTCTGTTTGGTCAAGTCAGAGCTCTGGGTGAATCTCTTCCCACACTTAGACATTCATAGGGCATCTCCTTGGTGTGGATGCACTGGTGGGTTATGAGCTGGGAGCTCTGGCTGAAGCTCTTCCAACACTCCCCACACTTATAGGGCCTCTCCCCGGTGTGGATCTTGTGGTCCTTGATGAGGTGGGAGTTCTTGATGAAGCTATGCCTGAATTCCAAGAACTTGTAGGCCTGTTCCCCAGGGTGGATCCTGTGATGAGTGACCAGGTCAGACCTCCATATGAAACTCTTCCGACATTCCAAGCACCAGCAGGGATGTTCCTTAGTTTGGATGTCCCAGTGCCGGGTCAGGTGGCAACTCCGGCTGGAGTTCATTCCACATTCCAAACTCTCAGTTTGAGAGACGATTTAAAGAGGGCACTCTGGAGTGAGTGTTGTCTCCTCTACAGGGTTCCAATAGTCCCTTTCCACCAATAGGAAATGAATGTTAATAGGTGAAAGTGAAAAAAATTCCAACAGTTTATGAACAAACAGTATGCTCACAAGGCAAGGAAAAGAAAGTAAATAACTGGTAGCTATTAAATTGTCAGACCTTACCGATCCCACACCCTGAGACAGAAGACCCAAAATGCCAGAGAAATCCCCGCTCACCACACGCGACACAGGCGGCGCCGGCTTCTCTCCCAGGGAGAAAACCGACCAGGGGCTATCCCGAAGGAGATGAAAGACCGGTGTTCGCCTGGCGTTGAACTCCTTCCCAGATGGGCTCCTCGGGCACGGTCCTGGCAGGCGAAGCAGCGGAGGTGAAGCCTCGGGTTGTTTTCTCTCCCGTCTCGGCCCGGCTCGCAGCGGCTTTGGCTCCTGCCAGCGCGGAGCCCCCACGCTCCGACAAAGCCGCTGCTCAGTTCACCTCCGGGCACTCCAACGCTCCCCCACTGCAGCCTCTCCGAACCAAGGGAAGAGGAAAAATCCTTTGTTTGCCTGAGCCAAAAAATCTTTCCAGCAAAACAAAAAAACACGCTGCACAGAGAGATCCGCAGAAAACCCGAGCAGCGAGGCTTCAAAACGCCCGCGCAGCCGTCAAGGAGCCTCTGCTCCTCTGGCCCCACATACCTCCTGTCCCCGTTTCCTGGGGTTTAAAGATGCAATAAACATTCTTCGGGTATAAAGCAGAGGATCATGGAATGTACCATCACAATAACTCACTCCAAGAGAATTGCATGTACAATAATCACTTCTATCTATCTACCTATCTATCTATCTATCTATCTATCTATCTATCTATCTATCTATCTATCAAATCATGTACTGAACTCTGGATACAGCAATGTGCACATAGGACAGGAGTGGAGAGGCTGAACGGACACCAGGGGAGATGTGGAATGTACGGACAGAGCAAACTCTCCAAGGGCTTTAACCCGATTCGCAGCTTTTCCATGTTTCAAAGGCTTTGACTACTGGATTTGAAAGAAGTGAGATCTCACAGTGAAGAGCAGAGCACTCTAGAACCAGACACTGCTGTTGGAGTCAAAGTCTGGTCTTGTGACATCTCAGATTTGAAAATATATTGAATAGAAGATGACTACAACATTTCCCAGCCCATCCCTCCTCATACATAACAAAAACCGATTTACCTTTTAAAAGGTAAAAAAAAAAAGGAAAATGAACATTAAAAATGTTCCCTCACAAAAATTCAGGTTGAGAAAATACAGAAGGATGAAATGTGTCTAGCAAAACGTGCTGTCATTTCCCAGGTATTTGGCTCAGTGTCGGCTCAGAGCCGGGCTCTGTCTCGCAGGTGCCCAAGTCCCCGGGGCAGCTCTGAGCAGCCTCTGGCGGCTTTCCAGCCCGGCTTTGCCCCGGCTGTGCCCCGGGCAGGCACTCGGTGTTTCCGTGGTGCCCCTGCCCCGCTCAGCTCCCCGGGCCCTGCAAAGGCGCCGAGGCTGCGCTCGGTGCCCCCGGGTGTCACTGAGCGAAGCAGTGCCGAGCCCCGGGGCCCGGGCAGAGCCCTGAGGGACACCCCTCGTCCCCGGCCTCCCGCGGGACACGGAGCCGCTGCCCACAAGGGCCTGGCACGGCCGGACGGCCAATTCCTGCTGCCCCCAAGAGCCCGGGCTGCAGCCCCAGGGCTCTGCGGAGCCCGGCTGGGGATATCAGGTGGCACCGTGGCCAAAGCTTCCCGGGGCTCTGGGCACGGCACGGGCTACAAGGCCACAAGGCCGGGACTGCTCCGGGCCCCTTCCAC
>JANPWX010024304.1:0-12564 GCA_024734555.1 Trochalopteron elliotii
ATTTTATTTTATTTTATTTTATTTTATTTTATTTTATTTTATTTTATCCGTCCTATTAAATTGTATTTCTAACTTAAAGCCTCTCACTCGTTTGGCTTTCAAACCACTACAACTGTGAAGGGGCTCTGGTCCCAGAAGTGAAAATCTCTGAAAGTGGGAGTAAGATCTCCACAGAGTCTCAAAATTAGGAAGACCCATTTCCCAGACCTTGAAGTTTCCTTAATACACAGATGATGCAGAGGAAGTTGTAAAGTCATCCAGTGTTAATCCCTATACTCTTTGACACCAACACTGTCCTTTCTAATGTATCTTTTGTGAAGACAAAAGTATAGAGAGCAGTTTCCCCAGGAAAAAAAGAGAAGTCTGGAAAAATGTCTTGGGATTTCTTAGTGCCATAAGCAGAAGGCTGATTGACATGCTCTCTATGCTGATTGTTAGCAGAAAGTTGTCAGTTCTCTGTGTTATCACAGGTTGATTTTTGGTGCAAGAATTTTAATATTCTTACGTGCTTTCCCCCATTGGACCCTTCTCTCAGACCACACCTTAACTCCCCTCCCACAGCAAGGTGCATAAGTACCCCTGTCTGCCCCTAGACTCTACCTTTGGGCTTGTGCCTTTTGCCCCTTGCACTGCTTTGTCAGGTTTGGTCCAATACAGTGGATGCCTTGTTTGTTATTTTTGTATTATTAAAACTTTAAATGACCTGTTTATTCATTGATAGCAAAATCACATAGAAGCAACTTCCAGTTGGTGTGGTACTACAGAAACCTGAATCCCATCCTTACATTTGAGCTGGCCAGGGTGACTGATGTGGCTGGAGAATGGCCAAGCCAGTTTAATACAAGTTTTAAAAAGGAAAAGGAAAAGCCATCTAAACACAGAACTGAAGCCAAGCTCACTCCTCTAGTGAGTGAGCTTTCCCTCATTAAGACATAATTATGTCTCTTCCTGCCAGTTGTAACTGGGTTCTCTTACGAGACAGCCACTTCTAGAGAAACTTAATCTTTGGTATGTGTTGTAGATGTGCCTTCATTAGATGTCACACTGCACAAATCTTGTCCCTTGCTTTTTCCGACTGGAAGTGATGGGGCTGTTTATTGGGAAGGAGTTTTTTGATACTGATCATGGCACAGTGGGAGGTTTCAGCTCCCTTGGGCTACTCAAATTCTTCTCAGATGATCATTAAAATACTGGTTATCACCTGAGCATTGCTGGAGAATTTAACGTCTGAGTAATCACCTTTTTCTTGTCCACTCTGACATGCTGGCTGCATTATCAGTTTATCATCCATTGTATACAATAATAAATAACTTTAAATTTCTCCAGTCTTTTTAATAAATTTAATAGGATTAAATTCCAATTTAAAAGTTCTATGTCCCAATTGGTCCATAGGATGGAGGGAAACAAAGGAATACAGGATCACCGTTTCTACTGATTAGTCATTCACAGGCACTAACATGAACAAACAGGAGAGATTTGTGAATTTCACAGGCCACTCTGTTTCAGCCATCCATGTCACCCTGTTATTTTTAAATCTTTCTGATGACAAGCTTCCAGCTATATCATGGTGCTCACTGGTGGGACACAAGAGATGTAGGTTGTGAAGGAAAATTCCTTCTCATCTCCAGCTATAGGAGTTTGATCTCAGGAAGGAGAAATGATACATTTATGCAAATGCTCTAAGGCATTTTCACTACTTAGTCCTGCTAACCAAGGGTGTCACTTGCCAAAATATGTAAACTGTATTCTCCACATTACTGGAAGGTGATGGCTAACACTGCTCTCCACTTTCCATTTCTTTCTTATTCGGAAGGAATGATCTCTGAAGTCCATCCCAAGCAGATATTTGCCATCTATTGCTTAACACCTGTAGTATTTCTCACTAAAAACATCTTGGACAGTGTTGTGATTTAACCCCATCCAGCTCCCAAACCCCTCACAGTTGCTTGCTCATTCTTCCCCCAGCAGGACTGGAGAGAGAATTGGAAGGGTAAAAGCTGGAAAAGTTGTCCATTGAGATTAAGACAGTTTAATGCAGAAAGCAAAAGCCATCAGACAAGCAAAGCAAAACAAGAAATTCATTCACTGCTTCCCAAGTGCAGGCAGGTGTTCAGCACCTCCAGGACAGCACAGACCCATCCCAGGGAATGGTGGCTTGGGAAGACAAATGCTACCACTGCAAATGTTGCCCCTTTCCTCCCTCTTCCTCTCACTTTATATCCTAAGCATGATGCCATAAGGTCTGGAGTATCCCTTGGGTCAGTTTGGGTCACCTGTCCTGGCTGTGATGCCTCCCAACTTCCCATGCACCCCCAATCCCTTCCCCCTGTGGCCATACCAGGGACAGGAAAGGCCTTGGCTCTGGCTGAGCTCAGCAAAGACAAACCCATGTCTGTGTTCTCAGCCCTGTGTTCAGCACAGTCCCAAACACAGCTCCACCACTGCCCGTGCAAAGGGAATTGATGCCACCCCAGCCAGAACTAGCACAGGTGCTCTGAGGTCTCCACATGTCCTTGCCTTGTCCAGGCTGAACAGCCCCAGCTGTCTCAGCCTATCCCCATAGAGAAGGTGCTCCTGTCCTCTTATCAATTTCATGACCTCCTCTGCAGTTTCTCTGACAGTTCTAAATTCTTCTCATTGTTGGGGACACCAGACCTATGCTCAGGACTCCAGGTGGAGTCTCACAAGGGCAGAGTAGAAGGGCAGAGTCACCTCTCTAATCTGCTGGCCACAATCCTTTGGATGCAGCCCAAGACTCCATTGGTTTCTGGGCTGGGAGTGCTCACTGGTGAGTTTTGCATCTACCATCACCCTGAAGTCTTTCTTCACAGGGCCACTCTTGATCATTTCTCTACCCAGCCTGTTGGTGTGTTTGGGACTGCCATGACTCTTGCACTTCATTTTGTTGAACTTCATGAAGTTTTCATTGGCCCCACCTCTCAATCCTGTCAAGGTCCCTCTAGATGGCCCATCCCTTCCCTCCAGTGTGTGATGCACCACACAGCTTGGTGTCATCAGCAAACATGCTGCAGGTACCTCAATCCCTCTGTCCACGTCACCCACATGGATGCTGAACAGTACTGGCCCCAGTATGGACTCCACTCGTCACTGGTCTCCACAATGAGCCATTGACAAAAATTCTTTGCATGCAGCCATCCAGACAGTTCTTTATCCATCAAGTGCTCCATTCATTCAATACTTGTTTCTCCGCTTTGGAGACAACGATCTTGTGAGGTTTGCGTAAGTTTAGACAGAAAACATCAGTGGCTCTGCCCTATCCAGCAATGCTGTAGGCCTGCCATAGAAGGTCACCAAATTTGTCAGGTGTGATTTCCCCTTTGTAAAGCCATGTTGGCTGTCACCAATGACCCTTTGTTTTCCATTTCCTGGGAGCTGGGGCTGTACATGGTACTGGTGGTACTGGAAGCACATCCAAGTGTGGGTGAGTAACTCCTGGGTGAGCTCAGACCCACAGTGTCAGGAATGGGAGACTTTGAGTCTGAGACTTCAAATGGAGTTCAGGGGGCAGGAGGTACTATGGAAAAGGCATAGGAGAAGGGTGGAAAAGATGGAATGAGATGGTGTGAAGGGGGTCCCATGACATTCTCCCTTACCTCTACCAATAGTTCCCTGGGGTACTTGGGGTGCAACTGCAGTCAGATGGCAGCAGGGGTGGGGGGATTAATGCTAGGGCTCATCATGCTTCCTCTACTTGCACAAGGTGAGCAGGAGGTACAGGAATGAGGGGCATTCCTGGAACGGCTCTCGTGCATGGGGACTGCCCCAGCTCTGAGGATGACCAGGGAGCTGGGCTCCAAATTTTGATGGTGCTCTTACCTTCTCCTGAGCCCACCTCTCAAATCTGAGTGAGCCCAGGGATTGCTCCCACACAAACGGTGCCAGGACAGAAAGCTGTTGCTGGCCTTTCCCTCCCTTGGGCAGTCATCACCTGCACAGCAACAATGGGCACAGTGTTATACTTCCCAAGGAGAGGCACTGACAGACACTTCAGTAGCCTGCCAGCAGAATTTGGTGCCACCAGGTTCCCATCTGTGCAAAAAACAGAGCCTGCAGTAACCATGGATACCCCTCTCCACTTCTCTGTCTCTCTTGCCATCCTGGTGCATCTCCCCATCCCTCTCTTGTTCCCAGGATCCCATTTTCTGGCTCTTTCTCTACCTCTTTCTCTCCCTACCTCCTGCTTTTCTCTTCTCTCTTTCCTTTCTGTCCTGCTAGACAAATGGAGCAGGCTAGGTGGGACCTGTGACGTGGAGAGTGCCCTGACTAATAGTTCCCAAAGAGAAAGCAAGAGGCTTCCAGGGCTCTTTCATTAGTGCCTGTGTTGGGTTTGTGTGGCCAAGTTGTGGTGGTGGTGGGGGTATCTCAGTTTGAAAGATAGGTGTCTGCTAGGGAAGGCAGGAGCCTCCCTTGGAATGAAAATGTAAACCCGCTCCCTCCGAATTATTATAATTTTCAAATTAAGGGGCTCTCACAAAGATATGAGGATAGGAATAACAGTTCTTTACTAGTATGTCTAACAAGGCAAACAAACAACAATAACTATGACATTAACAACAAACAGAACTAGGAACTAGGAACCTCGTGACAGCCTTCTCTTCCAAGACAGGAAGAGATGGAGGAGAAGCTTTGCTTCGCAAAACCCTGGGGCAGTCTGATCCAGGTGCCCCTGCAGGACTCTGAGGAGCACTAAGCTGGAACGGCAGGAATGAGCAGAAATCCCTGGCTGATGGACGAGATGTATCAGAAGCTCGGCGGTGGTAGCTGGAACTGCGGGACGTCCCGGCAGGGCAGGGGCTGCGGGGCTACAGCGTAGTAAAGACCTAGAGCAACGCCAAAGAAGCGGCGGGGGCGGGACAGCAGGGGCCTGGCTCTCAGCAGGACAGCAGCAGGCGAGCTCGGGATTCCCGGGCACATGATGACAGGTCCCTAGGACGGGACTCCGGCGGTGATAGTGAATTCTTCCCGCAGTAAGCAACAGCTTGACCGTCCTCCTTCCGATGCCGAGAGCAAGTGAGAATGCCCAAATGCCCCAGCTCCCATGCTCTGCTTGCCTTTTCTCTCGCGGTATCTCCTGTCCCTCCGAGAGAAACTCCCAAAAACCGGGAGTGCCACCAGACACCCTCCTTCCCTGAGGCCTGGCCACCTCCCGCCCCCCCCCCCCCCCCCTCCCCCCCCCCCCCCAACCCCCCACCCACCATTGTGTCTTAGCTACTCAATGGGGAAAAAAAAAAAAACACAAGTAAAAAGGAAAGAAAAAGGAAAGGAAAGAAAACCCAACCCCCAACAAGGGTCTACAGGGCGGCTTCTGTGAGAAGTTGCCAGAAGCTTCCCCGTGCCCAGCAGAGCCAACACCAGTTGGCTCCAGGATGGACACACCTCTGCCAAGGGTATGTCAAACAGAGATGGCAGTGACACTTCAGTAATAATGGATTCAAGAAGGGAAAATTTTTTTGGCAGATGGAATTGGGTCCAGAGAAGAGCAGCGTGAGAACATGTGAGAGGAACAGCTCTGCAGACTCCCAGGGCAGTGTAGAAGGAGAGGTAGGACCTGCTTCAGGTGCTGGAGCTGAGATTCCCCAGCCTCTAGAGGAGCCCATGCTGGAGCAGGGGGATGCCCGAAAACAAGGATGTGAGCCCGTGAGAAGCCTGTGCTGGGATCCCTGGGGAGAGGAGCCCATGCTGGGAGCAGCTTTGCTGGAAGGACTTGAGGCCCTGCGGGGACCCACGCTGAGGCAGGGGAAGGACTCCCGACTTCTCTCCCTGAGCAGCACCAGGAACAAAGTGCGATGAACTGACTGTGACCCCCATTCCTATCTCCTTGTGCCACTGGAAGGAGGAGGGAGAGCCTGGGAAGGAAGAAGGGGGTCAGAGAAGGTGTTTATAGAATCTATTTTACTTTTCATTACCCTGCTATTATTTTGATAGGTAATTAATTCAATTCCTATCCCCAACATTATGTTTTGTCTGTGAATGCCGTCCCTGGCCTCCCCAGCACACGGAGGGCCCTCCTGGCTGCGAGGGCACTCCTGACTCAGATCCACATGGGCATCGATCAGGACCCCCAGGTCCCTTCCCTCAGCTGCTCTCCAGACTCTCCCAGTCCACACACATACCCAGGGTGCATGGAAGAGGAGGAGGAAGAGGAGAAGAAGGGATGAAGAAGGAGAAGCAGGGCGAGGACGGATGAGGGACGACGAGGAGGAGTAAGGATTAAGCAGAAAAAGAAGCAGCCAGACGTGGAGGACGGGAAGAGAGAGAGGAGCAGGGGCAGGAAAGGGAGGAGCCACAAGTCCACAGCTCATTGTAACTGCAGCACCCCCGCCCTGGGAGCATCGGCCCCTCCCCTCAGCATCCCGCAGGTGACAGGGGAGGGGGAGCTCGCCGCAAATATCATGGGGGGTTCCTGGTAGAGTTTTTCTGGGAGGGGGATCTTTGGATCTTCCGGGACTCCAAAGCTGAGCCGGAAATGCCCCTTGGGGGGATACCGGAGGGTCCCCGAGCGGTAGGGGTTTTTCGGGGTGGTCCCGGTGGCGGCTGGCCGCAGAGCCCCGGCGGTGGGCGGGGGAATGTCGGGCTCCTGGACCCGCGGTGTGGGTTGGCCTTTCTGGTCAGGCGCTGCTGCCTCCATTGTTCGCCCGCCCTCGTGGCGATCGCCCGGTACTGGCCGCGGGACGGGACGCCGGTTTTGGGGGCCCTTGGGAAGAGACGAACTGTGGTGGGGGGGGAGCCCCAGAGAGGGGAGACTGGAGAGAGGCGATACCGGGGCTGGGAGATCCCCAGCAGCCTGGAGGGGTGTCGAGCACTGAGAGAGAGAAGCCTGGAGAGGGGGGACCCTCGGGGCCCAGAAACGGAGGACCCGGAGAGGGGGGACCGCCGGCAGCCAGGGCTCCCCCAAGGATCGCCAGAGTGGGAAACCCAGGGGGGACGGGGGCGGGGGGACTCTGGAACGCCCAGCATCTTGAAGCAGAGAGTCAGGGGAGAAAAACACCCACAGGATTTCCTTCCAAAACCCTCGGTATCCCTAAGCAGGGAGGAGGGGGGCGACACGATCCACTGGACCCCCAGCAACCCAGAGAAGAGTGACCACCAGAACCTCAAAGGGGGGAGACCTCTGGGATTCTCGGAACCCCTGGTGTCCCAGAGAGCGAGGATCCCCAGTACACAGAGGAACCCCAGCAGCCTGGACAAGGGGGGCCACTGAAACACCTAAGTGGACAGACCAGAGAGGGGGAACACCTGGGAGATTTTTCTTTGGCAGAATCTTGATATTTTGAAGTTTTTTGGGGGTGAATCTTGGTATTTGTATTGGTTTTGGGGCTTAATCTTGGCTGTTTGTAGTTTTTGGGACTGAATTTCCTATTATAGAGGGAGTTTTGGCTGAATCTTGGGGTTTGGGGGTTGTGTCTTAGTGCTTTGGAGGCTTTTATAGAGACAAGAAGTCCAGTGACTACTAGAGGTGGACTTGGGCGGGAGGAATCTCCAATCCAGCATATTCACATCTTGTTTTTTCCACCAAAACCAGGATTTCTCATTCCCAAACTTTGGCCGGATGGAGGAGGAGACTGCGAGGAAGATAAAGATGCCCTGGGACACCCAGACAGGTGAGGAGGAAATCATTGCCCCTTTCCCCCTCTTTTCTGCCTCATCTCCCAGCCCAGCATCGCTCCTGGCTGCAGGACAACCCCGCTGCCAGTGCTGTCCTGCTGGGTATGAATTTGGGGAAGATGTCCTTCCCCTTCCCTCTGGCACAGAGGCAAATCTCCTTCCTCTCCTTTCTTCCTCCTTCCTTCTCCCTTCTTCTTTCTCCCTCCCTTTTCTTCTGCTTTTTCCTTCCTCTCCTTGTTCCTTCTTCTTCCTTCTCCGTGTTATTCTCTTTCCTGTCTCCTCTTACTTCCTTTCCCTCATTCCTTTCTCTCCTTTCTCCTTCTTTCCCTTCTTTCCTTGTTGCTTCTTCTCTTTCGTCCTCCTTTTTCATTCCTTCCCTTCTTCCTTCTTCTGCCTTCCTCACTTCCTTCTCCCTGTTCCTGCTCCTTCTTCCTTCCTCTCTCTCCTCAATCCCACCTCTCCTTCCTTTGACTTGCTCATTCCTTCTTCTTCTGTCTCCTTCTTCCGTCCTCTCCTTCTTCCTTCCTCTACTTTACCTTCCTCTCCTTCTTCCCTCCTTCCCCAGGGAATGAGCTGCACACAGAGACTGGGGAAAACAAATCCCCCTGTCAGAACCTCGTGGAAGAGGACATTTTAAGCAGCTCCAAGGCACAGGAAGTCAACAAGGAGGAAAAGCCCCAGAGATCCCCCTTGAGGCATGGCTGGGAACCCAGCCCAGGGAGCTCTGAGGAGGAAAGACCCCCCCTGTGCCGGGAAGACAGCCAGAGCTTCAGCCAGAGCTCTGACCTGGTGATCCATGAGCAGCTTCATGACAGGGAGAAGCCCTACAAATGCTTGGAATGTGGGAAAAGCTTCAGCTGGAGCTCCCACCTGATCCGGCACCAGAAGATCCACACTGGGGAACGGCCCTACACATGTGGGGAGTGTGGGAAGAGCTTCAGCCAGAGCTCTGACCTGGTGGTCCACCAGCGCCTTCACACAGGGGAACGTCCCTACAAGTGCTTGGAATGTGGAAAGAGCTTCAGCAAGAGGTCCAGCCTCACGTACCACCAGCGCTTCCACACTGGGGAACGGCCGCACATTTGCTTGGAATGTGGGAAGGGCTTTATCCAGAGCTCCCACCTCATCAGCCACCGCCGGCTGCACACGGGGGAACGGCCCTACAGCTGCTTGGAATGTGGGAAGAGCTTCAACCGCAGCTTTAGCCTCGTCATCCACCAGCGTGTCCACACTGGGGAACGGCCCCACGAGTGTGCCCAGTGTGGGAAGAGGTTTCAGACCAGCTCTGATCTCCTCATGCATCAGCGGATGCACATGGGGCAGAAACCTTTCCAGTGCACTGACTGTGGGAAGGGCTTCATCCGCAGCCCTGACCTAGTCAAGCACTGGCGTGTCCACACTGGGGAGAGGCCCTACAGGTGCTTCAAGTGTGGGAAGAGCTTCACCCAGAGTTCTGCCTTGACCTCACACCAACGGACCCACTGGTAAGAGAAGTTCTACAAGTGCCTCAACTGCGGGAAGAGCACTGGAGGATCCGTGTTGGGCAGAGGCCTGGTGACCCGTGTTCCACGTGATCACCATATTCCTGGTGATCCACACTAGAAGACACCTGGCTTGTCTCCACATCCTCCTGGTTGCCCATGGGCACCTGGATGAACACAGGGGCAGGAACATCCCTTGGGACACAGACTGATGTTGGAAATTCATTGAGAAGAGCGGATTTGTTGATTTTTAGATCTCAAAAAATCTCACCTGCTCCATTCAATCATTTCTTCCTCTGGCGTGAAAGTCCCACTGGATGTTCTTCAGGGTCTTTTCCAACCTAAATAATTCCACAATTCTAATTCTCTCTGGCCCATGGATGTCTTGCACAGCCAAATGGTGAAGGACTGGGGCAAAGACCAAAATTTTGAAAATTTTGAACATTACGCTGGGGTGGAGAACCAATAAAAGTTATTATTTCTTTAATATTATTTCTTTAATAAAAGGTGGAGAACCAATAAAAAAGGCTCTTTCACCCACCCAAACCAACCCCATGGACACTCACATGATGCTGGCATGTAAATCATATTATTTTTGCCTTGATTTTCTTTTGATTCCTGTTTATCCCTTAAAAACACCCAAGGCTGGGGTAAAGAAATTTAATAAAATCTCTAAACTCCCACCATTTTACTGGGATTTTGGGGTTCAGGGCGATATTTGGAGAAATGTGGGAGAGTTTTCTCCATTGCTTTGCAGCCCAAATCCAAGAGGAATCAATCCGTTACATCAGAATTACTCAATCCCAATCTAAAATAGCTCAATCCCACCCCAAAATGGCATGATTTCACCTCAAAATGGTTCAATTCCACCTCAAAAATTATGTGATCCCACAGCACCCTCTAGAGCCCTAGGAGGGGCGTGATGGGATGTGATGCGGGTTGGGAAGGGTGGGATGTGAATAGGGAGAGTTGGGATGGGGTTTGGGGTGGGTTGGGATGTGGATTGGGAGGAGTGAGATGGAGTTTGGAAGAGAGGAATGGGGTTTGGGAGGGGTGCAATGGGGTGGAGGAAATAGGGCTTGGAAAGGGGATCTTCGTAGCCAGGAGGGGTGGGATTGGGAGTGGTGGGGTGTGGGTTAGGGGCTGGAATGAATTTTGGGAGGGGTGGGAAGGGATCTGGAATAAGACAGCAGAAGATAGGGTATGTTAGGGATGGGGGGGATCATGTCCCTGAGGTATTTCAGGAGGTTTTGGGGTAGCTGCCATTCCTGAAGAGATTTTGGGATATTCCCCATTCCTGAGGGGATTTTTGGATGGCCCCCATCCTGAGCGATTTTTTGGGGTACCCAGAATCCTGAGTGGGTGGTAGTGCGAGAAGGGGGAGACATGGCTTTGGCACTTGGAAGGGGGACTCCACAGGGAGCGATACAGGGAATCCATTTTGGGGAGGACTCTGCTGGTTTGGGGGCGTGTGTTGGTTTAGCACAGATGGTGAAAAGCAATTGGTGATTCCTTTTGAACTGACAACCAAAATAGCCAATTGCATGCAGGGATACACCTCTGGGTAACACAGCTTTAAAAGCCAGAAAGAAGCTGGAGATCATCATCTTCTTTCCACCTTCACAGGAGGTAAGGCGGTTGTAGCTCTTGTTTTTGGAGGGGGCCGTGGCGGCCCGGCCTGCCCAGCCCGGGCTTTCACAGCGGGCCCGCCTGGGCCGGGGCCTCCCGGGCCGGGAGAGGGGATGGTGTGCCCCATCCGGGTCCGGATCGGTTTTTAGCAGCTGTAAAACACCCTGCTGCTCCCCTATGGCCGGGAGGAGCCGGCCCGAGGCCTGGCCGTGGGCCTGGGCCCTTTCCCCAGCAGGGCGACGGGAGCCTGCTGCGCTCCGAGCTGGGCCCACCCTGAACGAGGCCGAGGGCTGCGGGCAAAGAGCCTTTCCCCAGCCGGGCTGCTCTGACATCTGCCGGCCTGAGGGTTTTTTTCTATTCCCGCGGGTTTGGAAGATCTTGGCTGCTGCCCGGCAGAGTTCACATGACCACCGCGGGCGTGGGCAAGCTTTAACTCATTCCTGCCAGCAGATGGAATTTCCAGAGCACTGGCTCTTCCCAGAGTGAGAACAAAGTGACTGAGCATACAAAAGACTTAGTGTTAACAGTCAGATAGAGAGAGAGTAATAAAAGAATTAATTAGAAGAAGGATGAAGGAGTTGCCTGCTGGCTGGACTTTCTTGTTTGAGCTATAGAAATAAACTCTACTAAGAAGATTATCCTTTAAATCGTAGAAGAATATGAATTTAGAGAGATGATTTATAAATTTTTGAGCAAAGGTGTTTGTAATAGACTATGTTACATTAAAATCTGTAATTCTTGTAGTCCCATAAGATGCCTGAACAGAGAGAAGAAATTAAAAACTCCTGCACCAGTAAAAAAAAAAAAAGACATCTCTGTTCCTTAAAATAAAGGGTCCTTTGCCTTGAAGTTGTTTATCTTTAAAAAGTAACACCCTAAATGCCTAAGTTCCATGACCCATAAGCAGCTTAAAAAACTGCTGATAAGAAAAGACAACATAAAAACAAATTTCCCTGGACGGCTGTTTCTGTAAGAATTCTGACCCACAAAAAAACTTTTCTAAGTTGTCAGTGAAAAAATTCCATGGTAAACAAAAGAATTAGTAAAAAATTAGTAAAAGACTATATTTAAGTAGTAAAACTGACTGAGTATCACATGTTTTGTCTCCGTGTTGTTTGTAAAAAAGTAAACACTTGGGAGGAGAAGGGTTTTGGAAGTTTCATTTTCTTTTCTTTTTTTTTCCCCCCTTACTGTGTGTTAATAAACTATCTGTTTACTTTTAAGTTAAGCCTATTTCGCCTTTTGCTCCCAGAATCATATCTCCCAGTTAGCAAAGAAAATTCAGCGAATGTAAAACCACCACATAAATAGTGCGTTGGCCCAAAAACCCAAAATTCAAACCAAAACCACTACAGGGCGTTATAAACGGCTTTTGGGAATATACTGCTCATTTTGGGGGGCCGAGGTGACTCCCCCCTGTTCTCGGGGGCTGCGGGGATGCCCCCTCATTATGGGAGGATGAGGTGACCCCATTTTGGAGAGGATCCCGCTGCTTTCTGCCAATTTTCAGAGCGATAAATAGCTTGTGGAGGCCCCCTACCCTCATTTTGGGGGGTTGGGGTGACCCTACGGTTCCTCCGATGGCCGGGGGGTTATAACGGGTTTGGGGGGGGGGGGTCCCTCGACCGCGGGACCCTGGAGCAGGGTGTGTCCCCTTCCTGCAGCCCCAGCCTTGAGGCAGCGCTCAGCCGAGCGGGGGGCGCAGCGCTGGTGACTCGCCCGTGTCTGGGCAGACCCGCAGCGCCCAGGGCTCCCCCCTCGCCCCCAGCACCCCCTGCCAGGGGAATCCGGGGAGGAAGGATGAGGGGCACCCAGGCCAGGGCTGCCG
>JANPWX010024304.1:12905-27798 GCA_024734555.1 Trochalopteron elliotii
GCGCCCCAGCTGTGGGCGCGGAGCTCTCGGGTGAACGGGGAGTGCAGGGGGGGAAGGACGGAGGGGGGACCGTGGGAAGCAGTGGGGGCAGGACGGGAAAAGGTGGGGTAGGACCTCCCCGAACCATGAGCGGGGTATGGTGGGCTGGGGATCTGGGGACGATGGGAAAGAGGTGGAAAGTTTGGTCTGGGACCCATAAACGGAGGGGGAGGGATATGGAATCCACAAAACTCAGTGAAAGGGGCACATCAGACACCTAAATTTAGTGGGAGGTGGGTGGCAGCCCCAAACCAAGTTCTGGGTAGACCTGGAGATTAGAGGTATGATGGGAAGGGGGTGTGAGAGGGTGGAGAATAGGGTCTTTTGACTTCCAAACTGAGTGTGAAGGGGCTGAGTTCCCAATACCGAGCAGGGGGCGTTGAGAACACCCTGAAACTAAGCTGTAGGGGGAGCTGGAGATTGCAAGGACGATGGGAAATGAATGAGAGAATGAAGAAAATTTGGGTTGGGACAGTGGTCAGGGACATCCCATGAGAGTCCTGTACCCGGATGCTCTGCTTGGAATGGGGTCAAACAACACAAACGATGCCCTGTTTGCAAGCATGCCAGCGATAAATGAAGAAGGAGGTTTCCACTGCTTTTGTCGTTGAATGACAGTGATATAAGATACAGGAGATCTGTTGAAATACCAGGATAAAGAAACAACTAAGTGATTCCACTGGTAACTTATCCAATGCTGTTGAGCTAGCACAGCTGCCTGGGCACATCTGACTGACAGTGCAGGCCTTCAGACTTCTGATGCCTTGGGAAGGCTGACCTGGAACAGAGACTGGACAGAGCTAGAGAATAAAGTAGGTATTTAGTAAAAGGATTTTCTTGAGTAGCACAAGAGCCTGACCAGGATTACACCCAAGGTGGACTTAAAATGGTCACAAAATGGATTTTGCCACCCACCAAGACATCCACATTTGGGAGAAACCCTGGGAGTGTTGGGAGTGTGGGAGGAGCTGCTGCAGCTCTGCCTTGACCTCACACAAATGCACTCACCAGTAAAGGAAGCCCTGTGAGTTCCCCAGCTGGGGGAAGAGCTTTGTTTATTGCTCCAACTTCTTCACCCATTGGAGGACCCACACTGGATGATCCACAGTGACCCACATTGTGCAGAGACTTGGGATTCATATGCAGAGCTGGGATTCATTCAAGCAAAAGCTGGTTTTTTGAGGCCTGTGATAAACAGAGATAATTTGAGGAATGGGATGTTCCCCACATGACCACCAGAGACCCTTAAATGACTCTAATGTAAATGAGTTCCAATAAGTGATTGAAATATGTAAATGAATTTGAGGGGAATGTTTAGCATATGAGTTTGGGGAATGTATTAATGTGTGTTAGTTATATAAATACATACAAATATGAGAGATAGCTGAGTGTGTGTGACAGGGGGAGACATACCCTGCATACACCTGGGCACCAAAATAAAGTAAAGCTGCTTTCTAATAGTGAAATTACAGGAGAGTTTAAAGAGTTTAGTTCCTGTTTCCAGTGATATTTTCTTGTTACTCAGCCCCACCCTCACACAATCCCCAGCACCAAACAGGTGCTGACACTCCAAAAGCAGCCAGGGGGTTCCCTGTGTCCCTGCCTGGCACAGCAGTGGGAGCTCCAGTTCTCCTTATTCCAGGGAAGAATCTCCACATCCCTCCCTCCCTCCCTAAGCATGGATATATCAGGAGACCCTGCAGTTAAAACTTGGGATGGGGCTGTTAAAGTGATGCGCTAAGTGTTAGCTTCCATGTTTTTCAGATTCTGTGCTGCCTAGGTGTGTAGTTCTGAGCCTCATATTAAGTGTTAGTAAGCTCTCTTCACAGAGCAGGTAGACAAAACAAATCCTTTTCCTGCTAAAGACTAAGGACTTGGGGGGGGAATTTGTAGTACTGGGGATATTCAGGAGGATTTGGGGTTTTTGAGGGAATTTGGAGGAGTTTCCTCCATTACTTTGTACTCCAAAAGTGAGGGGTTCTCTCCATCACCTCAAAACCACACAATGCCACTGAAAGTGTCTCCATCCCAGTCCAAAATGGCTCGATCCCACCACAAAATGACTCAATACCATCCCAAAAGTATTCAATCTTACAGCACTCCAAACCCTGGAGGGGAAGGAAGGGCATAGGGAGGTGTGGGATGTGAATCGAGAGGTGTGGGATATGCACTGGGGAAGATGGGATAGGGATTGGGAAGGGTGAGATGGGGTTTGGGAGGGGTGGGATGGGGATTGGGAGAGGTGGCATGGGGTCTGAAATGAGACAGCTGAGGGTTGAGTGCGGAGGCCCAGGGGCTTACCCCCAAGGTAGCTATGCCTCAGCCCTGGAGGGACTGAGGAAAAATGGGGAAAGCCACCCTTTTAGGTCATGGTGAGGAAAACCTCCCTCCCAAGGGGCTTTGCAGCCACATGTTAATATTTCTTATGTTTCATTGTTCTATTGATTTGTTAAGTTTGTGTCACCCTGTTACCATATATGCACCCATGCCAGAATGTTCTTCCTTCCCTTGAACCCCATTGGGTTAAATTTACCACAGTGTTACACCTCTGTAACCTCATCCCCTCAGTTCATATTTACCCCTTTGCACCACTTTTTCCCATTCTTATTGGACCCTGATCTCAAGACCTGCCCTAGTTGTCCCATTTAATAACCCTGTGCCCTGGGACCCCTTTTGGCTCTCATCCCTGGAACACATTTGAAGCTGTACCCACCAACAAGAACCAGCCCTCGGATTTCCAAACGGGACCCCGTCTCCTCCCGTTTATCCTCAGCTCTTTATGAGCAGAGTGCTCCAGGCCCCTGAGGCACAGGTCACTCTCAGGGACATGCAGTTGCACAATGCAGCAGTTGGGGATGGTGAGGCCAGGGAGGATCCTGGCTGAAGGGGTTGTGGGGTATCCCCCAGCTCTGCAGGGGTTTGGCTGAGGACTCACCAGTTGCCATGCAGACCCACAGTGCCCAACATTCCCCACAGGGACCCCACCTGCACCCCCCCTCACCTCCAGCGCCCCCCAGGAGGGGAATTTGGGGAGGGGGAAGATGGAAGGCACCCAACCTGCACCCCCACCCCGTGCTGTCCTGGTGGCAGCTGCGGCAGGGGCCATGTGTGGGCAGGAGCAGCCAGGAACCCAACGCTGCCCCAGCTCCATATCTGCTCCTCCTGTTGGATGCAATAGGTTTGGAAGGCCCAGGAGACCAAGAGTGGGTGCTGGTCCTGGGGGGAAGAGGAGAAGGGATGGAGGAAGAGGAGAAGGAGGGACAGAGGAGGAGAAGATTACTGGTTGGCTAAAGCACACCAAGAAAAAGGAAACAAAAATCCAAAATCAATCAATCCAAACTGAAATAAACCCCAAACTATTTATGTGGTAGCTGAGGAGGTTCTGGGGGAGGGAGGGGTGAGGGAAAAAAAACCAGAAAAGGGTAAGGATAAAAAGGCATATGGAAGACCCCACTGGTTGAATCACAAGGGTCAGTGGACCCCTGTGCAGAACTGAGCCTGGATTTGACCACAGTTTATGCTTAAAGGCCCAATAACACTTCACTTAACCTTAACAAGACTTAACTGAAACTTAATTAGTAACTCCACATATAATTTATTACACCACAACAGGAACATACCCACAGGCCTGACTGACTTAGAAGTCTAAAATACTTCCAACTTCAGGAGAGCAGCATTCCCAGAACATCTGCTGTGGCATATTCACCGTCATATACACATGGACAGAAGGAGTCTAAATGAGGTCTCTGTGGGTAATTCCCTTGGAATCCAGTGGAACTCTCCCTTCAGATGCCTTTCATTCATTCCACCAGGCACAGGGAAGAGCCTTGAGGAGTGGGGGGGCTCAGCCCAGGACCTGTCATCATTTGGGGATGCCCCGAGTGCAGCAGATGGGAGAGTTCCCGGCTCGCAGAGGCCCCAGTACAGGGAGGTCTTCTGCAGCTGCTGCAGCCCAGGAGAGTTCCAGGGGTCACACTCAGGGCTGCTGTTTATAGGGCACAAGGGATGGGCTTTAGTCACAGGCATTTTCCATCCTGACCCCAGCTCAGATTGGTTTCCAAGGCTGTTGGAACTCGTTGGACAGCACCAGTTCCTGGAACAGACAAGTTTTGTGATAAACTCAAGAGAAGTTGAGCCCAGGGGCTGCTTGTCAACGCCGAGGCCTAAACAAGTATTTCTCAGATCATTCTGTGGCCTGATAGGAGGAGGGGCTGGGGAGAGATTTTCCCAAGGGTGTCCGCTGGTGTTTCATGAGATCTGAGATGCTCTTGTACCCTCTTCCCACACTCCCCACACTTGTACGGCTATTCCCTGTATGCCGGTGGGTGATGAATGTGGATGGAAGAGGAGAATTCCCAGAGCCAGGAGCTGGGTGAGAGGCAGATGAGAATCACCATAGGATGATGCAGAGTGGCTTCCCAACAAAGTGCCCGAGCTGTTCCTGTCCACCAACTTTACCCTGGAATGCCGTTCTGGAAGTGACGCTTGGCCTTTCCCGTCCACTGGAACACCTCCCTGTGGGCAGGAACACAGGTCACAGCGTGCCCCCGCCAGACCCCCGCTACAGCAACTTCCAGCACCCCACAGCCCGTTAGAAGCCCAGGGGGTCATGCCGGACCCCCGTTTCCCACTCCCCTCTGCTCCACCGCCACCGCAGCACTGGCTCCTGGGCGGGGGGAACCCACCCTGAGCCCCCAGTGAGGATCCGTCTCCCCCAGAGCCGCAGGCAACCCCTCCAGGGATTACGTAAGGAAGATGCGAAGGGACCCCCTTGGGGAACCACTTTCCCGCTGTGCCACCTCCCTTCATCTTCCCTCTCCCACTCCTTTCCCATCGTCCCCGTAAATCCCACCTCCCTCCCATCCCGGTTTGGCGCTGACCCACCTCCTCTACCGCTCCGTTTGGGAATCTCCCCTCGTTTTCTCCCTTCCTTCCCCGTTCACATCGTGTCCTGTCCCGTCTCACGCCAGAGCCCTTTGCCCGCAGCCGAAGGGATGGAGCGGACGCGGGCGGAGCTGAGGGCAGCGGAAGGATGGAGGAGGAGGAGAAGGAGCAGGAACCGGAAAAGGAGGAGAAGAGGGAAGAGGACGAGGAAGGGGTCTATTTTTGTTCTTGCGTTGAGTTTTCTCTCGTAGGGCTTCCACTGTTACCAGGGCCAGGAGGTCTGCGGCGCTGTCCCAGCTCAGTTTCTGTAGCTGTCTGACTTTCCACAGAGGAGAAGAAGGAGGAAGAAGAGGAAATTCGCGGGTCCACCGCGGCCTGTGTGCGCAGCCCTCCCGGCCCGTGCAGCATCTACCCCGCCGCATCCCACAGGTGACCGGGGAGGGGGAACTTGCCCCAGATATCTTGGGCATCCCCGGGAGGTGGTTTTTTTTCGGGGCTTCCCGGCCGTACCTGTCGACAGACCCCAGGCTACGGCGGGGAGGATGCGGGGTGCCGGATGCCTCGTGGAGATCGCCCGGCGGGGGTAGGGGAAACTGGTTCTGGCTACCGCTGACGTGGGAGACCGGAGAGGGGCGATACCGGTTTGAAATATCCCCGGCAGACTGGAAAGAGGGAAGCACAGAGTTGACGGGGAGGGCAGGATCCCCTCGACCCTGAAACGGGGGACTCAGAAGGGGGGCATCCCCGGCATCCTGGAGTGGGGTGAGCCTGAAGAGGTGGAACCCTGGACTCCCAGCAGCCGAAACAGAGACTCGGTAGAGAAGGGACCCCTAGGACCTCTAAAACTGCCAGCAACCCTCAGCGGGACTGAGGAGACAAAAGACCTCCAGGACCCCAAAATGGAGAGACCAGAGAGGGGGGAATCTTGGAGGGCTCCTTTGCTGAATCTTAATATTTTGAAGGAGCTTTTTTTCTGCATCGTGGTGTTTTGGAGGTTTTCATGGACACAAGATACCGAGTGACTTCTAGAAATAGACTTGGGCAGGAGAAACCTCCAACCCAGCATGCTCATGCGTTGTTTTCCCCCAAAACCAGGATTTCTCATTCCTAAACCTTGGCTGAATGGAGGAGGAGGCTGCAAGGAAAAGAAAGATGCCCTGGGACACCCAGGCAGGTGAGGAAGAAGTCACTGCCCCTTTCCCCCTCTCTCCTGCTTCATCTCTCAGCCCAGCATTGCCCCTGGCTGCAGGACAACCCTACTGCTGACGCCATCCTGCCAGGGACATACTGGGGGGGGATCTCTTCCCCCTTCCCTCTGGCACAGAGGCAAATCCCATCCTCTCCTTGTCCATCTTCCTTCCTTTTGTCATTTTGTCCTGCTTCCCTCCTCATTCCTTCCTCTCCTTGTCTTTCCTTCCCCAGGCAATGAGCTGCAGACAGAGATCAGGGAGGACAAATCCCCCTGGCAGAACATTGTGGAAGAGGCCGTTTTGGGTGGCTCCACAGCACAGGAATCCAATGGGGAAGAGAAGCCCCTGAGATCCCGCACAAGAAGGAGCTGCAAATCCGGCCCAGGGAGCTGTGAGGAGGAAAGACCGTCCCTGTCCTGGGAAGATGGCTGGAGCTTCAGCCAGAGCTCAAAGCTGGTGGAGAAGCCTCACACAGAGGAGAAACCCCACAAGTGCTTGGAATGTGGGAAGAGCTTCAGCCGGAGCTTCCACCTCCTCCGTCACCAGATGATCCACACTGGGGAACGGCCCTACGAGTGTGGGGAGTGTGGGAAAAGCTTTGGCCGCAGCTCCTGTCTGATCCGCCACCAGGTAATTCACACAGGGGAACGGCCCTACTACTGCAAGGAATGTGGGAAAAGCTTCAGTGACCGCTCCAACCTCCTCACCCACCAGCGCCGGCACGCCAGGGAACAGCCCTACCAGTGTGGGGAGTGTGGGAAGAGCTTCAGCATCAGCTCTGATCTGATCCAGCACCAGAAGATCCACAGTGGAGAACGGCCCTATGAGTGTGGGGAGTGTGAAAAGAGCTTTCGGACCAGCTCCCATCTCCTCCTGCACCAGCGGATTCACATGGACGAGAGGCCCTTCCGCTGCCCCGACTGCGGGAAGGGCTTCAAACGCAACTCCCACCTTGTCGGTCATCGGCGTGTCCACACCAGGTAGAAGCCCTGGGAGTGTCGCCAGTGTGGGAAGAGCTTCTCCCAGCTCTAACTTGATTTCACACCAACGAACCCATGAATAAGGGAAGCCCTACAAGTGCCCTGACCTCGGGAAGAGTTTTGTTTCCTGCTCCAACTTCTTCAGCCATGAGAAGACCCATATGTTGCATTATCCACAGTGACCCATATTGTGCAAAACCGTGGTGATCCACATACCTGGTGATCCATGTTGAGTGAAGACCTGGTGACCTATGTTCCACATGATCCGCATTGGGAAGACACCTGGCTGATGGTCTTCACCTCCTCCTTGTTTCCTGGATGAACGCAGGGGAAAGGATGCGCTACAGATGCTTGGAATGTGGGAAGAGCTTCAGATGGAGCTGCTACCTGATCCAGCACCAGAAGACCCACACAGGGGAACAGCCCTAGAGGTGCTTGGAATGTGGAAAGAGTTTCAGCCAGAGCTCCTGTCTGATCTGCCATCAGATAATTCACACTGGAGAATGGCCCTACAGGTGTAGGGAAGATGTGAAGAGCTTCAGTGACTACTCTAACCTCCTCAGCCACCAGCGCCTGCACTCCAGGAAATGGCCCTACCAGTGTGGGGATTGCCCTGAGAATTTCAGCCAGAGCTCCCACCTGATTTGCCACCAGAATATCCACACTGGGAAATGGCTCTAGGAGTGTCCTGACTGTGGGAAAAACTTCACCCAGAGCTCTGCCTTGACCTTACACCAACAGATTCACCAGGAAGGGAACCCCTGTGAGTGCTGCGAGTGTGGGAAGAGCTTCATCCACTGCTCCAACTCCATTAACCATTGGAGGACCAGCGCTGGATCATCCACAGTGAGCCCTGTAGGGCAGAGACCTGGTGATCCATGTGGGGCAGTGTATTGGGTTTGTGTCGTCACATTTTGGAAATGGGGATGCTCCAGGGGGGGCTTCTGTGAGCAGCTTCCAGAAGCTTCCCCCATGTCCAGCTCCTGTCCCGATCCACTCCTGAAGGTGAGGGTAACCCAGGTTCTGGTTTATGGATCTCCTGGGACAGATTACAGTGAAACAACAGTGATTGATCTGTGTTTATAAATATATCTCTGTAGGGTTTATTTTAGAACCATTTGTTTGCCATGTAAAGCACGTTTGAAACCCTTTTGGTTACCATCTCTAGCAATATAGAAGCATTAAAATAACACCTATGAAAACTTATAAGGGAAAAGAAAGAAAATATAAGAGTAGAAAGATTCACAGTCACTAGCCCTGGATCCAGCAACAAAACTTTTGGGTTTGATTGCTACAATGTCCCTGTTCTTGATCCAAGTGATGGTCCCAGGCTGGATCCTTCAGGGGTGGGGGAAGCCCTGGAAACTGCAAGTTGTGTGGGTCAATACAGGTTCAGGTTTGGGTCAACACCCAGGTACCTTCCCTGGAGGGAGTTTTACAGTTTCTGATGTCACACTGTGGCTCCAGGGGCACTTTGGGGGACTCTGATGGTTTATGGCCTCTTGTAAGAGACGGCCCTTCCTCTCCCAGCAGTGCAGTTGAGACAGGTACGGCCCATGTGAAGGGATGAAAACCTCCAACCCTCTGTGTGAGTGTCCTGGGCCTTCCCCAGGAGGGTTTCCAGAGCTGAGGCAGTTGTAAGGGAGGGCATTGCTCTGGTCCAAAGCCCTTTCCCACCTGGCAGCATCTGCTTCTGATCAGCCTCTTCTCTTCCTGGCTCCCTGCCCGGCTCATCCCCTGAGGGCTGGGTGTTCACCCCCTCGGCCCCTGGGCACCTCCTGTGCCCATGGCCAGCAAAGCCCCCACTGCTTTTGTCAATGGCTAATGGTTTGAGCCATTTCAGTCCCTCATAGCTCTGCACCCAAAAGCCAAGAGGGATTGATGGTGCCTCAAAACTACTCCATCCCACTGAACATGGCTCAATTTGACCTCAAAACAACTCAATCCCTCCTCAAAATTTTGGGGTATGCCCTGTGCCCGAATTGCTCCTAGTTGTAGATGTTCCTGTCCATGAAGTTCACACAGTTGTTGCCATCTAGGAAGTGACAGTAGGCTTTTCCCCAAAAATGGAACGCACTTGTGTGGGAAAGAAGACAGGTGAGTGCCCTGCCTCACCCCCTAAGAGCCCCCAGCACCCCACAGCAGGCTGGGGGCTCAAGGGACCACCTGGGATCCCTCATTCCCACTCCCCTCTGCCCCATGGCCACCACAGGAGTGGCTGCAGGGTGAGGGGCACCCCCACTGTGAGCCCCCCAAGGAGGAACAGCAGGGGTTGGGGACCCCCCAGGAAGGTTCTGCCTACCCCCCTCTCCCCCCCGGAGCCCCAGGGAACAGCTTAAGAGATCAAATGATGGGGACACAAAGGGACTCGCAGGGGAACCCCTTTGCCTCTGTCCCCCTTCCCCCCTCTCAAACACCTTACCCATCTTCCCTCCACCACTCCCCCTTACCCAAAAGCTCCTCACCGGCAGCCAGGGGGGCTTCCTGCACCCAGAGCAGGGTGACTTGGGGGGGACACATGGGGGTCCCCATTCCCAATCCACGCCAGGGCCGGTTCTGCCCCCTCCCATCACAGTATCCCTGTGGGGTCCCCCCAGATCTCTCCCCACCGCCCCCCAATAAACGGGACTGGGGCGAACTGGGAAGGTTTATTGGGGACACTGGGGGCAGTCGGGTGGGGACAGAGTGACATTGGGGCTGGGGGGACACACGACCCCCCCCAAAATCAGCACAGGGACGGAGCAGGGGGTCCCGTCCAGGCCCGAGGCCACGGGGAGGGGCTGTGGCTGCCGGCGGCTCAGGAGCTCTGTGGGCAGAGAAAAGGGGGTGACACCAGGCTGGGGGGCCCCAGGGGGAGTACACACGTTCCAAGGGAGGTGGGACATGACCCCTGGGACCCCCCTTCACCTTCTTGCGCAGGTAGAAGCCCAGCCCCAGTGCCAGGAAGATGAAGCCCAACACGAAGCCCCCGATCCCCATCAGGATCTTTTTGTGGGCGGCATCCAGCGGCATCTCTGAGGGGTCCACAGGGGTCAGGATCCCCAAAAACTTCTCACAGACACCCCAAACCCCTCCAAGCATCCTTGCACCCCTCCAGCCCACCCAAGACCCCGTGAGACCTCTTTCTTATCCCCATCCAACCTCCCTAGTACCACCCAAGTTCCCTCCCCATCCCTCCAATACCCCAAACCCCTCCCAGTTGACATTCATCTCCCAATGATCCCCTAAACCTTTTCCCAGACCCTTCCCAGTCTGACCACGCCTCACCAACAACAGTGCCAGTAGATCAAAGCACACTCAACTTCTCTCCCACCCCTGCTTTTACACCCCCAAACTGCTTCCAGCCCCTCTGGCTCCATCAGACTCCCTTCCAGTTACACCCAGCACCCTCAGTTCCCTCTCAGTAGCCACCAGGAAACTCCTAACTGCATTCCAGTCTTCCCAACATCCTCCAAATTTCTTCTTTGCCCTCCCAGGCCGACCAAACCCCTCTCACAGTTACCCCCTGGCTCCCTCAGACTCCCTCCCAATCAATCCTAGCTACTACCAACTCTCCCAGCCTGATCCCCCGGCGCTGTGGGGGCCGGGCCATACCCCAGTGCCGGCTCAGGGGCTGCTCCAGGCTGACGTGCTCCACCTGGCAGCTGTAGCTGACCCCGCGCTGCGGGGGCGTTTCCAGCAGTACCAGGAGCTGGTGGGTCCAGTCCCCGTTGGGGACCACGTCGGTGGCCACCACTTGCCCAGAGAGCTCCTGCTGGCCCTGGAACCACCTCACCTGGATGTGGGCAGGGTAGAAATCCATCACGGAGCAGAGCAGGCGGCTGGCTCTGGACTGGGAGCTTGAGGGCACCAGCGAGATGGAAATGCTGGGGGGCACTGGGAGAGAGCGGGGACACACTGGGATGAGATACGGGTAAAATGGGAGACACGGGGGAGGGCTCGGGTAACATCGGAGGGTACTGAAAGAGATGGGACTGGATTGGGGACCACTCGGAGAGCACTGGGAGAGAGGATGGAGGTCTGGGAGCGGACTGAGAAGGACTGGGAATGGGATGGGAATGAACTGAGAGGGCCTGGGAACGAAGCGCGCGTCACTGGGAAGCCGAGTCCAGCCTGGGGCACTCGGCGCTGCGGATCTGCCTGGACGTGTCACCAGAGTGACGCGCTCTGATCGGCTGACGGGCGTCAGTTCCACGCACGGCCGAGAGAGGCACACGTGGGGGCAACTGGGAGAGAATGGGATGGACTGGGAGAGCCATGGGAGTCACTGGGAGGCGGCAAGAGGCCACGGGCATGGGCACAAGGAGAGCTGAGAGGTGTGTGGTGATTCCCAGGGAGGTTTTGAGGGGCTCCAGGGTAGGGCCCGAGGGGATACGCTCTGCCCCACGCTCACCTCTGCGCTCCATGATGAACGGGGTGGACAACTCGTAGTTGTGCCGGCAGTGCCTGTCCACTGCATCCCGTCTATACTCCATCCATTCTGGGTCGCTATTCCAGTACCTGGCAACCTTCTCCCCATATGGGGTGTCCCCCACGAACAGCCCCACATCGCTGTCGAAGTGCACGTACTGCTCTCGGTTGTAGATGAACCTCTTCACAAACTTCACCCAGTCGGTGCCGTTAATGAAGTGACACTCAGACTTAACCATCTCCTGGAACACACCTGTGTGTGCACCAGACAGGTCAGGGGGTACCCCACCAGCAGCCCCCAACACCCCATAGCAAGCCAAGAGCTTAGAGGGCCATCCCAGATCCCTACTCTGCATCCCTTGTGCCCCACATGCCAACCCTTGTTGTGGGACCCTTCTTCCCGCGGTCCCACTTCTTCTTTCCTACCCTTCTCCATACTTTCCTCCCTCTTTCCCATAACTCTTCAGTCGCCAGCACCACTCCCCACATCAATTTGAGGGTCCCACTTCCCCCTTTTCCCTCCACGTCCCACCGTTCCCACCCTCCCACTATTCCCTTCCCTCCCCTCCTGCTCACCCGAGAGCTCCGCGTCCACAGCCGAGGACGCTCCCACCACCACCAGTGCCACCAGCAGAGCCGCAGCTGCCGCCAGACGCTCCATGGGCAGCGCCGGGCAGGTTCTGACACCTCCCCCTCTCCCAGTTCCCCTGGCGGTCACTGGGGGCGAGGGAGGCTCAGGTGGATTCCAGGTGGGAGCGTCGGGGCTGCGGCTCTGCCCGGCAACTGCGGCCACCACGGGCTCTGATTGGCTCAATTATTTCAGTGCCTTCTCTGATTGGCTGAGGAGAGGGCCGGGAGTCAAGAGAAGGACCGGGACAGATCCCGCCCCGAGCACCGGCGCGGGCACAACAGACCCAGCCTGGGCACAGGGAGGGAATTCATTACCAACCAAACCACAGCGGCACAAGGAGAAGGGAAAGAAATCTCTCCAACACCTTCCCCACACCCAACGGGGATCACCCGTAATAGGGATCACCAGGGCTCTGGGGGTCGCTGGGGGTAATCCAACGCCAACCATGGGGGATGGAGTTGGAGCAGTACACAAAACCTTCCCACCCACGGGGAACTTCCAGGGCTTCCCTTACCAGTGGCTCTGTTTGGTCAAGTCAGAGCTCTGGGTGAATCTCTTCCCACACTTAGACATTCATAGGGCATCTCCTTGGTGTGGATGCACTGGTGGGTTATGAGCTGGGAGCTCTGGCTGAAGCTCTTCCAACACTCCCCACACTTATAGGGCCTCTCCCCGGTGTGGATCTTGTGGTCCTTGATGAGGTGGGAGTTCTTGATGAAGCTATGCCTGAATTCCAAGAACTTGTAGGCCTGTTCCCCAGGGTGGATCCTGTGATGAGTGACCAGGTCAGACCTCCATATGAAACTCTTCCGACATTCCAAGCACCAGCAGGGATGTTCCTTAGTTTGGATGTCCCGGTGCCGGGTCAGGTGGCAACTCCGGCTGGAGTTCATTCCACATTCCAAACTCTCAGTTTGAGAGACGATTTAAAGAGGGCACTCTGGAGTGAGTGTTGTCTCCTCTACAGGGTTCCAATAGTCCCTTTCCACCAATAGGAAATGAATGTTAATAGGTGAAAGTGAAAAAAATTCCAACAGTTTATGAACAAACAGTATGCTCACAAGGCAAGGAAAAGAAAGTAAATAACTGGTAGCTATTAAATTGTCAGACCTTACCGATCCCACACCCTGAGACAGAAGACCCAAAATGCCAGAGAAATCCCCGCTCACCACACGCGACACAGGCGGCGCCGGCTTCTCTCCCAGGGAGAAAACCGACCAGGGGCTATCCCGAAGGAGATGAAAGACCGGTGTTCGCCTGGCGTTGAACTCCTTCCCAGATGGGCTCCTCGGGCACGGTCCTGGCAGGCGAAGCAGCGGAGGTGAAGCCTCGGGTTGTTTTCTCTCCCGTCTCGGCCCGGCTCGCAGCGGCTTTGGCTCCTGCCAGCGCGGAGCCCCCACGCTCCGACAAAGCCGCTGCTCAGTTCACCTCCGGGCACTCCAACGCTCCCCCACTGCAGCCTCTCCGAACCAAGGGAAGAGGAAAAATCCTTTGTTTGCCTGAGCCAAAAAATCTTTCCAGCAAAACAAAAAAACACGCTGCACAGAGAGATCCGCAGAAAACCCGAGCAGCGAGGCTTCAAAACGCCCGCGCAGCCGTCAAGGAGCCTCTGCTCCTCTGGCCCCACATACCTCCTGTCCCCGTTTCCTGGGGTTTAAAGATGCAATAAACATTCTTCGGGTATAAAGCAGAGGATCATGGAATGTACCATCACAATAACTCACTCCAAGAGAATTGCATGTACAATAATCACTTCTATCTATCTACCTATCTATCTATCTATCTATCTATCTATCTATCTATCTATCTATCTAATCATGTACTGAACTCTGGATACAGCAATGTGCACGTAGGACAGGAGTGGAGAGGCTGAACGGACACCAGGGGAGATGTGGAATGTACGGACAGAGCAAACTCTCCAAGGGCTTTAACCCGATTCGCAGCTTTTCCATGTTTCAAAGGCTTTGACTGCTGGATTTGAAAGAAGTGAGATCTCACAGTGAAGAGCAGAGCACTCTAGAACCAGACACTGCTGTTGGAGTCAAAGTCTGGTCTTGTGACATCTCAGATTTGAAAATATATTGAATAGAAGATGACTACAACATTTCCCAGCCCATCCCTCCTCATACATAACAAAAACCGATTTTCCTTTTAAAAGGTAAAAAAAAAAAGGAAAATGAACATTAAAAATGTTCCCTCACAAAAATTCAGGTTGAGAAAATACAGAAGGATGAAATGTGTCTAGCAAAACGTGCTGTCATTTCCCAGGTATTTGGCTCAGTGTCGGCTCAGAGCCGGGCTCTGTCTCGCAGGTGCCCAAGTCCCCGGGGCAGCTCTGAGCAGCCTCTGGCGGCTTTCCAGCCCGGCTTTGCCCCGGCTGTGCCCCGGGCAGGCACTCGGTGTTTCCGTGGTGCCCCTGCCCCGCTCAGCTCCCCGGGCCCTGCAAAGGCGCCGAGGCTGCGCTCGGTGCCCCCGGGTGTCACTGAGCGAAGCAGTGCCGAGCCCCGGGGCCCGGGCAGAGCCCTGAGGGACACCCCTCGTCCCCGGCCTCCCGCGGGACACGGAGCCGCTGCCCACAAGGGCCTGGCACGGCCGGACGGCCAATTCCTGCTGCCCCCAAGAGCCCGGGCTGCAGCCCCAGGGCTCTGCGGAGCCCGGCTGGGGATATCAGGTGGCACCGTGGCCAAAGCTTCCCGGGGCTCTGGGCACGGAACGGGCTACAAGGCCACAAGGCCGGGACTGCTCCGGGCCCCTTCCAC
>JANPWX010024308.1:0-18286 GCA_024734555.1 Trochalopteron elliotii
CATCGTGTCCATAAAAACCTCCAGACCACCAAGATTCAGCCCAAAAAACCTCCAGACTACCATGATTTAGACCTCAGAAATACCAAGACTGAGCCTCCACAGGACTTGGATGGATCATGATCATCCCAAAACAAGCTCCCCAGGAGTTTCCCCTCTCTGCTCTCTACACTTTGGACTTCTGGGAGTCCTGCATGTATTGAGGGTTCTCGTCTCTGGCGACCCTCTCCTCTCCAGGTTGTCAGGGGCCCCAGGAATCCCTAGGGTCCCCCCTCTCTGCTCTTCCGACCTTGGGCTTCTGGGGTTCCCCCTTCTCTGTGCCACTGGGGTTTCCCTGAAGCCCCTGGAGGTTCCCTGGTTCCCCCTCTCTCCCACTTAGGCATGCCGGGGCTCTTGGGGTCCCAGCACTCCAATTTCCCCTGACTCTGCTTCAGGCTGCGGGGAGCTCCAGGGGCATCCCCTCGCCAGGCTGTTCCCCTCTTCAGGCTGAACCCTGGGGGTCTCCTCTCTCTGGGCTGCACACTTCGGTGTCCCAGTGTCCTGCCCCCTGTCTCCCCGAAAAACAACCTCCCGGGAACCCCCCAAAATCTCCCCCAAGGGCATTTGTGGCTCAGTTTTGGAATCCTTCAAGCTCCAAAAAGGCCCCCTCTCTCTCCCCCCTACACCCCACGTCCCCAAAAATACCCTCCCACGGACCCCCCAGGATATTTGGGCGAGCTCCCCATCCGCAGTCACTTGCGAGATGGGGCGGGGGACAGTGTGCCACGGGGCGGGAGGGCTGCGGACACAGCGAGGGCTGGACCGCGGGGCCTCTGCGGTTCCAGTTCCTGCTCCTCCTCCTCCTCTGCCTCACGTCTTCCTCCCACTCCTCCTCCTCCTCCTCTTCCTGTTCCACCTCCACCCCTCCTCCTTCTCGTAATCCCCTCAGCCCTTCTCCCACTGTTTCTTCATCACAGCTCCACCATCCACACTCTTCCTTCCCCGCTCCCTGAACTTCTGGCAGCCGCGGGAGGAGCTGTGATGGAGCCGGGACAGGTCGGGATGGGCAGCGCGGGGCTCTCGGCTGCTCCCACCCGCTGGGTGCGGGGGGAACCCGGCCCGGGGAAAAGGAGAGGAAAACTGGGAAAATTGGGGCCTGCACATCCAAACTGGGGCTTGGTGCCCGCCCACCGGGGTGCGAAATTCCATCCCTTTGGGCTCTTCCCAGAGGCCTGGAGATGTTGGAGGAGATGGATGAGAGATCCCAAGAGTAGGATTTTAGGGATAGGATCCGCGGGAATGGGAATGTGCAGCTCCCTTCCCGGCGCAGGGTCACACCTGAGCCAGGTGTGCACGGCACACACCTTGCCCTGACCCCAAACCCTGTCCCACCTGCACGATCTGCTCCCATCGGCCTCTTTCTCCTGCGGCCCCAAGCCCAGCTTGGTGCTAAACAAAGGGGCTGGGCCGGGGTGCTGATGTTCGGCCCGGGCTCTCTCGCTGTTCCCGGCCCCCGCAGAGTCCCGGGCTGACCGGGCACCGACCGCCCGGCGCCGCAGGGCCCAAGCCCCTGCTCAGCAAAGGGTCAGTGTCCATCGCCAGCCCCTTGTCGGGAGCTCCGGACATTCCCCACCCTCGGCACAACCTGCAGCTCCCAGCGCAGCTCCCCCAAGCCCAGGACTGCGGGTTCCCCAACGAGACAGAATATTCAGTTCATGGAATCTTTGTTATCTCTGCTTGGATGTGCAAAACTAGCTGCTGGTGAGACAAATCTATCTCAGACTGAAGGGTTCCCACCCAATATGCTACATTCAGTTCTGACACACTATTAAGAAATCCAGGAGCAAAACAGAAAACTGATTACAGAATCTTGCAAAATCACATCCAAGAACATTTCGTTACAAAATCACAAATGTTAACAGAAGCTGAGAAAGTCAATAACGTTAGAAAACAAGCTTCGAACCCTGGGGCTAGAAGAGCTCAGGCAATACATTTGACTGGAATGAGCCCTCTCTGACGTGAGCAATGCCATCGAATTTCCCAAATCAGGAAAATAGGGAGTCCTGGCAGCTTTGCACACAGCAATGAGACAAGCAGGGCAAGTGCAGGCAAGCAGCTGCCAAAATTATAACTTCTATTTGCAATTAAGAACTTTGGTTTCAAGTTCTACTATAGCCACTATTAATATAGAGTCAAAAAGAACAAAAATAGTAATAATAATAACTGTAACATTAATAGCAACAATAGCAATAATAATAATAATTTTAAAAAAACCCATATTTTTACTGGGTTTGCATGGCCAGGCTTTGGTAACGGAGGGGCTCTTCTGTGAAAGGCTGCTAGAAGCAGCTGCTCCTCCATGTCCTGCAGAGTCAACACCAGCCGGCTCCAGGATGGATTGGCTGCTGGCCAAGGCTGGGCCAGGTAGAAACACTGGTAATGCCTTTGGGATAACAGATTTAAAATTGGTGATCATGTAGTTGTAACTGTGACCAGGGAAGAGCAGGGTGAAAACACGTCAGAGGAACAACTCTGCACACACTCAGGGCAGGGCAGGAGGAGGGGCAGGAGCTGCTCCAGGAGCTGATGGACCTGACATTCCGTGGTGCAGTCCATGCTGAGGCAGCTGGGCCCCTGCAGCCCACGGAGGGCACGGAGTGCAGAGATGTACCTGCAGCACCTGCAGGAGCCCATGCTGGAGCAGGGGGATGACTGAGTGCAGGCTGTGACCCCATGAGAAACCTATGCTGGAGCAGGGACCTGGCAGGGATTTGCAAACCCGTGGAGAGGAGCCCAGGCTGGAGCAGGGTCCTGGTAGGACTTGTGAGCCCATGGAAGAGTGACCCACGTTGCAGCAGTTTGTGAAGAACTGCTGTCCAGGAGATGAACTCATGTTGGAGCAGTTCATGGAGAAGTGTCTCTGGGAGGGACCCCTGGCACAGCAGGGGAACGACTCCTCTCCCTGAGCTGCAGGAAAAAACATGTGACGAACAAACCACAACCCCCATTCCCTGTCTCCCTGCACCCACTGCGGGAGGAGGTAGAGCTGGGAAGGAGGGAGGAATGGGCAGAAAGTGTTTTTAAAGCTTTATTTTACTTCTCACTATCCTGCTCTGATTTTGATAGCAATAAATTCAATTCATGTCCCTCATTTTGAATGTGTTTTGCCCATGGTGGTATTTGCTGAGTGATCTCTCCCAGTCTTTATCTCAACCCATGAAGCCTTCATTCTGTTTTCTCTCTCCTGTCCATCTCTGGAGGGGAGTGAGAGAGCAGCTTTGGTGGCTGCCTGGCATCCAGCCAGGGTTAACTGACTGCACTTCTTTTCTTTCATTTTCTTTCTTTCCAGAGGTCACCGTGAAGAGGGTGAGTGGGGCTTTGACGGAGGGAGTGAAGGTGGTGGGGAGTAGCAGGAGCCCCAGGGATGTGGGACAGGCATCAGAGGGACCCAGGCAGCTGGCAGGGGACAAGGCCTGTGCCCTTGGGCCAGCAGCAGCCCCGTGCCCTGCCCAAGGCGCTCCCAGCAGGGGCTGGGCCCCATAGGCAGGGGGAGAGCCCAGTTCCGGGGGCGGCGTTTCTGCCCCGACCCCCGTCCAGCCCAGCCTCCCCCGTGTGCGCAGTGACGGCTGGCACAGGCTGCACTGGACACTGGGACCTGCTGGGGACATTGAGAGCTGCCCCCACTGTTACACTGCCCTTGGCATTTCATAGACACCAGAGCACATCACAGCCAGCCCTGCCCCTTGTGATGTCACAGGATCTACGAGTGTCATGAGTGCGGGAAGAGGTTTCAGAGCAGCTCCTATCCCCTCCTACATCAGAGGATTCACACTGCAGAGAGGCTATACGAGTGTCCCGAGTGTGCCAAGAGCTTCAGGCACAGCTCAGCCTTGATCCAACACCAATGGAGTTAGGAGCCCTGAGTGCAGGAGGAGCTTTGTGTGCTGCTCCAGCTCCATCCCCCACGGGAGGATCCACGTTGGATGATCCTCAGTGACCCGCATTAGGCAGAGCTCCGGTGATGCGTGGTGCCAGTGATCTCTGTGGGGAAGACACATGGCTGGGGGGCTGCACCTCTTCCTGGCTCCCAGTGGCCTTGATTTTCCTTTAATTTCTTTTTGTCCTTTCCAAACACCCAAACCCGGGGTAAAAATAAAGACCTTGAACTAAGACATGGATGGAGACATGGGGAGAACTTGCAGGGGCTGTGGAGGATGCTGTGCTTGAGGGATTTGAGGGGCCCTGGGAGGCACTTGGGGCTTGCTGAGGGCTTTGGGGACCCCAGGCTGAGCGGCTCTGGCTGCACTGGGAGATCCTGGCTGAGGTTCTGGGGCAGCTGATAAAGGACCCCCTGATCTAGACCTATCTGCATGTCCCCCTGTCCCGATTCCTGGTATCCCCTGTCTCAGATGACACTCTCCTCGCTGTCACTCCCGTGCACATCACCCGTTCCGGTGTCACCCCAACTCCTGATCCCGTCCTGGTCCCATCCCAGTCCCATCCCCATTCCCGGTCTCATTCTCTGTCCCTGTCACGTATTCTGTCTGGTTGCCGTTCCCATATTCTCAGTCCTGTATTCCCTTTCCTGTTTCCGTTCTCGTATTGCCGTTTGCATATTTCCATTTCTATATTCCCTCTTTCGTTCCCACATTTCCATTCCTGGTCCCGTTCCCATATTCCAGTTATCGTATTTCCAGTCCCGTTCCCTTATTCCCGTTCTCGATCCCGGTCCTATCTTCCTATTCCTCATCTCATATTCTCAGTCCGGTTCCTCTTTCCGTATTCCCAGACCCGTTGTTTCCATATTCCCAACCTCGGTCCCGTTCCGGGTCCCAGTCCCGTATTTCCAGTCCCATTCCCGGTCCGCATCCCCTCTCACTGGACGTCACCGCCATCGTTCCGCCTCCCCCGGGGAAACACCGCGCTGCTCCCGCCCACTAATCACAGCGCGCGACCCCCCTCTTATTTGCATAGCTCCGCCCCCTCGCTGACCACGCCCACCGCCGGCTGTAGCCGCGTCCGGGCACTGTTTCTTCCCAGTTCCTTCCCAGTGCTCCCAGTAACAGCGATACTGGGAGGGAAAGCGCCCCCAGTTCCTTCCCGCTGCTCCCAGGATCGCTCCGCGCTACTTTTGCCGCGCGGGGCGGGGCCGCTTTGGGGACACGCCCAGGGCACAGCCCAGCTGCTTCTGGGTGTCGGCAGCGCCCGGGCCGGACTGCGGGCGGAGAGGGAGGAAGGGGAGAGAGAAGGAGGAAGAGGAAAAAGAAACAAGGAAAAGGAAGCAAGAGCGAGAGTGAGAGGAAGAGGAGGAACAGAAATAAGAGGAGGACGAAGAGGAAGAGCGGGAAAGGGAGGGAGAGAGGAGAAGGAGGAAGAGGAGGAGCGGGAGGAAGAGCAGCAGCAGAAAACCACGCGGTTACCCCGCCCGCCCGCTCAGGCCGCAACTCCCCTGGGCCCGGCAGCATTACCCCTGTCCCCCGAACCCATAGGTGAGCGGGGATGGGGAGCTCGGCGGAAATTCATCGCGGTGGGCGGGGGGCGGGTGGTCTCCGGGGGTATTTTTTTGCGGGGTCCCACGGAGCGATCGTCCGGTGCCGACGAGGGGGGCGATATCGGTGTTGGTGATCCTCTGGAGAGAGCCGGGGTGGAATGCGGGAGGCCCGGAGTGGGGAGACCTGAGAGGGGCGACCCCGAAGCTGGGGGACGCCCGGTAGAGGGAAGGGTTGGGGGGAGAGTGGAGATGAGCGTGGTCCGGGCCCCAGGATGCTGAAATGGGCGGTGACTTTTCGAGCTGGACTTGGGCAGCGGGACCATCAAACCCAACGCGCTCAGCCCTTGTTTTTCCCTCCCAAACCAGGATTTCTGATTTGCAAACTTTGGCAGTATGGAGGAGGAGGAGGCTGCGAGGAAGATGTCCCGCGACCCCCAGGCAGGCTTGGAGGAAGTAACTGTCCCTTTCCCCCTCCCTTCTGCTCCATCTCCCAGCCCAGCACCGCCCCTGGCTGCAGGACGACCTCCTTGCCAGGGATGGACTGGGGGGTCTTCTTCCCCTTCTCTCTGGCACAGAGGCAAATCCCATCCTCTCCTTGTCCATCCTCCCCCAGGCACTGGACTGCAGACAGAGACCAGGGAGGACAAAAATCCGTGGCAGAACCTCGTGGAAAAGGCTGTTTTGAGCACCTCACCTCCACAGCACAGGAATCCAACGGGGAGGAAAAGCCCCAGAGATCCCACACAAGGAGGGGCTGCAAATGCAAACCACAGAGATCTGAGGACAGACCCATCCTGGGCCAGGAGGGTGACTGGAGATGCAGCCAGAGCTTGGAGCTGGGTGTCCGTGAGCAGCTTCATGATGGGGAGAAGCCTCACAAGTGCTCAAAATGTGGGAAGGGTTTCAGTAAGAGATCCTACCTGACCCGCCACTGGAATATCCACACTGGGGAAAGACCCTATGAGTGTGGGGAGTGTGGGAAGGGCTTTAGAGACAGCTCTGGCCTGATTGTCCACCACAGGATCCACACAGGGGAAAGGCCCTATGAATGTGCGGCGTGTGGGAAGAGCTTCAGTGAGAGCTCCACTCTGATCCGGCACCAGAGGAGCCACAAGGGAGAACGACCCCATGAGTGTGAGGAGTGTGGGAAGACTTTCAGCCAGAGCTCCCACCTGATCAACCACCAGAGGATCCACACAGGGGAACAGCCCTACGAGTGTGGAGAGTGTGGGAAAAACTTCAGAGACAGCTCCAACCTGATCTACCACCAGAGGGTCCACACAGGGGAAAGGCCCTACATGTGTGGGGAATGTGGGAAGAGGTTTAGAGGGAGCTCTGACCTGATCCGGCACCAGAAGACCCACACAGGGGAACGGCCCTATGAGTGTGGGGAGTGTGGGAAGAGCTTCTGCACAAGTTCCCAACTGGTTGTCCATCGGAGGAGCCACACAGGGGAATGGCCCTACGAGTGTGGGGAGTGTGGGCAGAGCTTCATCCACAGCAGCCACCTGATCTGGCACCAGAGTAGCCACACAGGGCAGAGGCCCTACGAGTGTGGAAAATGGGAAAGATGTTTCCGACCACCTACCATCTCCTCAGGCATCAGCGGACACACACAGAAGAGACCCCCTAAGAGTGTCCCAAGTGTGGGAAGAGGTTTCAGACCAGCTTAGATCTCCTCAGGCATCAGCAGATTCACACGGATGAGAGGCCCTTCTGCTGCCCCAACTGGGGGAAGGGCTTCAAGCAAAACTCCACCCTTGTCACCCACCAGTGCATCAACACTGGGGAGGGGCCCTATGAGTGACCTGGGCGTGGGAAGAGCTTCTCCAGGAGCTCTCACTTGACCCAAGACCATCAGAACCACCAGTAGAGAAGTCCTGCGAGTGCCCCAAGTGCGGGAAGAGCTTCATACGCTGCTCCAGCTCCATCCCCCGTGGGAGGATTGGCCTTGGATGATCCCCAGTGACTGTCATTGCACAGGGCCCTCATGATCCGTGGTGCCGGTGATCCATGTTGGGAAGACACCTGGCTGGGGGCTCCACATCCTCTTGGCTCCCTGTGGGCACCTGGACACATCCACAGACCAACATCAGAAATCCATTGTGGAGAGCCAATCTGTCAACTTCTGACCCCAGAAAAATCTCACCTTTTGCATCTTCTGGTGGCATCAAGCAACACTGGATGGCCTTGGAGGTCTTCTCCAACATAAATCCATCATTTTAATCCTCTCTGGCCCACAGGCATCTTCCACAGCCAAATGGGGAAAGACTGGGGCAAGACCCATGATTTTGGAGACAGTGGGGTGGAAACCCTTCCTAAAAAGATTCTTCCCACTCACCTAAGCATGTGGATGCTCAGCCGGCACCGACACGTAAATCCTTTTGTTTTGGCCTTGATTTTCTTTTCGTTTCTTTTCATCCCTTTGAAACCCCTGAAACTGGGGTAAAAATAAAGATGTTGAACTAAGACATGGATGAGGACATGAGGAGACATGGACATGGGGGACATGGAAATGGATGGGGACATGCCCATGGATGGGGACATGGGGGGACTTGGAAATGGTGGGGACATGGGGAACATGGATGGGGGGACAATGGCATGGGCGGGGACATGGTGAGACATGGACATGGATGGGGACAAGAGGGGACATCAACATGAATGGGGACATGGGGGGACATGGACATGGGTGGGGTCACAAACTGTGACAGCATCAGTGTCACCAGCACCTCCATCTTGGCCATGGTGAAGTGCTGCCTTATGCAGTTCCTGCCACCATGTCCCCACTGTCTCCACCGTGGTGTCCCAGCTGAATGTCACCACCCACCAGGGTGGGACAGGGGACTTGTACAGCTGGTGACAAATGGCCCAGAAGTGGGTGACAGCCACCAGGGTATCCCAGAGCCACTATGCTCAGGGAACCCCAACTGCCCCTGGGGACAGGCTGGGGACAGGACAAGGGGCAGTGTCACCCGGGGGGCCACTTAGCCTGGTGGTAGTGTCCCCTGACATGTCCTGGTGGCTTCATGCACTGATATGTCATGGTGGCAGCGTCCCCAGAGGTGCGGTGACATTGTCCCTGATGTGTGTCCTGACGGCACTGTGTCCCCTCCTCCTCATGTGTTCCCGTCCCCTCCGTGTGTCACTGACCCCTTCCCTGTGTCCCTGTCCCTCCCCCGTGTGTCCCTGTCCCCTGCCCCCAGCGGGGCCAAAGTCCCCGAGGTCCCGGGGCTGTGTCCTGCAGGAGGTCCCCGTGTTCTGCAGGGTGTCCCCGTGTCCCTCAAGGTGTCGCCGTGTCCCGAAGGATGTTCCCATGGCTGCTCCTGGCGCTGAGCGTCTGCGCCCGCCCCAGCGCAGGTAGGGACATGCCACAACGTCCCACGACAGCCTGTGACACCCCACGACATCCCATGACACCCCAGGACACCCTCTGTCCTCTGATTTTGGGTCCTTCTCCTCCCTTTTGGGTCTGTTCCCCCTAATTTTGGGTTCTTTCCCCCCTGGTTTGGATTCTTTCTCCCTGTTTTGGGTCCTTTCCCCCTGGTTTGGGTTCTCTTTTCCCCTGGTTTGGGTCGCTTCCTCCTATTTTGGGTACCCTCCCCTCTCTTTTGGCATATTTTTGGGTGCCTCCCCCTCTTCCAACCCCCTCCTCACCCCTTAACCCCCTCACCCCCTACCCCTTATCCCTCCAGGCGTGTCCCCAGCTGTGTCCCCAACTGTCCCCTCACGTCACATGGACTCGGTTCTTGACATCCTGGACGCCCTCGAGTCCCCGTCCCGGGGCGGCTCCCCCGGCACCGCTGCGGCCTTTGGGAGGGGTCTGGGGATCTGCAGCACCCCAGGGTGCCGGGCGGTGCTGGGCGAGCCCCCTGGGACCCCCGAACGCCCTCCGGCTCTCACCCCGGGCCAGTGGCAGCTCCTGACCGAGCTCCTCCGCCACGACCCGGCGACACCGGAGCTGGGGGTGGTGCTGGCCCCTGACGGCTCCACGGTGGCCCTCGGTCCCCTCTTGGCCGGCATCGAGGCGGGGCTGAGATCCGGCGGGTTTGGGCAACCCCTCCCCACCCTCGACCCGCCCGCCGACCCCCTCTTGGCTGTCACCATCGCCGAGGTTTTGGGGACATCCTTCCTGCTGGCGCAGGGGAGCAACAACAACGTCACCGCGCTGGGACCCGGCGGTTGCTGGGACGACGTGGAGAACCCCCAAAATTACACCTTGAGGGGTCCCCCGTCCCCTGTCCCCGACCCTGTGGCCATCGGGGCCATGGATGGGGTGGTCCTGGGGGCGCGGCTGGCTCGGGGACCCCTCCCGGTGGCCGAGCTGCTCCGGGAATACTACGGCACCGGGAATGGCTCGGAAGGGGGGAGACCCCCCAGCAGTTACCGGCGCCGGGATTTTGGGGCACTGGCTGGACAGGGACGGCTGGAGAAAGAGGTGGCGGCGGTTTTGGGGGTGCTGAGGACGCTGTCGCCCACCCCGGAGTTCCTGAGAGACGTGGGGACACAGGAGGTGGCGGCCGTGGCTCAGAGGGCGGCGCGGGAGTTCAGTGAACGTTACGTGGGTACGGGCGGGGTGGCGCCTCCTAAATGGGGATGGCACCTCCCAAACTGGGGTTGTCACTTCCCAGACAGGGGCTGCCACCCCCTAAACAGGGATTGCCGCCGCACAAATGGAGGTTGTCGCCCCCTAGATGGGGTTGTGACCTCCCATATATGGATTGTCACGGCTCAAATGGGTGTTGTCACCCCCTAAATAGTGGTTGTCGCCTCCCAGACAGGGATTGTCACCCCTTAAACGGGAGTGTCACCCCTCAAACAGGGATTGTCACCCCCTAAATGGGGTTGTCGCCCCTCAAGTGGAGGTTGTCACCCCCTAAACAGGGATTGTCACCTCCCAGACAGGGATTATCACCCCCTAAATGGGCGTTGTCACCTCCTGGACAAGGATTATCGCCCCCTGTGTCTCCACACGGCCTCTTCCACATCCCCATCAAGCCCCTTGTCCCCAAATGGCCCCTGCCATATCCCCAAGGAGCACCTTGTCCCCACACAGCCTCTGCCATGTCCCCAGTGGCTCAAGGGACACCTCCAGCTCCATGTCCCCATATGCCCTCTGCCATGTCCCCAAGGAGCCCCTTGTCCCCACATGGCCTCTGCCATGTCCCCAGTGGCTCAGGGGACATATGCAGCCCCTTGTCCCCATGTGGACTCCACTGCAACCCCAAGGAGCCCCTTGTCCCCTGGTGGACTCTACTGTGTCCTCATCAAGCCCCATGTCCCCACATGGCCTCTGCCATGTCCCCAAAGACCTGTCAAGTCCCTCGTCCCCTGATGGATTCTACCATATCCCCAAGGAGCTCCTTGTCCCCATATGGCCTCTGCTACGTCACCAGGGGCCAGCAGAGCCCCTTGTCCACCTGTGGAGTCTACCATGTCCCCATCAAGCCCCAGGTCCCCGCATGGCCTCTGCCATGTCCCCGAGATCTCAGGTGACACCTGCATGTCCCCGTCCCCACAGAGTGCCCGGCCATCGTGCCCCGCTGCCTGTGGGACGCCCGTCCCTACCGAGGCAGCCCGGCCCTGCTGTGGCCCCCGCTGGGCTCCGTGTTCCTGCACCACACCCTGGAGCCTGCACAGCCCTGCCGCACCTTCGGCGCCTGCGCCCGCGCCATGAGGGACATGCAGCGCTTCCACCAGGACACCCGCGGCTGGGACGACATCGGTTACAGGTCACTGTCACCTCCCTGGGGCAATGGCACCCGCCACGGGCCCTGACACCCCTCTCCATGGTCCTCACCACTGTCCTCTTGCAGTCCCCATCATTGTCCTACTGCAGTCCCTACCATTGTCCCTTCATGGTCCCCATCACTGTCCCCTCACTGTCCCTATAACCCCCCACAGCCCCCATCCCTGACCCTTTGCAGTCCCCGCAACTGTCCCCCCACTGTCCCCACCACTGTCCTCTTGTAATCCCCAATACTGTCCCTCCACTGTCCCCATCCCTGTCCCTTTGCTGTTCCCATCTCATTATCCCCCACCGTTCCCCTCATGTCCTCACAGCTTCGTCGTGGGCTCAGACGGGTACCTGTATGAGGGCCGGGGGTGGCACTGGGTGGGTGCCCACACCAAGGGCTACAACACCCAAGGGTTCGGTATTGGCATCGTTGGGGACTTCACGGCTGCCCTGCCAGACCCCGACACGTTGGCCCTGGTGCGGGACGAGCTCCTGCCCTGCGCCGTCCGCTCTGGCCACGTCCGGCCGGACTTTGCCCTGCGCGGCCATCGCCAGCTCGGCCACACCGACTGCCCTGGCAACGCCCTCTTCCAGGAGATCCAGAGTTGGCCTGGCTTCCAGGAGACACAGGTGGCCCCGGGGCTTGGGGCGGGTGGCCTGGTGGGGTTGGTGGGAGGGGATTTGGGGTCATCTTGGGACTGACCGTGAGTCCTGTCCACACTGCAGTGAGGAGTGGCCCCGGCTGGGGAACCTGGGATGGATGAGAGCAGGAGAGGTTGGACACTGATTCACATGGACACCAGAGCCATGGATCCCTCTCTGGACGGACACGGGTCCAGACGGACACCAGCCCGGTCTGGATGGACACTGGTCCAGCAGATGTTGGTCTGATGGAACCCAGCTGGACATTGGTCTGCAGCCCCCCAGCCTGGACAGCCCTCAGTGCAGATGACCACCAGCCCAGCCACAGCCTGGCCCATCCCACTGGCCCACCAACCCATCCCAGTAGCCCCAACCCCAAAATAAATCCAGTTCTAGGACATAAGCTCCGGGTGGTCCCTGCAGAGCAACGGGAAACTGAGGCACGGTCTGGGGTGACTTTGGGGTGATGGGAGGGGACTTCGGGAGCCACCCCTGGAGACCCCAACACCCCCTCCCCCCCGCCAAACGAGCCCCCCCCCCCCCAAACTGGCACCTGCAGCATCCGGAGCCCTCCAGCTGTCATTTCAGAGGGACTCCAGGAGCCACCGCGACCCCGCAATCCCTTCGAGGGGTGACCCGCGGTGTCCCCCCGATGTCGCTAGCGCGTCCCCGGCGGGAGCAGCGGCATCACCTTCCAGGGCAGAGGAGGAGGAGGAGAAGGAGGTGAGGGTGTGACTGAAACTCCGGCCCGGTCACATGAGGAAGCCGCGACGGGAACCGGGGCCGAGCGCGGACGCAGCAGCGGAGGTACCGCGGAGACGGGGGGCGGGGACGCGGGGACAGTCTCCAAAGTCCCCAAGGTCCCCTTGAGGGATGCTGCCATCGAGACAGCGCGGGGCACGTGGGGTCGCGCAGCATCCTCGGGGCGATGCGGGGAATGGAAGTGGAAGGGGGGGACCCCAAAAATGCTGTCACTCCCCCTTGTGGGATGTGGGCCACCCCCCGCTTTGGGGCGCTGGTTCACAAATTGGCGGGTGGTGGTAACAAAAAGCTCAGATGCCACCTCGGGGATGTCACAGACAGGGGGTCCTGCGGTGCCACCGCACCCCTTGCACTGAGCGGGTGACAAAGGGGAGATCAGGGGGTCCCCAGGGTGCGGGGGAAGGGCAGGAGAAGCGCGGCCGGGGCGCGACGGAAACGCCTCCGGTCCCGCCTGCGCCCGGGGCACGGGGGTGGCGGGCCACCTGGCACCTTGGCAACCTGGCACCGGCAGAAGTGGGGTTTCGAGGGGCTGGCGTGGGCACCCCCTGGGTGGGAACCCCCTGGGTGGGCAGGAGCACCCAAAAATTTGGGATCCCTGAGTGGGCATGGGTATCGCAGGGAGGTGGGATCTCACAAATTGGGGACCCCTCGCTGGACAGGAGAACCCAAAAAATTGGGACACCTGGGTGGGCACGGACACCTCGGAGATGTAGGACCCCACAAAACTGGGACCCCTGGGGTGGGCACCCAAAAAATGGGGACCTTCGATGGGCAGGAGTACCCCGGGGATTTGGAACCCCAAGAATTGGGGACCCCTTAAGGTGGGGATGCTCCACTTAAGGTGGGGATGCTCACCCCACCACACCCCAGTCCAGCTCCTGGACACCCCGGAGTGAGTTCCCTGGTAGCTGTTCCAGAGGGTTTTTTCCGCCCCCTCCAAGGTGTCCAAGGGTACAGGGGACACGAGGGGACACGAGGGGACACGAGGGGACACGAGGGGACAAGCCCACCTGAGGCAGCGGTACCTGCACTGCATTAGCAGGAGGAGGGGAAACGGCGACAGCAGCGCCAGGGCGGAGCTGGGGGTGCGGGGCAGGGCAGGTGAGGGGGGTACGGAGGTGGGAGAATGGGAGTGATGGGTGGGGGGTGATGATGTGTGGGGAGTGATGGTTTGGGTGTCATGGGAGGTGCTGGCCTGGCACAGCCTGCCAGGTTCAACTTGCCCTTGGCCAGGACCCCCAGGTCCCTCCCTGCAGCTGCTCTCCAGCCCCTCCTTCCCCAGTCCATACACCAAGCCAGAGGTCCCCCATCCCAGGGGCAGAATCTGACACTTCCCTTGTTAAACTCACAGTTGGTGACTGCCCATCTCTATTTGTGGGTCTCTCTGCAGAGCCTCTCTGCCCTCCAGGCAAGTGAGAGCTCCTCCCAGTTTAGTGTAATCAGTAAATTTACTGATTATCCCTTCAAGTCCTGTGTTCAGGTCATTAACAAAGATGTTGAGGAGCCAGGGCTGACAGTGGAGCCCTGCAGAACCCACTGGTGACCACTGGGGTGGTGTCACCCCAGTCACTGCCATCCCTGGTGCCTGACTCGTGAGCCAATTGGTCACCCATCCCATAATGTGTTTATCCAGCTGTGTGCTGGACACTTTGTCCAGAAGCATTCTGGAAAATACAGTATGAAAAGCTTTTCTGAAATCCAGAAAGATTCCATCTCCTGGCTTTCCTGGATCAACGAAGTGGGTTACCCTGTCGTAGAAGGAAATCAGATTTCACAAGCAGGACCTTCCCCTCATGAAGCTGTGCTGACTCTGACTGATGCCTCTATTGTCCTCCAGGTGTTTTTCAATACTTCCCAGAATAAACTTTCCTGTGATTTTATCCGGTATCAGAATGAGACTGACAGGCCTGTAGTATCTGGGGTCCTCCTTCTTGCCCTTCTTGAAAATTGGGACGTTCCCCAGCTTCCAGCCAGCTGGGACCCCTCAAATCACAGGTCTGAACTCTGTGTTTGCTCTGATTTCTCCAGGGGAAGCAGCCTGCTCAGACCTGCATGTTTGAGCTTCTATTCTTCTCAGGCAAACCCACTTTGAGGGCAGTAATGGTTAAAAGAACAATTAAAAATACTTTCTGATTACAGACACAAAGTCATTGCAGATAAAACAATCTCTTCAAAAGCTTTTTAGGGTGAGACTCACAGGGCACAAGTGAACTGCCATGAAAGTCAGGTTTGAAAAAGAGTCTTAATCATGTGGATTTGTCATAGTTTACAGAAAGGAAAACATAGAAGCCTTGCTTAAATGAGAGCTTATCTATGGCATGGTTTGAAGCACTCTCCTTTTCCTTTGAAGGAGATTTCTTTGTGGGCATGGTAAGTGATATATTTAATGAAATTACTTAGTTGCATAGAATTAACAGTAAAAGTTGGCATGACAATTGCATTTCCTTTCAATAATGCAGAAAGTCAGTAAATGTCAATTTGTTGCTACTCCCCACCCAATTTCCCCGTCATTCACAGGATAAGCATTCAATAGGAATATGATGAGGTGATGTTTGATTTGGCAGTTGGAAGTGCAGTGATCCGTAGTCCCAGTGCAGCTGGGTTGGCCCATCTATGTCAGATGAGGTTCTGCAGGGACCACAGTTCCCTGGGACCAGCCATGCTCCTTCAACCCTCATTTCACTTTACAGTGCATGGTGCAGCTCCTGTCCACACCCCGAGACATTTTCTAACCTCAGAGCCAGCTTGTCAGGGCTCTCTAACCTGCCTGTATTTAGTACAAATTCCCAGCTTCAGAGGAACTTGAGGAATGTATTATTCCAGAAGGAATTGTATAAAGTGGACATAGTGTACTTGTTCTTTGCAAAGCAAAGATAAGGAGCCTGTCACATTCTGCTGTTTAAATTAAATTGTCTGGTTTAATTTCATGGATTTTGGTGGCTTGGAAAGTTTAGTGATGTTTTGTGAGCATTTTCTTTCTTGTGCATTTCAGTTCTGTGTTTGAGGAACTATCTCATGTTTTTCTGTAGAAAGCAGGCATTCTTTATTTGGCTGGATGTGTGGGGCTTAACTCCACCAAACTCATACACTGATTATAGAAAATGCTTCTGTTTCTATACTCTCTTTTATATACATATTCATTGATTTTCCTGGAATAAACATACATATGATGACCATTTCCCCCAAAATCATTAATGTATTTTCTCCTCCCTTTGCGTTCCTCTGTCCTGGGGGTCTCTTTGGTGGTTGGCAACCCCAAAGTCACACCTTTACTGGTACAAGTTGGCACAGCTGGGCTGGTTGATTTCCAGGTTTTTTTCCTAGAGAATAAGCATCGTGCAGTTCCAGAGGCCAATGGGTTTTTAAAAATCAGCATTGTATTAACCTGATGCCTTTCTGGGACTACCTAAAAACAGAGGCCAGACAAAATTAAGATAATAAAAAGCAGTTATGTTTGTTGAAGGGCCTTCAGGTACATTTCGGTCAGATGAAGCCACCCCAGGGACTACACCCAAAAATGGACAGTGGGTCACAGCTTTTCATACTTTTATAAGTTTGGTCCATTTGCATATTGGGGGTGTATCTTTCAATTCCAGCTTCGGGTAATGAACTCATTTACCCTAAGTTTGCTCCTCTCACAACTCACTTTTGTTTACATTTCTCATGGCCTGAGATAATGAGGTGTCCTTGGTTCCCAGGCCTAGAGAGGAATTGTTTTGTCTGACCAAAATGGGAAAGCAGTAGTCAACACTATACATGGAGTTTAGAGTTATGCACTAAAGAACTGCCAGTCCACAAATATATGAAAAATATAAAAGCTAAAATCCTAAGGCATCAAACCCACCATGATGCCTTGGGAAGGCTGACCTGGAACAGAGATTGGACAGAGCTAGAGAATAAAGTAGGTATTTATTTAAAGGCCTTAAAGAATACACCTTGAGCAGCACAAGAGCCTGACCAAGGCTACACCCAAGGTGGACCCAAAATGGTCACAAAATGGACGACCAGTCACAAGGTCTTACACTTTTATAAGTTTTGGTCTATTTACAAATTGGGGTTTAATTATCCAATTACAGCTTCAGATTATGAAGTACCATCCTTCTTGTTTTCTCTCTTCAGCCCACCATTGTTTATCCTTTTGGGTTTGAAAACTTGTAACAGTTGCCCTTCATCTTCAGCAGGAAAAGGATTTGTTTTGTCTACCTGCTCTGTGAAAAGACCTCACTGGCACTTAATATGGGGCTCAGAACTACACCCCTAGGCAGCACAGAATCTGAAAAACATGAAAGCTAAAACTTCAGGCATCAACCAGGTGCTAATGATTCTTCACCTGGCAACCACACCATGACCTTCTGGGTGTTACTGGGAACACTGGTGTGAAGTCCAAGGGTTCTGATACGAACTTTCTCCTCAGCCTGAACTTGCTGCTGCTCCGGCCCCAGAATGACCCTGGCTGTAATGTTTAACAGAGCAGGAGGTGCTGCCTGGGGGAGGCTGAGTGTCCCCTTGTCCCTGACAAAAATCATGGGCATGGATCCTTGAACCTTGCAGCAGGTGCTGAGACTTTGCCCCCCCTGACAGGGTGGGGAAAAGAGATTTCGTTGTGAATCCTGGGACAACACAGGCCTGTGGGTTAGCAGCTGAGTCTGTGGCCATCATGACCCACCACAAGCCACCACAGCCCTGGGCTGTCCAGAATGGGAGCCTGGCACAGTGTCACTGCCAGCTGAGCTGTGGTCACCTGCCATGAGTACAGGGGTTCTGGGGGCTGTCCTAAAGCTCCCAACAACAGTGAGGGAACAACAGTGAGGGAATGACTGGAGACACATCTGGGAGCTTGTGTTGAGTTCCTCTTGCAGGGATCTTTTGTGTCCTGAAATCAGTGGGTTTGCTCCTTTTTGAAGGCTGTCATGGAGGCACAGGAAAGAACCGTCCATCTGAATTGCTAAAGTTTTAAACATCCATCAGGCTGCTGCTTCTGCTCCAGAGGAAATGTGGCTCTTCAGGGATCTCAGGCTGCAGTCCCAGGGCTGCTCTTGGAACAGTGGAAGTCACCAGTACCAGTGGCACAGCCTTGGCTGGGCACTTTGTCCCTTCTTTGGGACATTTCTGGGGATTTGGGTGATTCTGGTGACCTGCTTCAGGGCTAAGCCAGCAGAAAATTAAAGTTGAAAACTTCCTGTTAGTTTTGAGTCTCATGAAATGGATTGCAGGCACTTCAGTCCATCAGGGTGGGACTGGCAATGCTGAATGAGAACAGCCTAAACTGGGGTGGGATTGGGAGCTTCAGGCAGAGCAAGAATTGATCTGGAGTTAGTGGAGCGGGGTGAATGTGGCCTCTTGGTGTGCTGTGGAGATGAAGCTTTTTACATCTTCAGATGATAAATGCAATTCAGTGAATAAAAAAGTGTCTAAACATCCAGATAGCAACAGCTTTTTAGACAAAGTGTGGAACACACAGGCTGGAATATACTTGCTGTCTCCAGCACTCCAAACTTTTGGCATGTTGAGCTTTCTCATTTAAAGCTGCAGCCATTGGAAACAGCAAGGTTTTCTGACACTGGCTGATACTGAATAGTGTAGGACACTGGAGAAATGGTTAAATGGGTGTCCTGGGTTGACGGTGCCTCCTATCCCAATCGTGCAGCTTTATCTCTATGTACTGCACTGTTATGTCTAAC
>JANPWX010024308.1:18681-54712 GCA_024734555.1 Trochalopteron elliotii
CTCCCCCCCCCCCCCCCCCCGAAGATCATTGGACCGGCTCCGGACCTGACCTGGGAATATCTGGGGGTCCTCGACGCCTGAAAACACAAGCTCTGCGCCCTCCCCTCACAGCAACTGCTTGAGTATTTTTCTTTTCCCTTGTGTTGGGGAATGTCTTTGTTTATTTGTTAATAAATAGGTTTTTTCCACTTCTCCTCCGAGGAATTCCTTCTCAAACCCAGAGCTGGGGTGGGGGAAGGGGTGGTGGAGGTTTGTTTTCTGGGGGGCTCCTTCTGGAGACCTTCCCCTAATTTGTCCTAAACCAGGACAATATACTTTTGGTGCGTTGGCCGGGAAAGGGCCAGAGGAAGTGGAAAAAACTTTAATAATAATATTGGTGGTTCTAATTGTTGTGTGGGTGTATTGGTATGGTTTTTTCTGGATTCATAATGTCATTTGGGGTGGAAGCCTGCCGGTATTTCTGGTCCCTAGGGTTTTTTGAAGTTTTAATACCTCTGTGGTACCTAGGGTTACTTCCTTACCCAGAAATAGCTCTGGTATTTTCCCTAATCCGTACTTCTTTTAGCCATGGGGTACTAACCAGAATACTCATTGGGCTGGGCTTGTTTGTAATGATTTACAGGAGGGTTACAAAAATGCTGGAATCTGTTCCAGAAGTGTTTGGTTCATTGTTATGGGTGTTTACTCAGTTTGTTGGGGGAGAAGCAGGGGAAGGGGTTTTCCAGCCTCTGTTCTCCTTCTTCTCCTTTGGATTGCTTACATCTCTATTAGAAAATGTTCAGTCTCCCCTGAGTGTTAAAGAGACCATCTTTCTGGCATTTAATTTAGTAAGTTTTTTCTATACTGTCCGCAGTTTATATAAAATGAAAGCTGAGATTTCCAAAGGGGCTAATGAGACTTCTGATTTAGGAGTAAAGCCAAGCAGGAGAAATCTTGAGTGGAGTGGGAAATGGGAGGATATGGGCCAAATTTTAAAGGAATTCTCTGATCCTATAGTCTGGGACTTCCCATCTGAACAAATTCAGAACCCAGCTGAGGTGGCAAAGTACCTGAAAGAGAAGTGCCATGGTAATACTAAAGAGAAAAGGATTATTGTAGTGAGCTGGGCCCTGGCATATGTTTATCGTACTCTGCTAGATATTGCAGGGCAGCAGATAGAAGAAAGGGAACAGGGAGATAAATTAGTTACTATTCCAGTCACTCAGGCTGCAGCTAATATCCCAGGCTCCAGGCCAGTAGCTGAACGAGACAGTAGGCCTCAACCAATGGCTGTTGCTGCTAATACAAGAGGCGGAAAGTGTAAAAGCAAGACCGATCGCAAGGTGGAGGATGATGATGATGATCCAGGAGAAGGACCTTCACCAAAATCAGAAGCCACATCGAGGGGTACAGATTCTGGAGCCAATGTTGATTCCCTTTCCCTAAAGGACCTTCGAGGCCTAAGAAAAGACTACAGGCGACAACCCGATGAATCTATAATTAGTTGGTTAGTCCGCCTTTGGGATGCTGCAGGGGAGGCTACCATTCTGGATGGCACTGAAGCGAGGCATTTGGGATCTCTGTCACATGATTCTGTCATTGACCAAAGCATGATGAGGGAGGCTAGCCCTCACAGTCTCTGGGAACGGATCCTGGAAGGTGTAGCACAAAGATACCTGTGTGCAGATGACCTCTATTTGCAGCAGACACAGTGGAAGACCATAGAACAGGGGATCCAACGTCTGAGAGAGATGGCTGTAGCAGAGCTCATTTTTTCAGATGACATAACAACTAGGAATCCGGACCTGGTACCATGTACACCTGTAATGTGGAGGAAACTTGTGCGACTTGGGCCATCTGAATACGCTTCTGCTCTAGCAATAATGAAGCGGGATGAGGCATATGAGACTGTGCTCGATGTGGCGAAGAAGCTGCGAGCATATGCAGATGCCGTGCATGGCCCAACACATGCCAGAATTGCAGCTGTGGAAACACGTCTACAGAAACTAGAAGATAAGATAGAGGAGAATCACAAGAAACTCAGGGAGGAGATTAGAGAGGACCTCTTCCAAATTTCAGCGGTACAGATCAGAGGTTCTGGTACCCAACGCAGGTGTTCCCCAGACAGGGAGAGAAGGTACACCCCACGAGCTGAGTTGTGGTTCTTCCTGTGTGAGTCTGGAGAAAACATGAGGAGATGGGATGGAAAACCCACTGCTGCTCTGGCACAACGGGTACATGAACTGAAGGAAGGCAAGACCCAGAGAGGAGGTTCCACCAAAAGGGAAGCAGCTCCAATTGCTCCTAGGCGAACAGCCAGATATGATGATGATGACATGTCTGACTCCCTTGAAGGAACCTCTAAGACATATGCCCAAGGAAAGAAGGAAAACCAGGCCTAGAGGGGCCCTGCCTCTAGCCAGGTAGAGGCTAGGGAAAATTGTGTTTTTTGGAATGTGTGGATTCGTTGGCCTGGCACATCTGAACCACAAGAATATGAGGCCTTGGTCGATACTGGTGCACAGTGCACATTAATTCCGTCAACACATGTAGGGGCAGAATCTGTATCTATTGCTGGTGTGACAGGGGGATCACAGGACTATACGTTGGTGGAGGCAGAGGTGAGCCTGACTGGAAATGAGTGGAAGAAACACCTTATTGCAACTGGCCCAGAGGCCCCATGCATTTTGGGCATAGACTACCTTCGGAGTGGGTATTTCAAAGACCCTAAGGGACTCAAATGGGCATTTGGGATAGCAGCTGTAGTGACAGAGGGCATCCAGCAATTGAACACCTTGCCTGGACTGTCCGAGAATCCGTCGACAGTAGGACTTCTGAAGGGGGAAGAGCAACAGGTTCCAATTGCCACTTCAATAGTGCACCGCCGACAGTATAGAACAACTCGAGATGCCGTGATCCCCATTCATAAGATGATCCGTGAGCTGGAGAGTCAAGGGGTGGTCAGCAAAACCCACTCACCCTTCAACAGCCCCATCTGGCCTGTGCGAAAATCTGAAGGAGAATGGAGACTGACTGTGGACTATCGTGCCTTGAATGAAGTGACTCCACCGCTGAGCGCTGCTGTGCCAGACATGTTGGAGCTCCAGTATGAGCTGGAGTCCAAGGCAGCAAGGTGGTATGCCACTATTGACATTGCCAATGCATTTTTCTCCATTCCTCTGGCAGCAGAGTGCAGGCCTCAGTTTGCCTTCACATGGAGGGGAGTGCAATACACCTGGAACCGACTGCCCCAGGGGTGGAAGCACAGTCCTACCATCTGCCATGGACTGATCCAGGCTGCACTGGAAAAGTGTAGGCTCCAGAACACCTACAGTATATTGATGATATCATTGTGTGGGGGAACACAGCAGCAGAAGTGTTTGAGAAAGGAAAGGAAATCATCCAGATCCTCCTGGAAGCTGGTTTTGCTATCAAGAAAAGTAAAGTTAAGGGACCAGCCCGTGAGATCCAGTTCTTGGGAGTAAAGTGGGAAGATGGACGGCGTCAGATTCCTACTGACGTCATCAACAAGATTACAGCAATGTCTCCACCAACCAGCAAGAAGGAGACACAAGCTTTCCTAGGCGCCATAGACTTTTGGAGAATGCATATCCCTGAGTACAGTCAGATCGTGAGCCCTCTCTACCTGGTTACCCATAAGAAGAACGATTTCCACTAGGGCCCCGAACAGCAGCAAGCCTTTGCCCAGATCAAGCAGGAGATCGCTCATGCAATGGCCCTTGGCCCAGTCAGGACAGGACCAGATGTGAAGAACGTGCTCTACTCTGCAGCCGGGAGCCATGGTCTGTCCTGGAGCCTTTGGCAGAAAGTGCCTGGGGAGACTCGAGGCCGCCCACTAGGATTTTGGAGTCGAAGCTACAGAGGGGCCGAAGCCAGCTACACTCCAACTGAGAAGGAAATTTTAGCAGCCTATGAAGGAATCCAAGCTGCCTCGGAGGTGACTGGCACAGAAGCACAACTCCTCCTGGCACCCCGACTACCAGTGCTGGGGTGGATGTTCAAAGGAAAGGTCCCCACCAGCCACCATGCCACCGATGCCACATGGAGCAAGTGGATTGCTCTAATTACACAGCGCACCCGTATGGGTAAACTGAATTGTCCTGGGATTTTGGAAATAATTACAAATTGTCCGGAAGGTGAAAGTTTTGGTCTCACAGATGAAGAACCAGAACAAGTGACATGGGCTGAAGAAGCTCCACCCTATAATCAACTGCCAGCAGAGGAGACACATTATGCTCTTTTCACTGACGGTTCCTGCCGCATTGTAGGGACGAACCGGAAGTGGAAAGCAGCTGTGTGGAGCCCCACACAACAAGTTGCTGAGGCCACTGAAGGAGATGGTGGATCGAGCCAACTTGCAGAACTCAAAGCCGTTCAGTTGGCCCTGGACATTGCTGAGAGAGAGAAGTGGCCAAAACTCTACCTCTATACTGATTCATGGATGGTAGCCAATGCTCTGTGGGGATGGCTAGAGAGGTGGAAAAAGGCTAATTGGCAGCGTAGAGGAAAACCAATTTGGGCTGCTGAAGAGTGGAGAGACATTGCTACCAGGGTAGGGAGACTACCTGTGAAAGTCCGCCATGTAGATGCTCATATCCCCAAGAGTAGAGCTAATGAGGAGCATCAAAACAATGAGCAGGTAGATCGGGCTGCAAAGATAGAGGTGTCAAAGATAGACTTAGATTGGGAACACAAGGGAGAGCTGTTCCTAGCCCGATGGGCCCACGATGCCTCAGGTCATCAGGGCAGCGACGCCACCTATAAGTGGGCACGAGACCGAGGGGTGGATCTAACCTTGGACAGTATTTCTCAGGTTATCCACGATTGTGAGATGTGTGCTGCCATCAAACAGGCCAAGCGGGTGAAGCCCCTATGGTATGGTGAACGGTGGTCCAAATACAAGTATGGGGAGGCCTGGCAGATTGATTATATCACATTACCCCAGACATGTCAAGGTAAGCGCTACGTGCTCACAATGGTGGAAGCCACCATGGGGTGGCTGGAGACCTACCCTGTTTCTCATGCTACGGCCCGTAACACCATTCTGGGCCTTGAGAAGCAAGTCCTGTGGAGACATGGTACCCCTGAGAGGATTGAGTCAGACAACGGGACTCATTTCAAGAACAGCCTTATCAGCACATGGGCTAGGGAACATGGCATCGAGTGGGTGTACCATATTCCCTACCATGCACCAGCTGCTGGGAAAGTGGAGAGGCACAATGCACTGTTAAAAACCCAGTTGAAAGCATTGGGTGGGGGATCTTTCAAAAACTGGGAGCAGCATTTGGCAAAGGCCACCTGGTTAGTTAACACCCGAGGTTCCACCAACCGAGCGGGTCCTGCTCAGTCTGAGCTCCTTAATATCGTAGATGGAGATAAAGCCCCAGTGGCCCATGTCAGAGGTTTGTTGGGAAAGACAGTATGGATCAACCCTGCCTCGAGTACAGGCAAACCCATCCGTGGGATTGTTTTTGCTCAAGGACCAGGGTGTACATGGTGGATAATGCAGAAAGATGGAATAACACGCTGTGTACCTCAGGGAGATCTGAATGTGGGGTGAGACTCCTATGTAAATGTCATTGTTGGATGAATGTTACTACATGGAACAGAAGGAAACGTGTAAGTGTCAAAGGTCTGAACAAGTAAGATAGAAGGAAATGTGTAAGTGTTGAAGGTTTGAGTAAGTGAGATGCAAGTTTTTTATTGTATGTTCATGATATGGGATAAGGGGTGGAATGTCCTGGGTTGACGGCGCCTCCTATCCCAATCGTGCAGCTTTATCTCTATGTACTGCACTGTTATGTCTAACCGCTGCCCCGCCCCCCACCTCGGTGGGGTGTTTGCCGCGGTGGGGCTACTTGGGCTTTTTTTTTTTTTGGCTTTTGGCTGCTTGCTCCGCTTGGCTGCAGGCTTTGCTTTGCTTTGCTTTTACTGCTGCTGCCTTTATTTCGCTGCTTTCGGTTTTTTTTCCTTTTTTTCTTTCTCTCCCTTCCCCCCCCCCCCCCCCCCGAAGATCATTGGACCGGCTCCGGACCTGACCTGGGAATATCTGGGGGTCTTCGACGCCTGAAAACAGAAGCTCTGCGCCCTCCCCTCACAGCAACTGCTTGAGTATTTTTCTTTTCCCTTGTGTTGGGGAGTGTCTTTGTTTATTTGTCAATAAATAGGTTTTTTCCACTTCTCCTCCGAGGAATTCCTTCTCAAACCCAGAGCTGGGGTGGGGGAAGGGGTGGTGGAGGTTTGTTTTCTGGGGGGCTCCTTCTGGAGACCTTCCCCTAATTTGTCCTAAACCAGGACAATGGGCCAAAACGACTAAAGTGAGATTTTGGGATGGGCAGAGCATGTTCTTTGAAGGTGAGACGATCTCTGCTACACACGTGAGCCTCTGCTCCACCCCAAAGTGGCTGCAGAACCCCTGGCACAGACAGTAAAATCCTCCCTATGGGGATGGACCAGAGCAGGTAAAAGGTGGCATCTTTTTCCTATTTGAAAGAAGTGGAGGTCATTTGTAACACATCTGGATGAATTCTTAAGTCACACAGGGATGGGAGAAAGGTGGGTTATTAATTGCCCTGGAGAAACCTTTCCCGGAAACAAAGGAAAACTAGGAAAAGCCCAGTCAAAAACACTGGTCAAGAAAATTCAGGGAGAGCCATGTGGGGGCTTGAACTCAGGGGGATCCCAACAGGGTTGAGGAGCCACTGCAGACACCTCTTCAAACACCTTCAGGCCTGGGTGGTCTTGGTGTCTGTATCCCCCACCTTCCCCTAGGGGGTATGAGGGTCTTGGGGTGTCCTCATGCCCCATCTCTGTACTCCGGGTGATTTCAGCTTATTTTCCAGGTTGGGAACGGCCAAAGCAGCCACAGGATTTGTGGCTTGGGCTCTGCAGGAAGTTCTGTGTCTCCAGTTTGGTGCCATGTCCAGGATTTCGGGTCCTTGGCACACATGATTTCCTAGAGTCGGTGGTGGGAAAAGCCAGGTTTAGGTGGGAAAAGCCAGGTTTAGGTGGGAAAAGCTGGGTTTAGGTGGGAAAAGCCAGGTTTAGGTGGGAAAAGCCGGGTTTAGGTGGGAAAAGCCAGGTTTAGGTGGGAAAAGCCGGGTTTAGGTGGGAAAAGCTGGGTTTAGGTGTTGCCTTGGGATAGTGGATGAAACATTGGGAATTTCAGTGCTGACAGGGGTTCTGCAGCTTCCATAGAAAAATTCTCCTTTGCTCTGGCCTCGATGAATCCAAAAGAGCTAGAGTCAGTTTGGGGTGAACTGGAGACACAAGAGAGATTGAAAAGATGTGGAGGGAGACAGGGGGTGTCCCTGGGAGCACTGGGAGTGAACTGCGAGCACTGAGGAGAGTCTGGGAGTGATGCTGGAAGCACTGGGGTGAGACAAGGGGTGCGACTGAGATGGTGCTGCAGGGAGCAACACTGAGTCCACCAGGATTGAACTGAGAGTCAGCTGGGAGCACTGGTTGGAACTCCCTGGTTCCCCTCCACAGGGAGAGGAACCAGGGAGTCCTACTGGAAGCTCTGAAGAGAACTGGGAGCACTGAGGTGAGGCACTGGGAGCACTGGGAGCAGTGGACACCCCATCACGTGTCCCTGTTGCTTGAGTCCAGCTCCCCCCTGTGTAGCGTAAAGGCTGCAAAAAAAGCTCGTGGCTGCTATTTTCTTGCCTGCTGAATTCATGTTAGCACTCTTAAGCAAGAACCATAAGGACAGCTCTTGTTGCTGGTACTGATTTTTCTTTCAGCCCTCTGTGGAAACAGCTGTCTGGGCTCCGAGATCCAGACAACACAATGGCAGTTGCAGCGGAGAAAGGAAGGACCCAGTGCACCAGTGAGTTTGATGTGACTTACTCATGGCAAGCAGATGGTGCAGCCCTGCACTTGTTTTTACTTCTAGAGCTTTTTTACATGAGACCAGTTGTTGAAAGTTGGCAAGAGAGCTGCAAGAGTGGAAAATGCGACAGCTTCTCAATCTGTCTGAGAAAGGAAGTACAGAGATGCAGTGTGTTGTGGTGTTGTGTGCCATTTCAGGGTTACTTGGAGAAGGGGTATGTAAGGAATGCCTTCTGTTTTGATGTATGCTTCTGGGTGATCTATGGACTCAATTATCGTGGACTCTGCAACACTGAGAGTGTAAAAAAGAGCTAAACTCCACGTTTTGTGATAAAGTCAAATGGTTTCACATTTTTTTTCAAGCAGCAAGAGCATTCTCAGCTTACTCTGATTGAGAATGAGCTTTTTCTGGACATTTGCAGTTTGGTACACTGTGCACACAAGCCCGGTGCTCTGCCGCTTCATTCTTTACCTTATGTGATCCAGACAGAACTGAAGCCCAGCCGTGGCATTCAAGCTTTACTGCTTTTCCCTGTGTGTGCTGTACACATCCACAGTGTGCTGCACACTGTTTCTCCTCTTCTTAAGGTACACTCATATCCTTCCTGCTTTGCTGAGTCCAAACTGTCTGTGAAGCTCTCGCTCAGCAAAATGTACCAGGAGAGAAGCACTTGGGGGATTAGTCATTCTATATGCAAGACATTTGACGCAGCACCGCAATCTGGGAGACAAGAAGAGGACATGAGGAACATGGTTTTGTCCTGGCACGTTTTCCATGTGAGATGTCTCTCCAGAGCTTTAGTCCTTGTGAGGCTGTAATGTGCACAGTGGTACTTCAAGCTGAGAAGGCCTGTGCAGATAGCATGGCAACGTGGCAGCACTTTGCAGGTTGTAAAAGAAAGAGGACTGCACCTTGAATGTGGTGAAAATTTCAGGGGCAAGCCCTGGGGAAGATTGTTGTCCTGGCACAGTTCTCTGTGTGAGACGTAGCTGAGAAGCTTTCTCTTTAGATTCAGATGTCAAGGGAGGCTGAATGCGGTGTTATATAGCACTTAGAAGGAAAGTGCATGGCCCATGGGTGTTTGGGAAGAAGCAATCCTTAGGAGCACTTTGCTGTTGGCAGAGTGTTCTGTGCATGAAGTAGACGATGATTCACTTCCGAGAGAATGAAAGTGTGACAGGTTAAAAAGGTAAAGAATGAAATCACAGAGTACAGGCTGGTGTGCACAGCACACAGGCTGCTACAAGAGTGTGGGTCCCAAATTCACATTGACAGTCATCAAGTGGGAAGTTAAACAAAAGCAACTTGTGCTGCTACCTCTTCCTCTTCCAGCCCTATCAGACAACTACTGCCCTTAGGTTTAGGCCCTGAGATCTAGAGAAAATGATGGTAGACGCAGCGGAGAACAGATACACAGAGTGCACTGGTGAGTTTGATGTGGATTATGTGAGGCAAGGGGAAGGTGCAGCCCAGCAATGGCTTTGTCTTCTACAGTCTATTTGACGAGGGCAGATGCTCAAATTTGGCAACAGGACTGCAAGAGTGAAAAATGTGGCAGTCCATATACATTAAAAGGAGGTACATAGTCCCAAGTGTGTTGTGCACAATTTAAATGCTGCTAGGAGAAACTGCTACTTTAGTCTGCCCTGACCTTTCCTTCTCTGTGAGTTCTGGCTGACTGAACTCAGCAACACCGAAGGTGTGTGAAAGTGATTGTGCTGTGTATATGAGGTTATCCAGAGAAGAGGGAAGTGCAGCAAATGCTTTCTGTCCTGGAACATCTCCCAGTCTAAACTGCAGCAGTAAACATTTCGCTGACAATGGACTCTGCCACCTTGAGAGAATGTGCTGATGCTATATATTATATAGTTGAGAAGGAAAGTGTGAATCACTAGTATGTTTCAGCTAGTTTACAGACTGCAAAGGGAAGATGAAGACCAGCAATGGCTTTTTGTTGTAGCACTTTTTCTTTGTCAGCAGGTGCTGGACGTTTTGAAGGGGTTTGGGATCTGTGTGAGTGAGAGAACAGGATGGTACATGGGGCTTGAGAGAAAGTGCGTATCTCCATGGAGTAGAATGCAATTCAGTGGGTGTGAATTACATGTTGAGTGGCTGATTGCACAGAAAAAGTCCCAAAAGAAAGAGGCTGTGCTGCAACTGACTTTTCTTTTTCAGCCTATAAATTGCAGTGCTCACAAGAGTGCCTGTTGAGAAAGCTCTCGCTGCCTACAACTTCAACTGCATCCATCAAACTACCAGCACACACCCTGCTATGGGCATCCTCTTTCTCAGCTCAAGGTAACATCCTAAGCCTTCAGTCTCACAGAGTCAGGATCCAAATGAAATGGCACCAGTGACTGCTCACACACTAAAGCTATCAGGACAAAAAGCTCAACAGCTTGGTGTCTGCATTCCCACTGACAGTCCAACAGCTCTAACCCAGAGAACTGCCTTTTGGGAAAAGCCTTTAAACTCACCATGACCACCCAAAGTGTGCATCCAAACTTGTCTTCTTTACCAAAGAGAGGAACTAGAAGCCCATCTCAAAAGAAATGGCAACCCCTCCTCCAAAATACAAAATGTCCAGGGACTGTTCCCATACAAAGGTGCAAGAACACTGTTCCTGGGCATTTCCTGTCCAGGGCACTAGATCTGCTGCACACCAAGACTCAGCATAGCTGCTTATCTTCTCCAAAATATGTGTGCTTTCAGAATTTCAAGAAGGCCACCTCTGAGAAGTGGAAAGCACCTGCCAAATTGAATCTTTCAGGACACCACCTTCCAAAGATGGATACTGACTCCATAATTGTACATATTGAGGCAGTGCTTCCAAACCAAATATTATGCCACAACAGAAAGTTGCTGCTGCCCTTGACCTCCACAAAGGCAGCTTCATATCTGTACCTCCAACACTGAGGCTACATGCTTTCCTTTCTTTTGATAGGCATTGCCATTCTTCAGGATCCTATCAAGTGAAAGTATTGAATATGTCCAACAATTGCTCTTACACAGAAGGGGCCAGGACAGAAATGTCTTGCTGGACTTTACCTCCCCACAGTACCTTAACATCTGCTCCACCAACATTGGCACGATGTTTTTGTTTCCTGAGGAAAGGCACTCCAAGTCACTTGGCCCTGCCTTGCCTTCAGTACCTTGCCTAGTTTTTCTTAGCCTACCCTTGCTTTGCTTGCCTTTTCCTCTGTCTGCCCTGCCTGGCCCTACGTAAAACTTCTTGTTTTGCATTGCCTTGCCTACCACTCTTTGTCTTGCCCTCCATGCAGGCAAGGCAATGCAAACCAAGGCACCTCAAGGGAAAGGTAGGTAAGCCAGAACAGTGAGGGGAAACCAAATGGAGTGTTAGGTGAAAGAATGGCTACAAGTTCTAGGCAAGGCTGGGCACAGGGAGGTAAAGCCCAGTGATGGGTAGGCCAAGCAGGAACAGGAAGGACTAGGCAAGGCCCTGGAGGAAAGCAGTAGGCAGTCAAGGTTGGGGTATGGGCATGACAGGGAATGCAAGGCTAAGGGAGAGTTGGCAGGACAAGGCACAGAAACTGTTGGGTAGGCAAGGCAAGGCAAGTGGCAGGAACACTCAAGGACTGCTGGTACACAGAAGTGGCTGGGTGTCACTAGACGGACACGAAATGAAGGACACGCACGCAGTCAGTGGTCAGGACAAAAAGAGAGAGCTTATTTTTTCGACCTCAATTTATATAGATTTTGGACAATGACCACAGATTGGACAAACGAGGTTGACACTTCTCCAACCACACTGGTCAAACTAGAAGTCTATCAATTGTCCCTCCTCCAGAGAGGAATGTAAACAGGAAGAACAGTTTACAAAACATTACTTTTATTTACATAAAATCTGTGAGAAACTCCACTACAAAAATGCAAACGTCAGAAGGCTGAAAAAGATCAGGGCAACAGCTAGGACAGACTGCTCTATCCAGCCTTGATCTCGCATGGGCCGTCTCTAATCTTCGCCTAAAACACTTGGTCTACCTGCTTTCCTTCATATGCAAAAGAACTGTCATTCTGGTCCCAGAACCCAAGGGTGAAAAGTGAATTTCGTGTCCAAAATTCAAGACATGCAAGGTTAGGTGCTAGAATAAAGCTACCAGGACAGATGGGTGTGCTTGCACGTGACCTCCTCTGGGCTTTCTCTCATGCTCCTGAAACACTAGGGGTGTGTGAAGGCCTTGAGAATCATAGGGGAATCAGGCAGGGCAAGGCAAGTTGAAGAAATTCCACAAAAAGAGAAGTGTTGAAACTGGGTGGGGGAGGGGTGAGCAAGGTAATGCAAGGCAAGGGAGAGGTTCAAGGGCAAGGCAAAAGAAGCAGTGGCTTTGCAAGACAAGACAAAGGAGAGGCAGGCAAAGGAATGAGAGTCCTAGAAGGAGAAGGAGAATAAAGGTTGGACCTGGACAAATGGGAAGAGAATGGGGGATGGGAGAGCAAGTCAGTGCAAGGCACTGGATTGGTAGGAAGGGCAAGGGAAGGCCATGGATGGCTCAGGAAGTAAGAAGAGACTAATGGTCAGCAATGACAAGTTAATGCAAGGTTGGGTAGGAAACGCAAGGCAATCTAGTAGAGGGGTAGACAACACAATGGGTGTCTTAAGTGGAAAAGTCCCTGCATGGCAAGGCCAAGAGAAAAGCAGTAGAGAAGTCAAGGTGAGGGACGGGTGAGTGCAGCTGAGAAAGAAGGAAAGTGCATGGCTCCAGTGTGTGTGTGTGTGTGTGTGTGTGAAGTTTTCAGGATGTAAAGGAAAGAAAGCTGTCACTTAATTGTGGAGTGAACAGACTTTTTCAAACATAAGCAGCAAGGTCCAAGCAACCTTTTCCTTCTGGGACATCTGTGTGTCTGAGATGTAGCCAGAAACTTCTCCGTTTAGATTCAGACTGCAAGCAGGACACAGAATGTGATGGTGTGAATAGCTGAGCAGGAAAGTGCGTAACATTGGCATGTTTCAACAGAAGCAGTTTGTCTGTGTAAGACCAAGATGGATGTATGCGACTCCAGCAATATGACACTACACTCGGCTGAGAAGCAAAGTGCATAGCTTCAGTGTGTGCTCTGAAAATGAAAAGATGCAAGGAAAAGGCAAGGGGGCAGGTCAGCAAAAGCTTTTTGTCCTGGCACATCGAGCTGCTTGAAGCAGAACCACTGTTTGGTTTCACTAAGGACTCTGCAACACTGAGAGGACATGCTCTTCCATGGAGCTGAGAAGGAAAGTGAGAATCACCTGTGTGTCTGTCAGAGTTTGTAGGCTGCAAGGGAAAGGTGAAGGCCAAGCCTGGCTTTTAGCTGTGGGATTTGTTACAAGGAAGCAGCTGCTGGATGTTTTAAGCTTTTCAGGATCTGTGAAAGACTACGCCGGCACGTAGAGCTTGAGAGGAGGCACACATTTCCAGAATGTGTGACACAGTCCACTAGGTATGAACTAGACTCTGAGCAAGGAAGATCATTCTTAACTGACACCACTGGTCCTAGACTAGACCAGTGCTATACACTTCTCAGCTCTAGGTACTGTGGTCATCAGGCACTCCTGCAGTCTGAATCTGAACTGGAACGTTCCCAGCGACTGCTCTGTAGGGAACAAGTAAAAAATGAAGAATCTTTCCCCATTGCCTGTTCAAAGATGAAGATATGAAAATTAAAGTTTTAAGTTGCCTCTAAAAAACTTTAAAAAGTGCTTTATTTTACAAAATGAGGCACTCTGTTGAAAGTTATCACTAGAGGTTGTAGTTGATACATTAAGCTTGCTAATATCAGACTGTGGATGCAGCAGGCAGGAGAGCAGTAAACAGTTAATACATCAAGCAAGGTAGTAGCAGACTTTTGATACATGATGCTGGCTAAAGCTTTTTCTGGAATTTGTTGAACATCCCAGGTCCAGCTGATGCCCAAATATTTAACTTCTTGAGGTGGAATTTTCTTAGAATTGACTTCCCATCCACAGTGCCACGGTAATTCAATAATGGCATCCAGTTCTTGTTGCACCTGTTCATATACAGTACCTGTATGAGAACATCATTAATGTGCTGTACATTCTGTACTTCAGCTGGTGCGGTATGTTGTGCTAAAGTGCAGTGTATTGCTTGATGATAAAAACAGGAATATTTTTATAGCCCTGGGGGAAGACATGTAAAGGTGTATCTGTTTCCTCCCTAAGTAAATGCAAACTGATCTTGAGCGATACAGGGAACAGGAATGGTGAAAAACACGTCAGCTACATCAAGTACAGCACACCATGTTCCTGGATGTGCCTGAATTCAGTGTACTAGTGTAGCATTCAGGAACAGCAGCAGTTATGGGGGGTGTTTTTTTGTTTACTGCCCTGTAATCTACAGACATTTGCCAGCTGCCATCTGGCTTTTTTACAGGTCAGACAGGACTATTAAAAGGAGAATGTGTGTAACAAAAAACACCTGCTTGTAGCAAATCATTAACAGTTGCTTGAATTTCTGCATCTCCTCATGGAAAATTATAGTGCTTTATATTTACATTTTCTGTGGCCCTGGGGATTTCTGCTTCTTGTTGTAGTGATAACCCTGGCATGTAGGCACTGTGTGGTGCCAAAAGCCCTACACGTACCATTAATTTCTAATGTAGCACCCCACAAAATATCCATTCCTAAAATGTATTGGCCAATTGAAGCAACCACAACAGAATATATAGGAGGGTCCCAATCTCCAATTTGCAATTCCAAATTAGTAACCCTCTCCACTACAGTTTGCTCACCTTATCCCCATATGGGAACAGTAGTTACCTGTATTTTTTCTGGGTTGCCTTGAATGACAGTGACCTCCACCCCCACATCAACTAAAACACGGACTCCTTGTTTATTTGTATTTGACCACCAAATAATACATAGGGTAAAGGGACAAGGCTCCTGTCACAACACATGGCAGTCCAGAATGAGGGTTTGGTCTATTCCCTATTCCTTTGTCCCTCTGCCTTTGTCCCCCCACCATTCACTTGTCCCTCTGCCTCAGCTACAGCTTCCTTCATGTCTGTCCATGGATAAACCAGTGCAGACGGATCAAATTATGATCTTCTGTATCCGCAACCCCAGATACTCCACCTTCTGTACTTTCTTGCTCTGGGAATTCTATGCTATACAACATAAGGCTTGTAGTGGTTGTCCATCTGTATCTTTTTTGTCTACGCTTGGTTGAGGGGATCCATTCATTCAGCTTTCCCTATTACTATTCCCCTGTTGATTCTCCTGCTTTTCTGCTTTCCCCTGATTCTGGGCTGATTTCTCTGATTCTAATCCTGGTAAATCCCCTAACTGACTTAATTGTTCAATCACCTGTTCAATCAGGTTCCCCTCGCCCTGATAAGATTAAGGGAATAAGGTAAGCTTTCCATCCCTTTAGGCAGCTCTCTAGGAGAGTGTTCCATATCCTGGGGTTAAGGGCTAGGCCATATGAAACTCAGGAAGCCCCATCATGACACTCATTTTCATTCCTTCTGCTTTAAGCAGATTGCAAACTTGTCTTAAAGTTGTCCATTCTGTGGCCACAGAAGGCCAAGCAGCATCAGTGGTATACTGACCTGAAAAGCCTTCTGCAACAACTGCAATGTAGCAATGTATCTGTATAACAGGCCATTCTGATGCACCAGCCAAACTGGTTGTGAGTAATCTTACCAAACCACTGCAGTTTTGTTATTAGAGCTCTCAGGAATTCCTCAAGGTTACTGAGAAAACAACAGGATCAAAGATGGGAGCAGAGAGCCTGAGAAACTGTCTGCAAAAAATGTAAACCCTAGATAGCGGAAGCACAACATGAGGATGGACACTTGACCAATTGGATGTCCTGAAGGATGTGCCTGCCTCATGAAGAAGCAGCTTAGCCAACCCAGAGCTGTGTGCCCACGTGGACAGTAGACCTTAGAATCTATATCTGGCATGCAACATAAACAATAAATGTCTTCTGTTGGACTCATATTGATTTGTTTATTCAGTGGCCCATTTTCCCCCTTGCACTGCAACCATAGTAACATTATTTGCCCAAATACCACATAACACTGACTGCACATACATATCAGAGGTAAGTCCCATAAACTTTTTAGCATCTGCATCATCTAGTAACACAAGTGTCAGCACCTTTCTCCTAGCAGCATTTCAATTGCACACAACAAACTGCAGCTATGTCCCCCTCCTTCTCACACATATGGACCATCATATTTTTCATTCGTGCAGCTCTGTTGCAAACATCCAGCAGCTGCTTCCATCATAGAGGCTCCAGAAGAAAAAGCCATTGCTGGGTTGCAACTTCCCCTTGCTGCAAGTAAGCCACATCAAACTCCCCAGTGCACTCTGTCCTTCCCTTCTCTGCTGCATCTACCATTCTCTGCATCTCCGCATCAAAAGCCAAGCACAGTTGTTTCCACAGGGGGCTGGAAGAGGAATAGGTAACAGCACAAGTAGTCTTTGAACTTCCCCCTTACGACTGCTAATGTGAATTTGGCAGGCAAGCAGGTGGCAGCCATGCTCCTCTGGCAGCCAGTATGCTGCTCACACCAGCCCAGTGCTCCGTGGCTTTGTTCTTCATCTTCTGTAACCTGTTGCATTTTCATTCTCCTGAAGGTGAATCGTTGTCTACTTTTCACACAGAACACTCTGCCAGCAGTGAAGCACTCCAAAGCATTGCCTCTGCCAAGTCACACCTTGGGCTGAGCACTTTCCTTCTAAGCACTACATACCACTACGTTTGGCCTCTCTTGTAGTCTGAATCTAAAGGAAAAGATTATTGGCTACATCTCGCACAGAGAACTGTGTTGTGCTATAATAGGCAAAATTGATGAAAATGTTTAAGTAATAAATTTTAATATTTCAGTCTCTGACAGGAGGTCTGTGGGAATGGGATGGGATCTGTGTGGCTGTGATGAGGATCCATGGGGCAGGAATGAAATCTGTGGGGCTGGGCTGGAAATTTGTGGGGCTTGAACAAGGATAGAAAAGTGGGATCAGCACCTACAGTGTGTGTCCTCAGAATGCTGCCAGGCAGATCCATGCTGCCTTCCTGACCCGACTCGGGGTGTCACCAGGATGGCAAATCCAATGACGATGATGCTGGCAGTGATGACAGTGACCAACACCGTCTTGAGATTCCAGCCAGATTCTGGCTCTGGGAAGCACGGGATGGTGAGGAGGGGGAGGAGAAACACTGTCCTGGTGCTCCACAGTTCCGAATTCCTCTCCCAGATTCCCACATGCCACATTACCAGCCTCACCCCAGGAAATGCAGGGAGTGGGGAACCAGAGGAACACGGGGACTTAGGAGATCTGGGGGTCCCAGAGCCAATATAAGGGGAGGCTGGAGATGGGGAGAGATTGAATGGCTGGGAAAGAGGGTGCAAGAGGGGATTGGTGCAAGATAAGGGGATGCATGGTGTACACATTGCTGGGGAAGATGGTTTCAAGGGGCGCAGGGTTTTGCAGAGGGGATTCCAGGGGCTTCCTGTGCCCAGGAAAGGGTGTCCATTGCTCCCCAGTTTCAAGGAAAGGGGAGTCACAGAGGGGAGACCTGGGAATGGAGGAGTTGGCGGCCCTCACTGTGAAAGAACAGGGGGTCTGGAGGCTAGGAAAGGAGGGAATGAGGATCCAGGTCCCAGAATCAAGGCAAAGGTGAAGGCTGGGGACTGGTGACGATGGAATGGCCAGGAAAGGGAGTGCAGGGGTATTAGTGGAGGACAAGGGGTGTAGGGTAAGGGGTCCCAGTGCCATATGAGGGGACTCAGGGGGTCCCAGAGTGGAGAAGTTGGTGCAGGGGGTGTCAGTACCGGGGTTGGAGTGCTGGGGGGTGGGTCCCAGTGCACAGGAATGAGGATTCATAGCAGTCCCAAGGTCAAAGAAATAGGGTGTACAGGGATTGAGAGATGTAGGATGGGAGATTCAGAGGGTGCCCAGTGTTGAGCACAGGTGAGTCATGGGTTAGCGAGAGCCAGGACAGCTGGGTAGGGGGGCTAAAGGGGTACCCAGTGTTAAGGAAAGGGGAAAGGCAGCAATGGGGATGGAGGGGGTCCCAGGACAAATGAAAAGGAGGATCTGGAGGCTGGAGAGGCGGGGTGGCTGGGAAAGGGGGTTCAGGGTCATTCTGTGCTGGAAATGGTGGATCAGGCAGTCCTGGTGCTCTTGAATTGAGGTTCAGGGTTGCTGGTGCTGGGAACTGCAGTTCAGGGGGTCCCAGGGTAAGGAAAGGCAGGGATAAGGGTGGGGAGAGGCAAGACCTCTGGGACAGAGGCTTCAGGGCATCACTGGTGTTGAGAAAGGGAGGATTTGGGGACTGGAAGAAGCAGGAATGGATTTGGGGACTGGGAAAGGCAGGAATGGGCAGCAGGTGCCATGTTCAAGGGAAAGGGAGAGGCTGGGGGCTGGGAAAGGTGGTATGGCCGGGAAAGAGGATGGAGGGTTGTGCCAGGGCCAGGGAATGGGGTGTAGGGCAGTCTCGGCACACGGGAATGTGAGGTTCAGGTTTCGGACAATGGCGGTTCCAAGGTTCCAGTTCCCAGGAATGGCAGTTCAGGAGTGTCCCAGTGCCGGGAGTCCCACGCACCCCTCGCTTACCCCCCCCAGACCACCCCCAGCCCCAGCACCAGAGCCATCGATGGGGCTGGTCTGCTGCAGCCCTGGCCCCAGAGGTTGGCGCTGCTGTTTCCTGCCAGCCAATGGCAGCTGGGGATGCTCGTGATGGAGGAGACCCTGGGCAGGGGCATGTGAAGCTCCTGGCCAGTGGTGAATGCCCTTCTTTTGGCTCAGGCCACCCCCAGGGTCAGTGCTTGGGTAATGTCCCCATGGCCACCCCCAGGGCCACTCCTTGGGTAATGTCCCCACAGCCACCCTCAGGGCCACCACTTGGGTAATGTTCCCACAGCCACCCCCAGGGCCACTGCTTGGGTAATGTCCCCATGGCCACCTCCAGGGCCAGTGCTTGGGTAATGTCTCCATGGCCACCCCCAGGGCCAGTGCTTGGGTAATGTCTCCATGGTCACCCCCAGGGCCACCACTTGGGTAATGTCCCCATGGCCACCTCCAGAGCCATCGCTTGGGTAATGTCCCCATGGCCACCCCCAGAGCAGTCACTTGGGTAATGTCCCCACAGCCACCCCCAGGGCCACCACTTGGGTAATGTCCCCATGGCCACATCAGTTGAGATTAGATGTACTGGATGCTGGCCAGTAGCGGTAATCTGATAACACCTCCCTGAGGAGGAAGGACCCATCACCCGCTCACAAAACGTCCATGGGAGTTGCGACACCCAAATCACTCAAAACAGCAGGTTTGCACCCCACAGCCCCTCACTCTTCTCTGAAGGCATCTCCAGGATATCACTGCAGCTTGTCATGGCCGTCTACAAGGTGACAGTAGCAACCGGTGACATGGTGGAAGCTGGGACCAACAACTCCATCTCCATCACCTTGGTGGGCACCAACGGCGAGAGCCGCCAGACCACCGTCTCCTTCTTGTTCCTGCCAGGGAAGGTGGGGATGGGGATAGGGGCACAAGGGGTGGTAGAGCTGTCCTGGGGACTTGAGGGGTGGCACAGGCTGCCCCAGGGATGTGAGGGGCTGCATGGACTGTCTTGGAGATACAAGAGGATGGTGGGAAGGAATTTGAGAGAGATAGAGGGTTACAGGAGGTTTCTGGAGGAAAAAAAATTTGGGGAGGAGGGTGCATAGTGGTCCTGGGGGGATTGGAGGAATGGTGTTCTGGGAGGATGGAGGAAAAGGACTTTGAGGGGATGGTGGAGGATAAGAATCCTGGATGCAATGGAAGCAAGTGGGGATGCTTTGAGCCCCTTCTCTTCTGGTGTCCCCAGTGCCACCACAGGGCATCTGCCCATCCCCCCAGACGCCATTTCCTCCTCTCCAGGAGAGGAGCCTCTCTGTGCGCTGCGGGCAGGACTTGGGCCCCATTGTCCTCATCCGCCTGCATAAGTGGCGGCTCTTCCTGGAGGATGCCTGGTTCTGCAAGGATGTCCGGGTGACAGCCCCCAACGGCACCCTGTATCGCTTCCCCTGCTACCAGTGGCTGGAGGGGGTCACCACGGTGGAGGTGCGGGAGGGCTCAGGTAGGACCCACCCTGCTCCCATCCTCCTCTGACGGCCAGAGGTCCGACTTTTGACATCCCCCTTTTTTCTAGGGAAGAAGCTGGTGGATGACAAGCTGCAGATCCTCAAGGAACATCGTCAGCGGGAGCTGGCAGCACGGCAGGAGGCTTACAGGTGACAGCAGGGACATGGGGACAAGGCCTACTTTGGCCAGGTGGGCTAGTCAGCAATGATGCTGATGTCTGCTCCCATTTTTCCCCCTGCTCAGGTGGAAGAACTTTGCCCAGGGCTGGCCACGTTGCCTCAGCGTGGACTCCATCTTCGAGCTGGACTCCAACATCCAGTTCTCCCGCATCAGGGCCAACAACTTCACTGGTTTCCTCATCTTCCAGTAAGCAGTGCCCTGAGACCATGGAGGACCTGGGTGACGGCAGGGAAAGGGGCCAGAGAGGGCAAGGGGTGTGCTGAGGTCCCCCCTCTGCTCTGTAGAGGGGCCTCCCACTTTCTGTCAGGGTTTCTATTGAGACGCACCTCCTGGAACAGCCTAGATGAGATGCGCACTATCTTCTCCCGGACACAGGGCCGGGACATTGGTGAGTGCCTTGTGTGTTGTCCCCTGCCCTTTCCCCTGCATCACTCAGGGCTTCACAAGATGTGTCTGGAGGATGGTTAAGTGGGTGCTGATGTCTGACCATCCCCTTAGTCCCTGAGTATGTGGCCAAGCACTGGCAAGAAGATGACTTCTTCGGCTTCCAGTTCCTCAATGGCAACAACCCCATTGTCATCCATCGCTGCACCACACTGCCGGTCAACTTCCCAGTGACACCTGAGATGGTCGCTGGCTCACTGGGAGGTGGCACTGACCTGGGCAAGGAGCTGCAAGAAGGTCGGATTTTCATTGTGGACTACAAGGTGCTGGAGGACATCCCAACCGACACCATTTATGGACGCCAGCAGTACGCAGCGGCCCCACTCTGCTTGCTTCACCAGGGCACTGATGGGCTCCTGCGCCCCATTGCTATTCAGGTAAGGATGTCCCACCCCAAATGCTGCCATCAGGAGGGTGGCAATGGTCCTAGATCACAGGGTGGTGTCCCACAGCTCAGCCAAACGCCAGGACCATGCAGCCCCATCTTCCTGCCGAGTGATGATGAATGGGACTGGCTGTTGGCCAAGACCTGGGTGCGCAATGCTGACTTCTACAGCCACCAGCTCCTCACCCACCTGCTGAGGACCCACCTGTTTGGGGAGGTCTTCGCTGTCGCCACCCTGCGCCACCTGCCTACCTGTCACCCCCTCTTCAAGGTAAGGTCCCCCTTCAGGGCCACCTGCTGCTCCCCGCCTGCAGATCTGAGGGCAGTTTGCTTCACCTGATAGCCCCCCCAGCTCCATGAAGGGGTCCCTGATCACCTGCCAGGTCTTTGTTCCCCCCTCAGCTCCTCATGCCCCACTTCCACTTCACACTGCACATCAACACCTTGGCTCGCACTGTCCTCATCAACCCAGGTGGCCTCATTGACAAGGTAAGCCCTGGGGACTGAGAGCACTGGGCTCTGCTGGGGCACTGGGGCCTGTTGGGAGCACTGAGGGGCACTGAATGCTTTGGGGTATTGGGAGGCATGGGGGTGTACTAGGGACACTGGCGGTCTACTGAAGTCCACAGGGACACTGGAGTCTTGGAGGTGCTGGGGTCTGCTGGGGGCACTGGAGGTATTGGATTCTGCTGGGGACAGTGGGGTCTCCTGGGAGCCTTGGGGTCTACCGGAAACACTGGGGGGGTACTGGAGTGCTACTGGAACCAATGTGAAGTACTGGCATGTACTGGGGTGAGAGACCTGGGAGACACCAGAGAACATGGCGGGGAGGACACTGGAGAGCACTGGGCTGTATGGGAGTACCGGGTGTGTTCGTGGAGGGACCTGTACTCTGGGAGCAGTGCAGGGTACTGGGGTGTACTAGGAGCACTGGGGGACACTGAAGTCTGGCACCTCCTGCCCTCCCCAACCATGGGTGGCCCTCCTCCCAGGGCTCAGGGGTGACCTATGAGGGGCTGCTGCTGGTGGTGCAGCGAGGCCTGGAGCAGGTGACCTACACGTCCCTGTGCCTCCCCGATGACATCCGCCACCGTGGTATGTCCCATGTCCCCAACTATCACTATCGAGATGATGGGATGAGACTCTGGGAAGCCATTGAGAGGTGAGACTGGTTTTGGGGGGTGGAGAGTGGTCCTGGCATGCCCCAGGATCCCACAATCACCTCGTCCCTACGGCAGCTTTGTCACCGGCATTGTGACATTCTACTACGGTGGGGATGCAGCCGTGAGCGGGGACACCGAGCTGCAGGCCTGGGTGATGGACATCTTCACCAATGGCTTCCTGGGCAGGACCTCCTCAGGTAGCACACCTGTGGCTGCCACAGGATGTCCTCAGGGAAGGCAGGGTACAGGCAGGTCCCTGAGGTTCTTGGCTGTCCCCATCCCCACCCAGGTGTTCCCTCCTCGCTGCAGACAGTGGCAGAGCTCATCAAGTTCCTCACCATGGTGATGTTCACCTGCTCAGCGCAGCACGCAGCCGTCAACAATGGGCAGGTGGGACATGGGCCAGGGACCCAAAGGATATCCCCAGCTGTCCTCCAGCCATGCTGGGGACGTGTCCTCTTCCCTCTCCTCTGTGCATAGGAAGGATGCCCCCGTGCTGAACCAATGTCTATGTCACACCTCTCCACATGCCACAGGGATGTCCCCATCCATCCTATATCCATGTTGGAAGGATGTCCTCACCCTACATCCCCATCCAATGGTCCCCATGGCAGACGATGTCCCCTTCCATCCTCTCTTCATACTGGAGGACATGTCCCCATTCATCTCCCTTGCCATGCTGAGATGTTCCCATCTGCCCCCTCTCTGTTCCAAAGAATGTCCCCACCTGTCTCCTTGCTGTTTTGGGGGGATGTCCCCACCCATCCCATCACTGTTTTGGAGGCATGTTCTCTGCAGTGACCTATCCCCCTGCAGTATGATCTGGGGGCCTTCGTCCCCAACGCCCCGTCCTCCATGCGCCACCCACCACCCTGCGAGAAGGGCCGGGCCTTCCTCCAGCACTTCCTCGACACCATCCCTGAGGTGGCCACCACTGCCAACATCCTGGTGGCTCTGATTCTCCTCAGCTCCCAGCTCAAGGACAGGGTGAGTCTGGCCCCACAGCCCCCATGTGCTCCCCCCAACAGCTCTGTGGAGCTGGGAAACTGCAAGAGGTGTCCACAAGGGTGGATGTCACCATCTTTGGTGTCACCAAGCTTAAGGGACAGCCACCATTGCTCCACATCTACCAGGGTGCCAGGGAACCCCTGAGTGGCACCAAGGGGTTGAAGCTGGAGGTTTCATGTCCCTGTCCCCCCCCAGAGGCTCCTGGGACAGTATCCAGAGGAGTGGTTCACAGAGGCAGAACCCCGGCGGCTCATCCGGGCCTTCCAAGGGCAGCTGGAGGAGATCCGGGACCGGATTGAGGAGAGGAACCACATGGCTGAGCTGAGATACAACTACCTGAACCCTCTGGAGACAGAGAACAGCATCTCCATCTGAGCACAGGAGCTGCACCTGCTCAGCACCCCCAGCATTCCCAGCACCCTGCATCTGGGCATCCCCAGCACCCAGCACACTCAGAACCCCACATATGGTCACCCCCAGCACCCAACAACCCCAGTATCTGGACACGCAGTGCACCCAGCAGCTCCAGAACACCCAGCATCCTGCATCCGGGCACCCCCAATACACAACCACCAGCATCTGGATATCCAATACACCCAGCACTCCCAGCATCCATTACATGGCCATCCCCAACACCCTTGTCACCCAGCATCCCACACTTGGACAACCTCAGCAACCCCACGACCCTGCACCTGGAGATTATCAGCATCTACCCCCCAGCACCCTCAGCACCCCCTGCTCCATTTTCTTCTCCCCAATAAATGCCAGCTTGTCAATCAAACCCTTGCTGCTTGTAGGCGTACCCTAAAACCACAGGGATCCACACAGCCCCCACTCAAAGTGGGAAGCTGTACTGAGGCAACTGGGTGACATGACAGAGTTCCCAGTGCTCCCCATGTCCATCACTGGTCCCCAGTGACCCCGGTGCTCCCTGCAGTGCTGCCCTTGTTGTGGGCAGAGTGGAAGCTTCAAACAAAGTTTATTAGAGGAGCTCCTTTTGAGACACAGGGTACAGAAAAGACCCCCCAACACCCCCAAAACCTACCCACAACCCCCTGGCTTTCTAAACTTCTCAGAAGGGAATGTGAGAGCAGCTGGATCTAATCCAAGTCCAGCTTCCTTGGCATCCTCACGGGCAAGGTGCTCCAGCCCCACCTCGGAGGCCCTTCAATAAACCTGCTCAGGCTTCCAGACATCTTTCCTGTGTTGAGTAACCAAAACCAAGGCACAGTAACCTGGATAATCCACATCCTTAATCTTCTGGTCACACAGCCCAGGGTGCTCCTGGCCTTCCTTGGTGCCAGGGCACATGGCTGCCTCTTGCTCAGCTCCCTGTCCACCAAGACCTTTCCCACAGGGATACTCCCAGCCAGGCAGCTCCAGTGGGTGCCACTGCAGGGACCAACACTGGCATTTGTCCTGGGATTTCATGAGTGTGTGAACTGAAATGACACAGGTAACCAAGACAGCCAAAATCCACAGCTGAAGTGTAAAGAGCAGATTTATTCTATCACCACACTAGCAAAATGGGGACACATACAATCCTAAGCTTATTCCATCTTAACAGGGCAAAAAGCATGCATGCCAAGGCTGTTCCCCTGCCATAACATACCACAGGGCCTATCACAGGCACATTCTTTCACAATGATGTGCTTTTGCAATCTCCAAGCTTCTTATCTCTCTTCCTTCTCATCAGGAGACCTAGACTTGTGAAAAACGCTTTTTAGAACTTTTTTTCAACATCCTGTTATCTTCTGCAGAAATTCCATTTCTCAAAGCAGGCAGAAAACAGCCCAAAGCAACCACAATATTTGAAATTTCCCCCACCGAATATTAGCATCTTTCAGCTGCAAGGTCATCTTTGATAGAAAATATTACTTTTTCTTATTTTTTTCTTCCTTGCCTTTTCTTATTTTTTCTTCCTTTTCTTCCTTTTCTTCCTTCCTTTTGCTTTTAGCCCCTTCCCCCCCTCAGTGAGGTTCCTGCCAATACATGCTTTCTTCCTCCTTGCAGCTCTTCACTGAATGCAGAGACCTGAGAGACCTTTCCAGTAAAGACTCAGGCAAAGAAGCCACTGCATCCCTCAGCATCAATATTAGTGTCTGCCAGTATTAAATCCCCCTCCCTGTTCTGAAGCAGCCCTGCACAGCACAAAAGACGGACCGAAATTCCCTGTCTGTTGCTGGCCTTGCTGTTACCCCTGTCAGTGTCTTCATGGCTCCTGTTTGTAACCTGTCCTGTGACATCCCAGCCCTGATCCCTTCACATGTCCCCAGAGCCCCTGTGCAGGCCCAGGGCAGGACAGGAGCACTGTGGGTGGGAACGGCCCCTGTGCCGTGGTGCCCACAGCAGCCTTGGGGCTCTGTGCCCCATGGCCTCCCTGCTGGGCAGCCTCTGCCAGCTCCTGCACAGCCCGTGGCCCCTGTGGGCCTGCACAGACAGCCCTGCCCCGGGCTCTGCCAGGCTCTGGGCCAGCAGAGAGGCCGGGCAGGGCTGGCCATGGCCAAGAACGGGCCCTGATCCCCGCAGGAGGATGGAGCTAGGCCACAGCCAAACTGCCCCGCAAACCTGGGCTGAGCAGCCAGGGCTGACAACGGCTGGGGACAGAGGCTGGGGAGGACAAATGTCCTGGGCCCCCTCCCTGCTCTGTGCATGCCACCAAGGGCACAGAGCAGCCTCCTCTCTGGGCCACTTGCCTGTTTTCAGTGCCTTCCACAGGCGCTGGCCCTGCCCCACAAGGCCTGGGCTGAGTCCTGCCCCTGCACACTCCCACGGGCTGAGATGGACACTGATGGTTTCTGTGCCAGGCTCTCTCAGCCCAGCCCAGCTCCCTCCAAGCTCTGCCAGCTGCCCTGAGCTCTCTGCAGCACCAGGGGGCTCTCCCCAGCACAGCCCAGCCGGCTCTGGCCCCTCAGCTCTGCTCAGGGCAGGCTGCTCTGGGCAGGGGCCCCATGGCCTCAGCCCCTTGGAAGGGGACAGCTGCAGCTGGAGCTCAGAGAGGGCTCAGCCCCAGCCATGGGGAAGGTGCTGGGCCAAGGGAAAAGGAGGCTCCCTGTGTGCCCTGCTCTCCTCTCCAGGAGATCCTGAGAGCTCTGCAGCCCCTCCTGCCATCTCATTTCCTTAGGCCAGCACAACAGCCCTGGCCCTCATGGTCCTAAAGAGCTTCTCCTGTTCCAGGCACAGGGCCCATTCCAAGGCTGGTGCAGCCAGAAAGTTGTTCTCATTTCCTGTTCATTCCTGCTCGGCTGAGGATGAATCTCAAGACCAAAAAAAAAGCCCCTGCAGGTTAATTTATTTCATTTAAATACAAAGTGAGTCTCCCTATTTACACAAATTCTCTGGGTCACACAAGCTTGGTGGATGCTGAAGGAGGAGAGGATGAGTAATGACATTTCTTCTTAAAGACAACAACATCAGAAGTGGAGAAGAAAAGATGTGTAAATAAGGAAAGACAGACTTGATCTGTCATGCAGTGGGAGTCAGAGGACAACAGGAGGCTACGGCTGCTCAAATGCATCCAGTCCTAAGTTTCTTCAGGGCATCCTTGAGCCCCAGGGTCCTCAGGCTGTAGATGAGGGAGTTTAGTGCTGGAGGCACCACTGAGTACAGAACTGACACCACCAGGTGTAACAATGGGGAGGAGGTGAGGAGGGGCTTCAGGTAAACAAACATGGAAGTGCTGATAACAGGGAAACCAGACAGGTGAGAGAAGCACATGGCTTTGTGCTGTCCCTGCTCAGAGGGGATCCTCAGCATGGCCCTGAAGATCCGCACAGTGTAGGAAAAAATGAGTACAAAACACCTAAATCCTAAAGAGACACTAAACATGAGAATCCCAACTTTGACCAGTTACTTTCAGAGATGCTCCAGTCTCCAGATTCTCAGAGACTTGAACCTCTGTTGCCATGGAGACTCAGAACCCTGTAAGGCCAAGGAAGGGCCTGTTGAAGATGAAGGCTGGAAGAGAGTCATTGCAGGTACCAGGAGAGAGGGTCCTCCTGGGAACCTGACAAGTAGGACAGGTACCTTCTACAACAAGTGAGAGACCCCGGAACTAGGCAGCCAGGCAACTGATGAGGTGGGTGAAGGTGCTTCTGGGATAGAGGAGTCTCCTAAAGCAACGCCACCTGCATCCCTCATCACGATCCCCTCCGTTAAGAGGAAAAGAAGGGCAGTTTAATAGGAGACTTCCTTTTGAGGAGAATGGAGGACCCAGTTTGAAGATAGGACCCAACTCACAGTGAAGTCTGCAGTCTTCCAGGGGCTTGGGTAAGAGACATGACTGGAAAACTCTCCAGTCTAGTAAGGCCCTCTGATTACTATCTGCTATCGGTTTTTCAGGCTGGCAGTGACAAAATAATAAAGAGACGTTCAAGGGCAATCAAAAGAGATTTCAAAGCCTTGGGACAATCGGTGGCAGGATCAGGAGCACAGGTAGTGATTTCCTCCATCCTTCTGGTAACAAGGAGCAACATTGACAGGAATATCAAGATCCATCACATCAATACGTGGGTCCAAGGCTGATGCAATTGGAAAAAAATTGTGTTATTTGATCATGGGATGATCTATTCAACACCTGGTCTACTGACACCTGATGGGATTCACCTTTAAGAGGGAAAGGGATGTCACCAGTGATGACATGCCAAAACTTGAGGAAAGGAGCACTAATAGCATTCCTCAATCCTGCTACAACATACCACACCTGAAATATTTCTACACCTCAGGCAGCATGAGTAACTAACAAGATGAGTTGGAAGCTCTGGCCCACTGCCAGAGATTTGAAATCACTGGCATAAGTGAAACCTGGTGGGATGAGACAAGTCTGTGATAGGAGTGCCCCGTTGGATGGTTAAATGCTCTTTCAGAAGGGTAAGCAGGGCAGGAGAGGTGTGGGGTGGCACTGGATGTAATGGAAGACCTGGAATGTCTGGAGCCCACAGCTGGCAATGGCACAGCTGAAAGTGTCTGGGTGAGAATCAAGGGGCAAACAATGCAGATGTCACCATGGGAGTCCACCACTGACCACCCAGGATAGGATAGTGAAGAGTTATTCTTTGAGGAACTAAGGGACACTTCCAAGAAAAGATGCTCTTCTGGATCTGCTGCTTGTCAACAGAGAGGATCTGGTGAGCAAAATGGAGACTGGTGGCCATCTTAGCCACAGAGACCACAGAGCAATCAAGTCTAAAATCTCTGTTGACAGGAGCAAAAGTGCCAGCAAAACTTCAGCTTTGGCCATGAGAGCATACCTCAGGCTGTTCCAGGAACAAATGAGTACCCAGAAGATGTTTCTGCAGGTGCTGGGGTCCATCACTGCATCACCTTCTAAGGGCACAGGAGCAGTAATTCCTAAATGCTGGAAGTGAAGCAGGTAAGGTAGAAGGCTGACATGGCTGAACAGGGATTTCCCCTTGGATATAAGGAAAAAAGGAAGGTGTGTGCCCAGTGGAAGAAAGGTCAGGTAACACAGGAAGAATACAGAGACACTGCTCAACACTGTAGGAAGAAAATTTGTGTGGCCAAAGCTCAATTGGAATTGAAGCAGCCAGAATTGTGGGGAACAAAAGAAGTTTTTTCAAATATATAATGGCAAAACAAAGGGTAGAAATAACATTGTCCCATTGCAGGATGAGGATGGTCCCCTCATAAACAGGAACATGCACAAGGCAGATGTGTTTAATACACTCTTTGCCACTGTCTTAAACACAGATGATAGACCAGGAGAATTTCAGTGCAGAAGATCAAGAATGATCAACTCCCAGCTGACTGTGCACTTGTGTGGGATTTCCTGATCCAGCTGGATCCCTACAAATCTATGGGGTCAGCTGAGGTTCATACAAGAATATTCAAAGAGCTGCTGATGTCATTGCAAAGCCTCTCTTGATGATTTTTGAGTTCTCTTGGCAAACCGGAGAAGTCCTAGCTGACTGGAAGCCGGCAAATGTTGTCCCAATTTTCAAGAAGGGCAAGAAGGAGGACTCCGGAAACTACAGCCCTGTCAGTGTAACTTCAGTGTCCAATGATATAACAGAAAAGATTACTCTGGGAGGTAATGTGTAGCACCGTGTGGCTACAGTGATCATCCTGTCCAGGGAGGTAGAGCCCCGGCAGGGAAACAGATGAAACATGTCTCTGTTTTGTTAACAGGGAGCCCATTTTATTTCCCACCACACCCTCCCCCGACCAAGGCGGGGAGGGAAGAGAAGGCAAAGAGGCCGCAGGGGCAGGGTGGTGGGGTTTTATTGGGTATTGCAGGGGAGGAGTCTAGGGTTTGGGTCAAGGGAGGAGATAACCTAAGGACAGCAAGATCAGATTTCAGCCTCCTCAAAATGGGACAATTCCACAGTAATGAAAAATACCTGGATGACACTGCTGTTATCGGTCACAGCCAGCACAGCTTCATGAGGGGAAAGTCCTGCTTGTTGAACCTGATTTCCTTCTAAGACAGGGCAACTCATGTGGTTGATCCAGGAAAGCCAGGAGATGGAATGTGTGCTGGACTTCAGCAAAGGTTTTGATACTGTCTCTCCCAGGACCCTTCTGGACAAACTGTCCAGCCCACAGCTGAATAACTGTGTTAGGGGTTGGGCACAAAGGGTGACAGTGACAGGTGAAATCAGGCTGGCACCTGTCACTAGTGGGATTTCACAGGGACCCATCATCAGCCCAGTTCTCTTCAGCATCCTCATAAATGGCTTGAAGGAGCACTCGAATACTAAGAAAGTTTGCCAACGACACTAAACTGGGAGGAGCTATCGAGTCCTGCAAAGGCAGAGGCTTTGCAAAAAGCCTCAACAAATCAGAGATGTGCACAATCACCAACCGTGTGAAGTTTAACAAGGACAAGTGCAGGATTCTGCACCTGAGACAGGGTGCCCCTGGTTGTGTGGACTGGGGAGTGAGATGCTGGAGAGCAGTTGTGGGATGGGGCTTGGAGGTCCTGGTCAATGTCAAGTTGGATCTAAATCAGCAGTGCTCTGGCAGCCAGGAGGCCCATCCATGTTCTAGGGTCATCCCTGGCCAGGGAGGGGACTGTCCTCTGCTTTGCTCTGGGGCAGCCTTCACCTCAAGTCCTAGGGGCAGTTTTGGGCACCAAAACATAAAAAAGACATTTAGCCATTGGAGAGCATCCAAAAAGAGGCCACAAAGATGGGAGGGGTCAGGAGGGTCTGCTTTATGAGGAGCGTTAGAGGTCACTTTATCTGTTCAGCTGGAGAAGAGGAGACTGAGGGGAGACTTCACTGAGCTCTTCAACATTCTCCCAAGGGGCAGTACAGAAGCAGGTACTGACCTCTTCACTCTTGTGACCAGTGGCAGGACTCAAGGAAACAGCTGGAGCTGAGTCAGGGAGGTTTAGGTGAGATATCAGGAAAAGGTTGGTCAGAGGTTAGTCAGGCACTGGAACAGGCTACCCAGGGAAGTGGTCACAGCTCCAAACCTGTCTGAGCTCAAGGAGCATTTGGACAATGCTTTCAGCCCATGGTGGGATTGTTGGAGTGTCCTGTGCAAGGCGTAGAGTTGGACTTGATGATCCTGATGAGTCCCTTCCAACTCAGCACATTCTGTGCTTCTATGAACTCTGTTCTGCCCCAAGACTTGTGCTCAAACCCCCTGTCTCACCCACTGGAGAAGGACAGCTGTGCCCAGAGGAACAAAACCCATCAAGTCTGGTTTACACAAGAGGCTGTACCAGGTGAACTGGAAAAGGGAGCAGATCAGGCCCCCTCACTCTTTTTTCTCTCTGTTTTCCCTGCCTTTCTTTATTCTCCCTCTCTCTCAGATTTTTCTCTGCCCAGCTCTGGCCCATCCACACACAGCAGCACTAACGCACGATTGAAGCACTGGAAATATTCTTTGTTTCCTTCCCTGGCTGTGCCTGAGTAAAGCACACCTCTCCTGTTCTATCCCATTCTCCACACAAACTGTGTGGTGGGGCTGGAGACACTGTGGAGCTGTGCTGCACCTTGTAAGCCAGAGCCTTGGAGGAGTTTGTGGTTGCAGCAGAGAACTCATTGAACTGTTGGGTACAACAAAGTGTAACAGTTCCTCAAGATGTGTCTGAGTCTTTGTTCAGCTTGATGGGAATTTATAACAAACATCACTCCCCTACTGGTGGGTCATGACAGAGATCCTGGGGCTTCCTGCTTTCCATACTCCCCCCCTCCCTTCTCCAGGCTGCTGGGGGTCCCCCCCCCTCTATAGGCCTGCTGTTTCAGAATCCCAGGGCTCCCTGCTCTCTGGGCAGCTGGGGACCCCGGGGGTTCCCCCTCTCTGAGCTGTTTGTGATTCTGAGGGTCTCCTTGTGAGAGACTGGGATGTTCTGGGTTAATGGCTCAAACAATTGGCCATTTGCAAAAGCGGGGGGACTTCGCTGATTATATGCAAGAGAACAGCCCAAGTGCAGAGGGTGTGAGCCCCAGAGGATGATCATGACAAATCAACCTTTGCTTAGCAAAAAACTGGGCTTTGAGCCAATTCGGGGAAGAGGCCTATAAGCAGCTGATCCAGCAAGGACAGTGCTTTTGATCAGGGCAATTTCATCCTTCACACAACTGGATCAGTTGTAATGTCCTGAGGGACATACTGGGACATTCAGACAGAGGGCTGAAGGTTTTCAACCCTTCTGATGGGGCATAATTAGCCCAACTACTGTGACTGAGAGACAGATGTCATGTCTTAGCAGATATCATAAACCATCAAAGATCCTTGAAGTGCCCCAGACTAATTTCTGGGGTCTTCCACCAGAGAACTGCATATGATCCACAGTGTTGCAATAAATCCACAGTGTTGTAACGGATAGTGCAAACTCCCCCTTCCAGGGGAAGTACATGGACCTTCCTACCTAAACCCAAGTGTATATTAACCATTGAAGTTTGTGTTTCATAGCCTTCAACCACCCCCAACAAATCAAGACTGTGACCGTCACTTCGACCAACTGACACCAAAATTGCAACAATCAAGTCCCATGTCTGGATCCACAGATTGTTATACCTTTCTACTCTTATACTTTCTTTCTTTTTCTTTCTTTTCCTTATACATTTTCTTATGTATTGTTTTTATGCTTTTATATTATTGCATTTCTATAGATAATAATAACCAAAATGGTTGCCTACCTCCTTTCCATTGCATCCAAATTGGAGGGTTCTAAACAACCTGCATAAAGATAGGTAGATAGGTTGGTGGGTAGATAGATAGATAGATAGATAGATAGATAGATAGATAGATAGATAGATAGATAGATAGATAGATAAACACCAGTATAATCTTCAGAGGCTGGTCATAACCACCTCTCTCCAGGCTCCCCACTCTCCAGGATCCTGGGAGTCCCCTATCTTCAGGGTTCCCTTTTCAGCATCCCAGGGATTCAACGGCTCCCCACCTCTCCAGGCTCTTTCCTTCTCCAGGGTCCCCTCTCTCAGGGCTACAAGGCAATCCGCCTCTCCACTCTCCTGGGGGTCCCCGCTCTCTATGCTTCCCCCTTTCAGGCTCTTCCCTCCCCTCCAGGCTTTCAGGGGTTCCCCCTGTCGAGGTTCCCTACTTCAGGGTCACGGGGGGTCCCAAGACTCCCCCCTTTTCAGGATCCCTCCTCTCCGGGCTCCCTCCTCTCCATTCTTCCTCTGCCTCCAGGCTGGTACGGGTCCTCAGGTTTCCGTGTGGCCCCTCTCCACTGTCCCCATTCCGGGGGACCCAGAACTCCCACGCCCCATCCGGCTTCCCCGGGAGCGTCCCCAAAACCGGGGTCACATCTCCGCCCTCCAGCCCGCCATCGGCAGCGGTCTCCCATGCAGTTCTGGGCCGGCAGCGGAGGCTGCGGTGCCTGACGGGGGAAGGGGCAGCCCCAGCACGGGGGGCATCCCCCTCCCGCCGCCGCGCCTCTGCCGCCACTGGGACCGTCCTCCTAAAGAAACACTTCCTGGGGCCTTCGCAGTGTCCCCCCAGGAGGCATTTGCGGTTCAGCTTTGGAATCCTGCAAGGACGAAACATTCCCCCAACGCCCCCAAAAGAAAACAAAACAGAGACCCACCCCAAGATATTTGGGGTGAACTTGAAATAGCTCCCCCCCACACACACAAAAAAATCCCAGGGACACTCCACTTTCCACCTCCCCACCCCCCCGATATTTGGGGCGCGCTCCCCATCCCTGGTCACCTGCGGGATGTCGGGATGAAGACGATGCTACCGAGGGGAGGGGCCGGGGGCTGCGGATATACCGTTAAGCTTCTTCCTTTTCCACTTCCCGCTCCTCCTCCTTGTTCTCCGTAATTCCACCTCCTTCTCCTCTTACCTCCATCCCTTCTCTCGCTCCTTCTTCATTCTTCCTCCTCCATTCCTTCTCCTCCTTTGCCCAAGACCAGCGCTCACCCTCCCCCCAAAACCCCTTCTGTCCCGTAGGACGAGCAGGGATGGAGCTGGGGCAAGTCAGGATGGGCAGCGCTGGGCTCTTGACTGCTCACCAACTGCTGTGGTGCAACACGGGAAGGGGAAAAGTAGAGGAAACGAGAAAATTGGTGAATGAGGATAAAACTTTGGGGGTTGTGGCCTCCCTAGTTGGGGACTTCCACTCCTTTGGGCTTATCTCAGGAGCTTGGAGATCTTGGAAGGGGGAATGCAGAGATGGGTGGGGAATCCCAAGGGATTTTGGAGGTAGGATGAGGGGCTGTGTGAGCCCCTTCCTGGGGCTCAGCAGAGTCTAGCTGATGGAAACCCCCAGGTGTTCCTGGAGCCCTGGGCTTAAGACTTGTCACCACCTTCAGATGGTAGTTCTGGCAGGAGCTTCACTCGTGGCTCTGCCTGCAGCCGGAGAGCTTGTAGGGACCTCCTCCAGATGAGTCCTAGAGATGTTCCAGGAGCTTTGGGCTCACAGTGAAGCCTTTCCCATAGTTTTGGCATCCAGAGGGTCTCCCCAGCATGGATCAACTGGTGCTTGATGAGGTTGGAGCTTCTTCCAAAGCTTTTTCTGCAGTCCTAGACCATGTAGGATCTGGTGGTGAGTTGATCCTGGCTGGATGCTGGGTGCCACCAAAACCACTCTGTCCTTGCTCTCTGCATCTGAACACAGGAGAGAAAATATAAGGAAAGGCCCAGAAGTTGAGATAAGGACCAGAAGAGATCCCTCACTGACCACAGTCATGGTCAAAACAGACTCAGCCTGGAACTAAGAACTGAATTTATTACCAAACAAATGAGCAAGATAATAAGAAATAAAATAAATCATGAAAACCCCTTCTCCTTATTCCACCCTCCTTCCTGGGCTGTCCCTTCTCCCTCCAGCAGTGCAACGAGGTGGGAATGGTAGCCATGGTCAGTTCATCACACCTTGTTCCTGCCACTGTTTAGGGAAAGGAGTCAGAGTCCTTCCCCTGTCCCAGCATGGGTTCCCCATAGGGCCTCAAGTCCTTCCAGCAAAGCTGCCCCAGCATGGCCTCCTCTCTCCAGGTTTGCAGGTCCCTGCAGGGTGTCTGCTCCAGCAAGGTCTTGCCAACTCATCAGATCCTTTTTAAGCATCCACCTGCTTCAGTATGGACTTCCCATGGGTTCACAGCTCTCTTTTGGGCATCCAATCTCAAGGGAATCTCTGTTCCAGCACCTGGAGCACCTCCTGGCCCCACTTCTCCACTGACCTTGGTGTCTGCAGAGCTGTTCCTCTCACATACTCTCATTCTGTGTTGCAGTGCGTGATTGAGGTTTTCAAATTCTGCTCTTCTCTGCACCCAATTCCATTTGTACAAGAACGTTTTTTTCCTTCTTAAATATATTATCATCACCATCTCTGATGGGCTCAGCCTTGGCCAGCAGCAGGTCCATCCTGGAGCTGGCTGCCATTGGCTCTACTGGACATGGGAGAAGATTCTGGCAGCTTCACGCATCAGCCACCCCTGTAGCCCCCTGCCCCCACTACCAAAACCCAATACAGTCCCCTTGTTTCCATGAGGCTCTGCAGTGTCACAATGTCCCTTGGGCACCAGGAGACCCTGCAGGGTTGTGAACACACCTGGTACAGGTGGAGCTGCAGGTTGAACTCTTGGGGGAGTCTAGAGAGACAAGAGGCCATGAACTGTCAATCCTTTGCACAATAAAGGGCTCAGGGGCCTGTGGTGCAGCCCAGGGAGGGACACTGAGAGACTGCAGGAGCCGAGGACTCTGGAGCAAGAGCTGAGACTTGAGACTGGGGCACGCTCAGACTGTGAGGGAATAAAGCCAAGGGGTTCCTTTGTTGGGAGTCCCTCCTGGGAGGAACCAGCTGGGGCTGTTTCTGTGTTACTGCACTGTGAATCAACTGCTTTATGGAATGAGACGTCTGAGACTGCCATGGGAAACCTGGGGTGGAACCAAGTGAGGAAACCTGGTCTGACTGAGAGAGTGGGGGTTATGGAGGTGTCCTGCAAGGTCTGTCAGGGCACTTCAGCCACTACTGTTGTCCTGGGTTGCAGTATAAGGTATGCACAAAGTATTCTATCACCATCTTCATGAAGTGTTGAAACCAATTGCTGAAGCAGTGTTCTTCCAGATTTCCCCCTCCCTCTTCTGTTAAGGTGTCTTCTGCTAAGGTGTCTTCTGCTAATGGGTCTTTTGTTAATGGGTCTTCTGTTAATGGCCTGCTGCATGACTCATAGGTAATTCCCTCCAGGAGTTATCTCTCTTTAATGGGCCATTAAGGACCCCCTGTATGACTCGTCATCCCATTGTGAGATGCTTCACCCAGGGGGAGGAGCCAAGCATTCTCACCTGGATATAATCTGGGATTTGGGGCAATATGGGGGACCTTACCCACTGGATTCCCAGAGGATCAGAGCTCCCAGACCTTTCTACGGGATCCCAACTTCCATCATCCCACTCAGGTTGTATTCTGACTCTGTCAGTGGTCTTTTGTATTATTGCATCTATTTTATTTTATTTTATTTTATTTTATTTTATTTTATTTTATTTTA
>JANPWX010024311.1:0-18280 GCA_024734555.1 Trochalopteron elliotii
CATCGTGTCCATAAAAACCTCCAGACCACCAAGATTCAGCCCAAAAAACCTCCAGACTACCATGATTTAGACCTCAGAAATACCAAGACTGAGCCTCCACAGGACTTGGATGGATCATGATCATCCCAAAACAAGCTCCCCAGGAGTTTCCCCTCTCTGCTCTCTACACTTTGGACTTCTGGGAGTCCTGCATGTATTGAGGGTTCTCGTCTCTGGCGACCCTCTCCTCTCCAGGTTGTCAGGGGCCCCAGGAATCCCTAGGGTCCCCCCTCTCTGCTCTTCCGACCTTGGGCTTCTGGGGTTCCCCCTTCTCTGTGCCACTGGGGTTTCCCTGAAGCCCCTGGAGGTTCCCTGGTTCCCCCTCTCTCCCACTTAGGCATGCCGGGGCTCTTGGGGTCCCAGCACTCCAATTTCCCCTGACTCTGCTTCAGGCTGCGGGGAGCTCCAGGGGCATCCCCTCGCCAGGCTGTTCCCCTCTTCAGGCTGAACCCTGGGGGTCTCCTCTCTCTGGGCTGCACACTTCGGTGTCCCAGTGTCCTGCCCCCTGTCTCCCCGAAAAACAACCTCCCGGGAACCCCCCAAAATCTCCCCCAAGGGCATTTGTGGCTCAGTTTTGGAATCCTTCAAGCTCCAAAAAGGCCCCCTCTCTCTCCCCCCTACACCCCACGTCCCCAAAAATACCCTCCCACGGACCCCCCAGGATATTTGGGCGAGCTCCCCATCCGCAGTCACTTGCGAGATGGGGCGGGGGACAGTGTGCCACGGGGCGGGAGGGCTGCGGACACAGCGAGGGCTGGACCGCGGGGCCTCTGCGGTTCCAGTTCCTGCTCCTCCTCCTCCTCTGCCTCACGTCTTCCTCCCACTCCTCCTCCTCTTCCTGTTCCTCCTCCACCCCTCCTCCTTCTCGTAATCCCCTCAGCCCTTCTCCCACTGTTTCTTCATCACAGCTCCACCATCCACACTCTTCCTTCCCCGCTCCCTGAACTTCTGGCAGCCGCGGGAGGAGCTGTGATGGAGCCGGGACAGGTCGGGATGGGCAGCGCGGGGCTCTCGGCTGCTCCCACCCGCTGGGTGCGGGGGGAACCCGGCCCGGGGAAAAGGAGAGGAAAACTGGGAAAATTGGGGCCTGCACATCCAAACTGGGGCTTGGTGCCCGCCCACCGGGGTGCGAAATTCCATCCCTTTGGGCTCTTCCCAGAGGCCTGGAGATGTTGGAGGAGATGGATGAGAGATCCCAAGAGTAGGATTTTAGGGATAGGATCCGCGGGAATGGGAATGTGCAGCTCCCTTCCCGGCGCAGGGTCACACCTGAGCCAGGTGTGCACGGCACACACCTTGCCCTGACCCCAAACCCTGTCCCACCTGCACGATCTGCTCCCATCGGCCTCTTTCTCCTGCGGCCCCAAGCCCAGCTTGGTGCTAAACAAAGGGGCTGGGCCGGGGTGCTGATGTTCGGCCCGGGCTCTCTCGCTGTTCCCGGCCCCCGCAGAGTCCCGGGCTGACCGGGCACCGACCGCCCGGCGCCGCAGGGCCCAAGCCCCTGCTCAGCAAAGGGTCAGTGTCCATCGCCAGCCCCTTGTCGGGAGCTCCGGACATTCCCCACCCTCGGCACAACCTGCAGCTCCCAGCGCAGCTCCCCCAAGCCCAGGACTGCGGGTTCCCCAACGAGACAGAATATTCAGTTCATGGAATCTTTGTTATCTCTGCTTGGATGTGCAAAACTAGCTGCTGGTGAGACAAATCTATCTCAGACTGAAGGGTTCCCACCCAATATGCTACATTCAGTTCTGACACACTATTAAGAAATCCAGGAGCAAAACAGAAAACTGATTACAGAATCTTGCAAAATCACATCCAAGAACATTTCGTTACAAAATCACAAATGTTAACAGAAGCTGAGAAAGTCAATAACGTTAGAAAACAAGCTTCGAACCCTGGGGCTAGAAGAGCTCAGGCAATACATTTGACTGGAATGAGCCCTCTCTGACGTGAGCAATGCCATCGAATTTCCCAAATCAGGAAAATAGGGAGTCCTGGCAGCTTTGCACACAGCAATGAGACAAGCAGGGCAAGTGCAGGCAAGCAGCTGCCAAAATTATAACTTCTATTTGCAATTAAGAACTTTGGTTTCAAGTTCTACTATAGCCACTATTAATATAGAGTCAAAAAGAACAAAAATAGTAATAATAATAACTGTAACATTAATAGCAACAATAGCAATAATAATAATAATTTTAAAAAAACCCATATTTTTACTGGGTTTGCATGGCCAGGCTTTGGTAACGGAGGGGCTCTTCTGTGAAAGGCTGCTAGAAGCAGCTGCTCCTCCATGTCCTGCAGAGTCAACACCAGCCGGCTCCAGGATGGATTGGCTGCTGGCCAAGGCTGGGCCAGGTAGAAACACTGGTAATGCCTTTGGGATAACAGATTTAAAATTGGTGATCATGTAGTTGTAACTGTGACCAGGGAAGAGCAGGGTGAAAACACGTCAGAGGAACAACTCTGCACACACTCAGGGCAGGGCAGGAGGAGGGGCAGGAGCTGCTCCAGGAGCTGATGGACCTGACATTCCGTGGTGCAGTCCATGCTGAGGCAGCTGGGCCCCTGCAGCCCACGGAGGGCACGGAGTGCAGAGATGTACCTGCAGCACCTGCAGGAGCCCATGCTGGAGCAGGGGGATGACTGAGTGCAGGCTGTGACCCCATGAGAAACCTATGCTGGAGCAGGGACCTGGCAGGGATTTGCAAACCCGTGGAGAGGAGCCCAGGCTGGAGCAGGGTCCTGGTAGGACTTGTGAGCCCATGGAAGAGTGACCCACGTTGCAGCAGTTTGTGAAGAACTGCTGTCCAGGAGATGAACTCATGTTGGAGCAGTTCATGGAGAAGTGTCTCTGGGAGGGACCCCTGGCACAGCAGGGGAACGACTCCTCTCCCTGAGCTGCAGGAAAAAACATGTGACGAACAAACCACAACCCCCATTCCCTGTCTCCCTGCACCCACTGCGGGAGGAGGTAGAGCTGGGAAGGAGGGAGGAATGGGCAGAAAGTGTTTTTAAAGCTTTATTTTACTTCTCACTATCCTGCTCTGATTTTGATAGCAATAAATTCAATTCATGTCCCTCATTTTGAATGTGTTTTGCCCATGGTGGTATTTGCTGAGTGATCTCTCCCAGTCTTTATCTCAACCCATGAAGCCTTCATTCTGTTTTCTCTCTCCTGTCCATCTCTGGAGGGGAGTGAGAGAGCAGCTTTGGTGGCTGCCTGGCATCCAGCCAGGGTTAACTGACTGCACTTCTTTTCTTTCATTTTCTTTCTTTCCAGAGGTCACCGTGAAGAGGGTGAGTGGGGCTTTGACGGAGGGAGTGAAGGTGGTGGGGAGTAGCAGGAGCCCCAGGGATGTGGGACAGGCATCAGAGGGACCCAGGCAGCTGGCAGGGGACAAGGCCTGTGCCCTTGGGCCAGCAGCAGCCCCGTGCCCTGCCCAAGGCGCTCCCAGCAGGGGCTGGGCCCCATAGGCAGGGGGAGAGCCCAGTTCCGGGGGCGGCGTTTCTGCCCCGACCCCCGTCCAGCCCAGCCTCCCCCGTGTGCGCAGTGACGGCTGGCACAGGCTGCACTGGACACTGGGACCTGCTGGGGACATTGAGAGCTGCCCCCACTGTTACACTGCCCTTGGCATTTCATAGACACCAGAGCACATCACAGCCAGCCCTGCCCCTTGTGATGTCACAGGATCTACGAGTGTCATGAGTGCGGGAAGAGGTTTCAGAGCAGCTCCTATCCCCTCCTACATCAGAGGATTCACACTGCAGAGAGGCTATACGAGTGTCCCGAGTGTGCCAAGAGCTTCAGGCACAGCTCAGCCTTGATCCAACACCAATGGAGTTAGGAGCCCTGAGTGCAGGAGGAGCTTTGTGTGCTGCTCCAGCTCCATCCCCCACGGGAGGATCCACGTTGGATGATCCTCAGTGACCCGCATTAGGCAGAGCTCCGGTGATGCGTGGTGCCAGTGATCTCTGTGGGGAAGACACATGGCTGGGGGGCTGCACCTCTTCCTGGCTCCCAGTGGCCTTGATTTTCCTTTAATTTCTTTTTGTCCTTTCCAAACACCCAAACCCGGGGTAAAAATAAAGACCTTGAACTAAGACATGGATGGAGACATGGGGAGAACTTGCAGGGGCTGTGGAGGATGCTGTGCTTGAGGGATTTGAGGGGCCCTGGGAGGCACTTGGGGCTTGCTGAGGGCTTTGGGGACCCCAGGCTGAGCGGCTCTGGCTGCACTGGGAGATCCTGGCTGAGGTTCTGGGGCAGCTGATAAAGGACCCCCTGATCTAGACCTATCTGCATGTCCCCCTGTCCCGATTCCTGGTATCCCCTGTCTCAGATGACACTCTCCTCGCTGTCACTCCCGTGCACATCACCCGTTCCGGTGTCACCCCAACTCCTGATCCCGTCCTGGTCCCATCCCAGTCCCATCCCCATTCCCGGTCTCATTCTCTGTCCCTGTCACGTATTCTGTCTGGTTGCCGTTCCCATATTCTCAGTCCTGTATTCCCTTTCCTGTTTCCGTTCTCGTATTGCCGTTTGCATATTTCCATTTCTATATTCCCTCTTTCGTTCCCACATTTCCATTCCTGGTCCCGTTCCCATATTCCAGTTATCGTATTTCCAGTCCCGTTCCCTTATTCCCGTTCTCGATCCCGGTCCTATCTTCCTATTCCTCATCTCATATTCTCAGTCCGGTTCCTCTTTCCGTATTCCCAGACCCGTTGTTTCCATATTCCCAACCTCGGTCCCGTTCCGGGTCCCAGTCCCGTATTTCCAGTCCCATTCCCGGTCCGCATCCCCTCTCACTGGACGTCACCGCCATCGTTCCGCCTCCCGCGGGGAAACACCGCGCTGCTCCCGCCCACTAATCACAGCGCGCGACCCCCCTCTTATTTGCATAGCTCCGCCCCCTCGCTGACCACGCCCACCGCCGGCTGTAGCCGCGTCCGGGCACTGTTTCTTCCCAGTTCCTTCCCAGTGCTCCCAGTAACAGCGATACTGGGAGGGAAAGCGCCCCCAGTTCCTTCCCGCTGCTCCCAGGATCGCTCCGCGCTACTTTTGCCGCGCGGGGCGGGGCCGCTTTGGGGACACGCCCAGGGCACAGCCCAGCTGCTTCTGGGTGTCGGCAGCGCCCGGGCCGGACTGCGGGCGGAGAGGGAGGAAGGGGAGAGAGAAGGAGGAAGAGGAAAAAGAAACAAGGAAAAGGAAGCAAGAGCGAGAGTGAGAGGAAGAGGAGGAACAGAAATAAGAGGAGGACGAAGAGGAAGAGCGGGAAAGGGAGGGAGAGAGGAGAAGGAGGAAGAGGAGGAGCGGGAGGAAGAGCAGCAGCAGAAAACCACGCGGTTACCCCGCCCGCCCGCTCAGGCCGCAACTCCCCTGGGCCCGGCAGCATTACCCCTGTCCCCCGAACCCATAGGTGAGCGGGGATGGGGAGCTCGGCGGAAATTCATCGCGGTGGGCGGGGGGCGGGTGGTCTCCGGGGGTATTTTTTTGCGGGGTCCCACGGAGCGATCGTCCGGTGCCGACGAGGGGGGCGATATCGGTGTTGGTGATCCTCTGGAGAGAGCCGGGGTGGAATGCGGGAGGCCCGGAGTGGGGAGACCTGAGAGGGGCGACCCCGAAGCTGGGGGACGCCCGGTAGAGGGAAGGGTTGGGGGGAGAGTGGAGATGAGCGTGGTCCGGGCCCCAGGATGCTGAAATGGGCGGTGACTTTTCGAGCTGGACTTGGGCAGCGGGACCATCAAACCCAACGCGCTCAGCCCTTGTTTTTCCCTCCCAAACCAGGATTTCTGATTTGCAAACTTTGGCAGTATGGAGGAGGAGGAGGCTGCGAGGAAGATGTCCCGCGACCCCCAGGCAGGCTTGGAGGAAGTAACTGTCCCTTTCCCCCTCCCTTCTGCTCCATCTCCCAGCCCAGCACCGCCCCTGGCTGCAGGACGACCTCCTTGCCAGGGATGGACTGGGGGGTCTTCTTCCCCTTCTCTCTGGCACAGAGGCAAATCCCATCCTCTCCTTGTCCATCCTCCCCCAGGCACTGGACTGCAGACAGAGACCAGGGAGGACAAAAATCCGTGGCAGAACCTCGTGGAAAAGGCTGTTTTGAGCACCTCACCTCCACAGCACAGGAATCCAACGGGGAGGAAAAGCCCCAGAGATCCCACACAAGGAGGGGCTGCAAATGCAAACCACAGAGATCTGAGGACAGACCCATCCTGGGCCAGGAGGGTGACTGGAGATGCAGCCAGAGCTTGGAGCTGGGTGTCCGTGAGCAGCTTCATGATGGGGAGAAGCCTCACAAGTGCTCAAAATGTGGGAAGGGTTTCAGTAAGAGATCCTACCTGACCCGCCACTGGAATATCCACACTGGGGAAAGACCCTATGAGTGTGGGGAGTGTGGGAAGGGCTTTAGAGACAGCTCTGGCCTGATTGTCCACCACAGGATCCACACAGGGGAAAGGCCCTATGAATGTGCGGCGTGTGGGAAGAGCTTCAGTGAGAGCTCCACTCTGATCCGGCACCAGAGGAGCCACAAGGGAGAACGACCCCATGAGTGTGAGGAGTGTGGGAAGACTTTCAGCCAGAGCTCCCACCTGATCAACCACCAGAGGATCCACACAGGGGAACAGCCCTACGAGTGTGGAGAGTGTGGGAAAAACTTCAGAGACAGCTCCAACCTGATCTACCACCAGAGGGTCCACACAGGGGAAAGGCCCTACATGTGTGGGGAATGTGGGAAGAGGTTTAGAGGGAGCTCTGACCTGATCCGGCACCAGAAGACCCACACAGGGGAACGGCCCTATGAGTGTGGGGAGTGTGGGAAGAGCTTCTGCACAAGTTCCCAACTGGTTGTCCATCGGAGGAGCCACACAGGGGAATGGCCCTACGAGTGTGGGGAGTGTGGGCAGAGCTTCATCCACAGCAGCCACCTGATCTGGCACCAGAGTAGCCACACAGGGCAGAGGCCCTACGAGTGTGGAAAATGGGAAAGATGTTTCCGACCACCTACCATCTCCTCAGGCATCAGCGGACACACACAGAAGAGACCCCCTAAGAGTGTCCCAAGTGTGGGAAGAGGTTTCAGACCAGCTTAGATCTCCTCAGGCATCAGCAGATTCACACGGATGAGAGGCCCTTCTGCTGCCCCAACTGGGGGAAGGGCTTCAAGCAAAACTCCACCCTTGTCACCCACCAGTGCATCAACACTGGGGAGGGGCCCTATGAGTGACCTGGGTGTGGGAAGAGCTTCTCCAGGAGCTCTCACTTGACCCAAGACCATCAGAACCACCAGTAGAGAAGTCCTGCGAGTGCCCCAAGTGCGGGAAGAGCTTCATACGCTGCTCCAGCTCCATCCCCCGTGGGAGGATCGGCCTTGGATGATCCCCAGTGACTGTCATTGCACAGGGCCCTCATGATCCGTGGTGCCGGTGATCCATGTTGGGAAGACACCTGGCTGGGGGCTCCACATCCTCTTGGCTCCCTGTGGGCACCTGGACACATCCACAGACCAACATCAGAAATCCATTGTGGAGAGCCAATCTGTCAACTTCTGACCCCAGAAAAATCTCACCTTTTGCATCTTCTGGTGGCATCAAGCAACACTGGATGGCCTTGGAGGTCTTCTCCAACATAAATCCATCATTTTAATCCTCTCTGGCCCACAGGCATCTTCCACAGCCAAATGGGGAAAGACTGGGGCAAGACCCATGATTTTGGAGACAGTGGGGTGGAAACCCTTCCTAAAAAGATTCTTCCCACTCACCTAAGCATGTGGATGCTCAGCCGGCACCGACACGTAAATCCTTTTGTTTTGGCCTTGATTTTCTTTTCGTTTCTTTTCATCCCTTTGAAACCCCTGAAACTGGGGTAAAAACAAAGATGTTGAACTAAGACATGGATGAGGACATGAGGAGACATGGACATGGGGGACATGGAAATGGATGGGGACATGCCCATGGATGGGGACATGGGGGGACTTGGAAATGGTGGGGACATGGGGAACATGGATGGGGGGACAATGGCATGGGCGGGGACATGGTGAGACATGGACATGGATGGGGACAAGAGGGGACATCAACATGAATGGGGACATGGGGGGACATGGACATGGGTGGGGTCACAAACTGTGACAGCATCAGTGTCACCAGCACCTCCATCTTGGCCATGGTGAAGTGCTGCCTTATGCAGTTCCTGCCACCATGTCCCCACTGTCTCCACCGTGGTGTCCCAGCTGAATGTCACCACCCACCAGGGTGGGACAGGGGACTTGTACAGCTGGTGACAAATGGCCCAGAAGTGGGTGACAGCCACCAGGGTATCCCAGAGCCACTATGCTCAGGGAACCCCAACTGCCCCTGGGGACAGGCTGGGGACAGGACAAGGGGCAGTGTCACCCGGGGGGCCACTTAGCCTGGTGGTAGTGTCCCCTGACATGTCCTGGTGGCTTCATGCACTGATATGTCATGGTGGCAGCGTCCCCAGAGGTGCGGTGACATTGTCCCTGATGTGTGTCCTGACGGCACTGTGTCCCCTCCTCCTCATGTGTTCCCGTCCCCTCCGTGTGTCACTGACCCCTTCCCTGTGTCCCTGTCCCTCCCCCGTGTGTCCCTGTCCCCTGCCCCCAGCGGGGCCAAAGTCCCCGAGGTCCCGGGGCTGTGTCCTGCAGGAGGTCCCCGTGTTCTGCAGGGTGTCCCCGTGTCCCTCAAGGTGTCGCCGTGTCCCGAAGGATGTTCCCATGGCTGCTCCTGGCGCTGAGCGTCTGCGCCCGCCCCAGCGCAGGTAGGGACATGCCACAACGTCCCACGACAGCCTGTGACACCCCACGACATCCCATGACACCCCAGGACACCCTCTGTCCTCTGATTTTGGGTCCTTCTCCTCCCTTTTGGGTCTGTTCCCCCTAATTTTGGGTTCTTTCCCCCCTGGTTTGGATTCTTTCTCCCTGTTTTGGGTCCTTTCCCCCTGGTTTGGGTTCTCTTTTCCCCTGGTTTGGGTCGCTTCCTCCTATTTTGGGTACCCTCCCCTCTCTTTTGGCATATTTTTGGGTGCCTCCCCCTCTTCCAACCCCCTCCTCACCCCTTAACCCCCCCCCCCCCCACCCCTTATCCCTCCAGGCGTGTCCCCAGCTGTGTCCCCAACTGTCCCCTCACGTCACATGGACTCGGTTCTTGACATCCTGGACGCCCTCGAGTCCCCGTCCCGGGGCGGCTCCCCCGGCACCGCTGCGGCCTTTGGGAGGGGTCTGGGGATCTGCAGCACCCCAGGGTGCCGGGCGGTGCTGGGCGAGCCCCCTGGGACCCCCGAACGCCCTCCGGCTCTCACCCCGGGCCAGTGGCAGCTCCTGACCGAGCTCCTCCGCCACGACCCGGCGACACCGGAGCTGGGGGTGGTGCTGGCCCCTGACGGCTCCACGGTGGCCCTCGGTCCCCTCTTGGCCGGCATCGAGGCGGGGCTGAGATCCGGCGGGTTTGGGCAACCCCTCCCCACCCTCGACCCGCCCGCCGACCCCCTCTTGGCTGTCACCATCGCCGAGGTTTTGGGGACATCCTTCCTGCTGGCGCAGGGGAGCAACAACAACGTCACCGCGCTGGGACCCGGCGGTTGCTGGGACGACGTGGAGAACCCCCAAAATTACACCTTGAGGGGTCCCCCGTCCCCTGTCCCCGACCCTGTGGCCATCGGGGCCATGGATGGGGTGGTCCTGGGGGCGCGGCTGGCTCGGGGACCCCTCCCGGTGGCCGAGCTGCTCCGGGAATACTACGGCACCGGGAATGGCTCGGAAGGGGGGAGACCCCCCAGCAGTTACCGGCGCCGGGATTTTGGGGCACTGGCTGGACAGGGACGGCTGGAGAAAGAGGTGGCGGCGGTTTTGGGGGTGCTGAGGACGCTGTCGCCCACCCCGGAGTTCCTGAGAGACGTGGGGACACAGGAGGTGGCGGCCGTGGCTCAGAGGGCGGCGCGGGAGTTCAGTGAACGTTACGTGGGTACGGGCGGGGTGGCGCCTCCTAAATGGGGATGGCACCTCCCAAACTGGGGTTGTCACTTCCCAGACAGGGGCTGCCACCCCCTAAACAGGGATTGCTGCCGCACAAATGGAGGTTGTCGCCCCCTAGATGGGGTTGTGACCTCCCATATATGGATTGTCACGGCTCAAATGGGTGTTGTCACCCCCTAAATAGTGGTTGTCGCCTCCCAGACAGGGATTGTCACCCCTTAAACGGGAGTGTCACCCCTCAAACAGGGATTGTCACCCCCTAAATGGGGTTGTCGCCCCTCAAGTGGAGGTTGTCACCCCCTAAACAGGGATTGTCACCTCCCAGACAGGGATTATCACCCCCTAAATGGGCGTTGTCACCTCCTGGACAAGGATTATCGCCCCCTGTGTCTCCACACGGCCTCTTCCACATCCCCATCAAGCCCCTTGTCCCCAAATGGCCCCTGCCATATCCCCAAGGAGCACCTTGTCCCCACACAGCCTCTGCCATGTCCCCAGTGGCTCAAGGGACACCTCCAGCTCCATGTCCCCATATGCCCTCTGCCATGTCCCCAAGGAGCCCCTTGTCCCCACATGGCCTCTGCCATGTCCCCAGTGGCTCAGGGGACATATGCAGCCCCTTGTCCCCATGTGGACTCCACTGCAACCCCAAGGAGCCCCTTGTCCCCTGGTGGACTCTACTGTGTCCTCATCAAGCCCCATGTCCCCACATGGCCTCTGCCATGTCCCCAAAGACCTGTCAAGTCCCTCGTCCCCTGATGGATTCTACCATATCCCCAAGGAGCTCCTTGTCCCCATATGGCCTCTGCTACGTCACCAGGGGCCAGCAGAGCCCCTTGTCCACCTGTGGAGTCTACCATGTCCCCATCAAGCCCCAGGTCCCCGCATGGCCTCTGCCATGTCCCCGAGATCTCAGGTGACACCTGCATGTCCCCGTCCCCACAGAGTGCCCGGCCATCGTGCCCCGCTGCCTGTGGGACGCCCGTCCCTACCGAGGCAGCCTGGCCCTGCTGTGGCCCCCGCTGGGCTCCGTGTTCCTGCACCACACCCTGGAGCCTGCACAGCCCTGCCGCACCTTCGGCGCCTGCGCCCGCGCCATGAGGGACATGCAGCGCTTCCACCAGGACACCCGCGGCTGGGACGACATCGGTTACAGGTCACTGTCACCTCCCTGGGGCAATGGCACCCGCCACGGGCCCTGACACCCCTCTCCATGGTCCTCACCACTGTCCTCTTGCAGTCCCCATCATTGTCCTACTGCAGTCCCTACCATTGTCCCTTCATGGTCCCCATCACTGTCCCCTCACTGTCCCTATAACCCCCCACAGCCCCCATCCCTGACCCTTTGCAGTCCCCGCAACTGTCCCCCCACTGTCCCCACCACTGTCCTCTTGTAATCCCCAATACTGTCCCTCCACTGTCCCCATCCCTGTCCCTTTGCTGTTCCCATCTCATTATCCCCCACCGTTCCCCTCATGTCCTCACAGCTTCGTCGTGGGCTCAGACGGGTACCTGTATGAGGGCCGGGGGTGGCACTGGGTGGGTGCCCACACCAAGGGCTACAACACCCAAGGGTTCGGTATTGGCATCGTTGGGGACTTCACGGCTGCCCTGCCAGACCCCGACACGTTGGCCCTGGTGCGGGACGGGCTCCTGCCCTGCGCCGTCCGCTCTGGCCACGTCCGGCCGGACTTTGCCCTGCGCGGCCATCGCCAGCTCGGCCACACCGACTGCCCTGGCAACGCCCTCTTCCAGGAGATCCAGAGTTGGCCTGGCTTCCAGGAGACACAGGTGGCCCCGGGGCTTGGGGCGGGTGGCCTGGTGGGGTTGGTGGGAGGGGATTTGGGGTCATCTTGGGACTGACCGTGAGTCCTGTCCACACTGCAGTGAGGAGTGGCCCCGGCTGGGGAACCTGGGATGGATGAGAGCAGGAGAGGTTGGACACTGATTCACATGGACACCAGAGCCATGGATCCCTCTCTGGACGGACACGGGTCCAGACGGACACCAGCCCGGTCTGGATGGACACTGGTCCAGCAGATGTTGGTCTGATGGAACCCAGCTGGACATTGGTCTGCAGCCCCCCAGCCTGGACAGCCCTCAGTGCAGATGACCACCAGCCCAGCCACAGCCTGGCCCATCCCACTGGCCCACCAACCCATCCCAGTAGCCCCAACCCCAAAATAAATCCAGTTCTAGGACATAAGCTCCGGGTGGTCCCTGCAGAGCAACGGGAAACTGAGGCACGGTCTGGGGTGACTTTGGGGTGATGGGAGGGGACTTCGGGAGCCACCCCTGGAGACCCCAACACCCCCTCCCCCCCGCCAAACGAGCCCCCACCCCCCCAAACTGGCACCTGCAGCATCCGGAGCCCTCCAGCTGTCATTTCAGAGGGACTCCAGGAGCCACCGCGACCCCGCAATCCCTTCGAGGGGTGACCCGCGGTGTCCCCCCGATGTCGCTAGCGCGTCCCCGGCGGGAGCAGCGGCATCACCTTCCAGGGCAGAGGAGGAGGAGGAGAAGGAGGTGAGGGTGTGACTGAAACTCCGGCCCGGTCACATGAGGAAGCCGCGACGGGAACCGGGGCCGAGCGCGGACGCAGCAGCGGAGGTACCGCGGAGACGGGGGGCGGGGACGCGGGGACAGTCTCCAAAGTCCCCAAGGTCCCCTTGAGGGATGCTGCCATCGAGACAGCGCGGGGCACGTGGGGTCGCGCAGCATCCTCGGGGCGATGCGGGGAATGGAAGTGGAAGGGGGGGACCCCAAAAATGCTGTCACTCCCCCTTGTGGGATGTGGGCCACCCCCCGCTTTGGGGCGCTGGTTCACAAATTGGCGGGTGGTGGTAACAAAAAGCTCAGATGCCACCTCGGGGATGTCACAGACAGGGGGTCCTGCGGTGCCACCGCACCCCTTGCACTGAGCGGGTGACAAAGGGGAGATCAGGGGGTCCCCAGGGTGCGGGGGAAGGGCAGGAGAAGCGCGGCCGGGGCGCGACGGAAACGCCTCCGGTCCCGCCTGCGCCCGGGGCACGGGGGTGGCGGGCCACCTGGCACCTTGGCAACCTGGCACCGGCAGAAGTGGGGTTTCGAGGGGCTGGCGTGGGCACCCCCTGGGTGGGAACCCCCTGGGTGGGCAGGAGCACCCAAAAATTTGGGATCCCTGAGTGGGCATGGGTATCGCAGGGAGGTGGGATCTCACAAATTGGGGACCCCTCGCTGGACAGGAGAACCCAAAAAATTGGGACACCTGGGTGGGCACGGACACCTCGGAGATGTAGGACCCCACAAAACTGGGACCCCTGGGGTGGGCACCCAAAAAATGGGGACCTTCGATGGGCAGGAGTACCCCGGGGATTTGGAACCCCAAGAATTGGGGACCCCTTAAGGTGGGGATGCTCCACTTAAGGTGGGGATGCTCACCCCACCACACCCCAGTCCAGCTCCTGGACACCCCGGAGTGAGTTCCCTGGTAGCTGTTCCAGAGGGTTTTTTCCGCCCCCTCCAAGGTGTCCAAGGGTACAGGGGACACGAGGGGACACGAGGGGACACGAGGGGACACGAGGGGACAAGCCCACCTGAGGCAGCGGTACCTGCACTGCATTAGCAGGAGGAGGGGAAACGGCGACAGCAGCGCCAGGGCGGAGCTGGGGGTGCGGGGCAGGGCAGGTGAGGGGGGTACGGAGGTGGGAGAATGGGAGTGATGGGTGGGGGGTGATGATGTGTGGGGAGTGATGGTTTGGGTGTCATGGGAGGTGCTGGCCTGGCACAGCCTGCCAGGTTCAACTTGCCCTTGGCCAGGACCCCCAGGTCCCTCCCTGCAGCTGCTCTCTAGCCCCTCCTTCCCCAGTCCATACACCAAGCCAGAGGTCCCCCATCCCAGGGGCAGAATCTGACACTTCCCTTGTTAAACTCACAGTTGGTGACTGCCCATCTCTATTTGTGGGTCTCTCTGCAGAGCCTCTCTGCCCTCCAGGCAAGTGAGAGCTCCTCCCAGTTTAGTGTAATCAGTAAATTTACTGATTATCCCTTCAAGTCCTGTGTTCAGGTCATTAACAAAGATGTTGAGGAGCCAGGGCTGACAGTGGAGCCCTGCAGAACCCACTGGTGACCACTGGGGTGGTGTCACCCCAGTCACTGCCATCCCTGGTGCCTGACTCGTGAGCCAATTGGTCACCCATCCCATAATGTGTTTATCCAGCTGTGTGCTGGACACTTTGTCCAGAAGCATTCTGGAAAATACAGTATGAAAAGCTTTTCTGAAATCCAGAAAGATTCCATCTCCTGGCTTTCCTGGATCAACGAAGTGGGTTACCCTGTCGTAGAAGGAAATCAGATTTCACAAGCAGGACCTTCCCCTCATGAAGCTGTGCTGACTCTGACTGATGCCTCTATTGTCCTCCAGGTGTTTTTCAATACTTCCCAGAATAAACTTTCCTGTGATTTTATCCGGTATCAGAATGAGACTGACAGGCCTGTAGTATCTGGGGTCCTCCTTCTTGCCCTTCTTGAAAATTGGGACGTTCCCCAGCTTCCAGCCAGCTGGGACCCCTCAAATCACAGGTCTGAACTCTGTGTTTGCTCTGATTTCTCCAGGGGAAGCAGCCTGCTCAGACCTGCATGTTTGAGCTTCTATTCTTCTCAGGCAAACCCACTTTGAGGGCAGTAATGGTTAAAAGAACAATTAAAAATACTTTCTGATTACAGACACAAAGTCATTGCAGATAAAACAATCTCTTCAAAAGCTTTTTAGGGTGAGACTCACAGGGCACAAGTGAACTGCCATGAAAGTCAGGTTTGAAAAAGAGTCTTAATCATGTGGATTTGTCATAGTTTACAGAAAGGAAAACATAGAAGCCTTGCTTAAATGAGAGCTTATCTATGGCATGGTTTGAAGCACTCTCCTTTTCCTTTGAAGGAGATTTCTTTGTGGGCATGGTAAGTGATATATTTAATGAAATTACTTAGTTGCATAGAATTAACAGTAAAAGTTGGCATGACAATTGCATTTCCTTTCAATAATGCAGAAAGTCAGTAAATGTCAATTTGTTGCTACTCCCCACCCAATTTCCCCGTCATTCACAGGATAAGCATTCAATAGGAATATGATGAGGTGATGTTTGATTTGGCAGTTGGAAGTGCAGTGATCCGTAGTCCCAGTGCAGCTGGGTTGGCCCATCTATGTCAGATGAGGTTCTGCAGGGACCACAGTTCCCTGGGACCAGCCATGCTCCTTCAACCCTCATTTCACTTTACAGTGCATGGTGCAGCTCCTGTCCACACCCCGAGACATTTTCTAACCTCAGAGCCAGCTTGTCAGGGCTCTCTAACCTGCCTGTATTTAGTACAAATTCCCAGCTTCAGAGGAACTTGAGGAATGTATTATTCCAGAAGGAATTGTATAAAGTGGACATAGTGTACTTGTTCTTTGCAAAGCAAAGATAAGGAGCCTGTCACATTCTGCTGTTTAAATTAAATTGTCTGGTTTAATTTCATGGATTTTGGTGGCTTGGAAAGTTTAGTGATGTTTTGTGAGCATTTTCTTTCTTGTGCATTTCAGTTCTGTGTTTGAGGAACTATCTCATGTTTTTCTGTAGAAAGCAGGCATTCTTTATTTGGCTGGATGTGTGGGGCTTAACTCCACCAAACTCATACACTGATTATAGAAAATGCTTCTGTTTCTATACTCTCTTTTATATACATATTCATTGATTTTCCTGGAATAAACATACATATGATGACCATTTCCCCCAAAATCATTAATGTATTTTCTCCTCCCTTTGCGTTCCTCTGTCCTGGGGGTCTCTTTGGTGGTTGGCAACCCCAAAGTCACACCTTTACTGGTACAAGTTGGCACAGCTGGGCTGGTTGATTTCCAGGTTTTTTTCCTAGAGAATAAGCATCGTGCAGTTCCAGAGGCCAATGGGTTTTTAAAAATCAGCATTGTATTAACCTGATGCCTTTCTGGGACTACCTAAAAACAGAGGCCAGACAAAATTAAGATAATAAAAAGCAGTTATGTTTGTTGAAGGGCCTTCAGGTACATTTCGGTCAGATGAAGCCACCCCAGGGACTACACCCAAAAATGGACAGTGGGTCACAGCTTTTCATACTTTTATAAGTTTGGTCCATTTGCATATTGGGGGTGTATCTTTCAATTCCAGCTTCGGGTAATGAACTCATTTACCCTAAGTTTGCTCCTCTCACAACTCACTTTTGTTTACATTTCTCATGGCCTGAGATAATGAGGTGTCCTTGGTTCCCAGGCCTAGAGAGGAATTGTTTTGTCTGACCAAAATGGGAAAGCAGTAGTCAACACTATACATGGAGTTTAGAGTTATGCACTAAAGAACTGCCAGTCCACAAATATATGAAAAATATAAAAGCTAAAATCCTAAGGCATCAAACCCACCATGATGCCTTGGGAAGGCTGACCTGGAACAGAGATTGGACAGAGCTAGAGAATAAAGTAGGTATTTATTTAAAGGCCTTAAAGAATACACCTTGAGCAGCACAAGAGCCTGACCAAGGCTACACCCAAGGTGGACCCAAAATGGTCACAAAATGGACGACCAGTCACAAGGTCTTACACTTTTATAAGTTTTGGTCTATTTACAAATTGGGGTTTAATTATCCAATTACAGCTTCAGATTATGAAGTACCATCCTTCTTGTTTTCTCTCTTCAGCCCACCATTGTTTATCCTTTTGGGTTTGAAAACTTGTAACAGTTGCCCTTCATCTTCAGCAGGAAAAGGATTTGTTTTGTCTACCTGCTCTGTGAAAAGACCTCACTGGCACTTAATATGGGGCTCAGAACTACACCCCTAGGCAGCACAGAATCTGAAAAACATGAAAGCTAAAACTTCAGGCATCAACCAGGTGCTAATGATTCTTCACCTGGCAACCACACCATGACCTTCTGGGTGTTACTGGGAACACTGGTGTGAAGTCCAAGGGTTCTGATACGAACTTTCTCCTCAGCCTGAACTTGCTGCTGCTCCGGCCCCAGAATGACCCTGGCTGTAATGTTTAACAGAGCAGGAGGTGCTGCCTGGGGGAGGCTGAGTGTCCCCTTGTCCCTGACAAAAATCATGGGCATGGATCCTTGAACCTTGCAGCAGGTGCTGAGACTTTGCCCCCCCTGACAGGGTGGGGAAAAGAGATTTCGTTGTGAATCCTGGGACAACACAGGCCTGTGGGTTAGCAGCTGAGTCTGTGGCCATCATGACCCACCACAAGCCACCACAGCCCTGGGCTGTCCAGAATGGGAGCCTGGCACAGTGTCACTGCCAGCTGAGCTGTGGTCACCTGCCATGAGTACAGGGGTTCTGGGGGCTGTCCTAAAGCTCCCAACAACAGTGAGGGAACAACAGTGAGGGAATGACTGGAGACACATCTGGGAGCTTGTGTTGAGTTCCTCTTGCAGGGATCTTTTGTGTCCTGAAATCAGTGGGTTTGCTCCTTTTTGAAGGCTGTCATGGAGGCACAGGAAAGAACCGTCCATCTGAATTGCTAAAGTTTTAAACATCCATCAGGCTGCTGCTTCTGCTCCAGAGGAAATGTGGCTCTTCAGGGATCTCAGGCTGCAGTCCCAGGGCTGCTCTTGGAACAGTGGAAGTCACCAGTACCAGTGGCACAGCCTTGGCTGGGCACTTTGTCCCTTCTTTGGGACATTTCTGGGGATTTGGGTGATTCTGGTGACCTGCTTCAGGGCTAAGCCAGCAGAAAATTAAAGTTGAAAACTTCCTGTTAGTTTTGAGTCTCATGAAATGGATTGCAGGCACTTCAGTCCATCAGGGTGGGACTGGCAATGCTGAATGAGAACAGCCTAAACTGGGGTGGGATTGGGAGCTTCAGGCAGAGCAAGAATTGATCTGGAGTTAGTGGAGCGGGGTGAATGTGGCCTCTTGGTGTGCTGTGGAGATGAAGCTTTTTACATCTTCAGATGATAAATGCAATTCAGTGAATAAAAAAGTGTCTAAACATCCAGATAGCAACAGCTTTTTAGACAAAGTGTGGAACACACAGGCTGGAATATACTTGCTGTCTCCAGCACTCCAAACTTTTGGCATGTTGAGCTTTCTCATTTAAAGCTGCAGCCATTGGAAACAGCAAGGTTTTCTGACACTGGCTGATACTGAATAGTGTAGGACACTGGAGAAATGGTTAAATGGGTGTCCTGGGTTGACGGTGCCTCCTATCCCAATCGTGCAGCTTTATCTCTATGTACTGCACTGTTATGTCTAAC
>JANPWX010024311.1:18605-54706 GCA_024734555.1 Trochalopteron elliotii
CTCGATCGTACAACTCTCTCATCCTTTGCTGGTTTTCGCTGCTTTCGTTTTTTTCCCTTTTTTTTTCTCTCCCCCCCCCCCCCCCCCCCCGAAGATCATTGGACCGGCTCCGGACCTGACCTGGGAATATCTGGGGGTCCTCGACGCCTGAAAACACAAGCTCTGCGCCCTCCCCTCACAGCAACTGCTTGAGTATTTTTCTTTTCCCTTGTGTTGGGGAATGTCTTTGTTTATTTGTTAATAAATAGGTTTTTTCCACTTCTCCTCCGAGGAATTCCTTCTCAAACCCAGAGCTGGGGTGGGGGAAGGGGTGGTGGAGGTTTGTTTTCTGGGGGGCTCCTTCTGGAGACCTTCCCTTAATTTCTCCTAAACCAGGACAATATACTTTTGGTGCGTTGGCCGGGAAAGGGCCAGAGGAAGTGGAAAAAACTTTAATAATAATATTGGTGGTTCTAATTGTTGTGTGGGTGTATTGGTATGGTTTTTTCTGGATTCATAATGTCATTTGGGGTGGAAGCCTGCCGGTATTTCTGGTCCCTAGGGTTTTTTGAAGTTTTAATACCTCTGTGGTACCTAGGGTTACTTCCTTACCCAGAAATAGCTCTGGTATTTTCCCTAATCCGTACTTCTTTTAGCCATGGGGTACTAACCAGAATACTCATTGGGCTGGGCTTGTTTGTAATGATTTACAGGAGGGTTACAAAAATGCTGGAATCTGTTCCAGAAGTGTTTGGTTCATTGTTATGGGTGTTTACTCAGTTTGTTGGGGGAGAAGCAGGGGAAGGGGTTTTCCAGCCTCTGTTCTCCTTCTTCTCCTTTGGATTGCTTACATCTCTATTAGAAAATGTTCAGTCTCCCCTGAGTGTTAAAGAGACCATCTTTCTGGCATTTAATTTAGTAAGTTTTTTCTATACTGTCTGCAGTTTATATAAAATGAAAGCTGAGATTTCCAAAGGGGCTAATGAGACTTCTGATTTAGGAGTAAAGCCAAGCAGGAGAAATCTTGAGTGGAGTGGGAAATGGGAGGATATGGGCCAAATTTTAAAGGAATTCTCTGATCCTATAGTCTGGGACTTCCCATCTGAACAAATTCAGAACCCAGCTGAGGTGGCAAAGTACCTGAAAGAGAAGTGCCATGGTAATACTAAAGAGAAAAGGATTATTGTAGTGAGCTGGGCCCTGGCATATGTTTATCGTACTCTGCTAGATACCACAGGGCAGCAGATAGAAGAAAGGGAACAGGGAGATAAGTTAGTTACTATTCCAGTCACTCAGGCTGCAGCTAATATCCCAGGCTCCAGGCCAGTAGCTGAACGAGACAGTAGGCCTCAACCAATGGCTGTTGCTGCTAATACAAGAGGCGGAAAGTGTAAAAGCAAGACCGATCGCAAGGTGGAGGATGATGATGATGATCCAGGAGAAGGACCTTCACCAAAATCAGAAGCCACATCGAGGGGTACAGATTCTGGAGCCAATGTTGATTCCCTTTCCCTAAAGGACCTTCGAGGCCTAAGAAAAGACTACAGGCGACAACCCGATGAATCTATAATTAGTTGGTTAGTCCGCCTTTGGGATGCTGCAGGGGAGGCTACCATTCTGGATGGCACTGAAGCGAGGCATTTGGGATCCCTGTCACATGATCCTGTCATTGACCAAAGCATGATGAGGGAGGCTAGCCCTCACAGTCTCTGGGAACGGATCCTGGAAGGTGTAGCACAAAGATACCTGTGTGCAGATGACCTCTATTTGCAGCAGACACAGTGGAAGACCATAGAACAGGGGATCCAACGTCTGAGAGAGATGGCTGTAGCAGAGCTCATTTTTTCAGATGACATAACAACTAGGAATCCGGACCTGGTACCATGTACACCTGTAATGTGGAGGAAACTTGTGCGACTTGGGCCATCTGAATACGCTTCTGCTCTAGCAATAATGAAGCGGGATGAGGCATATGAGACTGTGCTCGATGTGGCGAAGAAGCTGCGAGCATATGCAGATGCCGTGCATGGCCCAACACATGCCAGAATTGCAGCTGTGGAAACACGTCTACAGAAACTAGAAGATAAGATAGAGGAGAATCACAAGAAACTCAGGGAGGAGATTAGAGAGGACCTCTTCCAAATTTCAGCGGTACAGATCAGAGGTTCTGGTACCCAACGCAGGTGTTCCCCAGACAGGGAGAGAAGGTACACCCCACGAGCTGAGTTGTGGTTCTTCCTGTGTGAGTCTGGAGAAAACATGAGGAGATGGGATGGAAAACCCACTGCTGCTCTGGCACAACGGGTACATGAACTGAAGGAAGGCAAGACCCAGAGAGGAGGTTCCACCAAAAGGGAAGCAGCTCCAATTGCTCCTAGGCGAACAGCCAGATATGATGATGATGACATGTCTGACTCCCTTGAAGGAACCTCTAAGACATATGCCCAAGGAAAGAAGGAAAACCAGGCCTAGAGGGGCCCTGCCTCTAGCCAGGTAGAGGCTAGGGAAAATTGTGTTTTTTGGAATGTGTGGATTCGTTGGCCTGGCACATCTGAACCACAAGAATATGAGGCCTTGGTCGATACTGGTGCACAGTGCACATTAATTCCGTCAACACATGTAGGGGCAGAATCTGTATCTATTGCTGGTGTGACAGGGGGATCACAGGACTATACGTTGGTGGAGGCAGAGGTGAGCCTGACTGGAAATGAGTGGAAGAAACACCTTATTGCAACTGGCCCAGAGGCCCCATGCATTTTGGGCATAGACTACCTTCGGAGTGGGTATTTCAAAGACCCTAAGGGACTCAAATGGGCATTTGGGATAGCAGCTGTAGTGACAGAGGGCATCCAGCAATTGAACACCTTGCCTGGACTGTCCGAGAATCCGTCGACAGTAGGACTTCTGAAGGGGGAAGAGCAACAGGTTCCAATTGCCACTTCAATAGTGCACCGCCGACAGTATAGAACAACTCGAGATGCCGTGATCCCCATTCATAAGATGATCCGTGAGCTGGAGAGTCAAGGGGTGGTCAGCAAAACCCACTCACCCTTCAACAGCCCCATCTGGCCTGTGCGAAAATCTGAAGGAGAATGGAGACTGACTGTGGACTATCGTGCCTTGAATGAAGTGACTCCACCGCTGAGCGCTGCTGTGCCAGACATGTTGGAGCTCCAGTATGAGCTGGAGTCCAAGGCAGCAAGGTGGTATGCCACTATTGACATTGCCAATGCATTTTTCTCCATTCCTCTGGCAGCAGAGTGCAGGCCTCAGTTTGCCTTCACATGGAGGGGAGTGCAATACACCTGGAACCGACTGCCCCAGGGGTGGAAGCACAATCCTACCATCTGCCATGGACTGATCCAGGCTGCACTGGAAAAGTGTAGGCTCCAGAACACCTACAGTATATTGATGATATCATTGTGTGGGGGAACACAGCAGCAGAAGTGTTTGAGAAAGGAAAGGAAATCATCCAGATCCTCCTGGAAGCCGGTTTTGCTATCAAGAAAAGTAAAGTTAAGGGACCAGCCCGTGAGATCCAGTTCTTGGGAGTAAAGTGGGAAGATGGACGGCGTCAGATTCCTACTGACGTCATCAACAAGATTACAGCAATGTCTCCACCAACCAGCAAGAAGGAGACACAAGCTGTCCTAGGCGCCATAGGCTTTTGGAGAATGCATATCCCTGAGTACAGTCAGATCGTGAGCCCTCTCTACCTGGTTACCCGTAAGAAGAACGATTTCCACTGGGGCCCCGAACAGCAGCAAGCCTTTGCCCAGATCAAGCAGGAGATTGCTCATGCAATGGCCCTTGGCCCAGTCAGGACAGGACCAGATGTGAAGAACGTGCTCTACTCTGCAGCCGGGAGCCATGGTCTGTCCTGGAGCCTTTGGCAGAAAGTGCCTGGGGAGACTCGAGGCCGCCCACTAGGATTTTGGAGTCGAAGCTACAGAGGGGCCGAAGCCAGCTACACTCCAACTGAGAAGGAAATTTTAGCAGCCTATGAAGGAATCCAAGCTGCCTCGGAGGTGACTGGCACAGAAGCACAACTCCTCCTGGCACCCCGACTACCAGTGCTGGGGTGGATGTTCAAAGGAAAGGTCCCCACCAGCCACCATGCCACCAATGCCACATGGAGCAAGTGGATTGCTCTAATTACACAGTGCACCCGTATGGGTAAACTGAATTGTCCTGGGATTTTGGAAATAATTACAAATTGGCCGGAAGGTGAAAGTTTTGGTCTCACAGATGAAGAACCAGAACAAGTGACATGGGCTGAAGAAGCTCCACCCTATAATCAACTGCCAGCAGAGGAGACACATTATGCTCTTTTCACTGACGGTTCCTGCCGCATTGTAGGGACGAACCGGAAGTGGAAAGCAGCTGTGTGGAGCCCCACACAACAAGTTGCTGAGGCCACTGAAGGAGATGGTGGATTGAGCCAACTTGCAGAACTCAAAGCCGTTCAGTTGGCCCTGGACATTGCTGAGAGAGAGAAGTGGCCAAAACTCTACCTCTATACTGATTCATGGATGGTAGCCAATGCTCTGTGGGGATGGCTAGAGAGGTGGAAAAAGGCTAATTGGCAGCGTAGAGGAAAACCAATTTGGGCTGCTGAAGAGTGGAGAGACATTGCTACCAGGGTAGGGAGACTACCTGTGAAAGTCCGCCATGTAGATGCTCATATCCCCAAGAGTAGAGCTAATGAGGAGCATCAAAACAATGAGCAGGTAGATCGGGCTGCAAAGATAGAGGTGTCAAAGATAGACTTAGATTGGGAACACAAGGGAGAGCTGTTCCTAGCCCGATGGGCCCACGATGCCTCAGGTCATCAGGGCAGCGACGCCACCTATAAGTGGGCACGAGACCGAGGGGTGGATCTAACCTTGGACAGTATTTCTCAGGTTATCCACGATTGTGAGATGTGTGCTGCCATCAAACAGGCCAAGCGGGTGAAGCCCCTATGGTATGGTGAACGGTGGTCCAAATACAAGTATGGGGAGGCCTGGCAGATTGATTATATCACATTACCCCAGACACGTCAAGGTAAGCGCTACGTGCTCACAATGGTGGAAGCCACCACGGGGTGGCTGGAGACCTACCCTGTTTCTCATGCTACGGCCCGTAACACCATTCTGGGCCTTGAGAAGCAAGTCCTGTGGAGACATGGTACCCCTGAGAGGATTGAGTCAGACAACGGGACTCATTTCAAGAACAGCCTTATCAGCACATGGGCTAGGGAACATGGCATCGAGTGGGTGTACCATATTCCCTACCATGCACCAGCTGCTGGGAAAGTGGAGAGGCACAATGCACTGTTAAAAACCCAGTTGAAAGCATTGGGTGGGGGATCTTTCAAAAACTGGGAGCAGCATTTGGCAAAGGCCACCTGGTTAGTTAACACCCGAGGTTCCACCAACCGAGCGGGTCCTGCTCAGTCTGAGCTCCTTAATATCGTAGATGGAGATAAAGCCCCAGTGGCCCATGTCAGAGGTTTGTTGGGAAAGACAGTATGGATCAACCCTGCCTCGAGTACAGGCAAACCCATCCGTGGGATTGTTTTTGCTCAAGGACCAGGGTGTACATGGTGGATAATGCAGAAAGATGGAATAACACGCTGTGTACCTCAGGGAGATCTGAATGTGGGGTGAGACTCCTATGTAAATGTCATTGTTGGATGAATGTTACTACATGGAACAGAAGGAAACGTGTAAGTGTCAAAGGTCTGAACAAGTAAGATAGAAGGAAATGTGTAAGTGTTGAAGGTTTGAGTAAGTGAGATGCAAGTTTTTTATTGTATGTTCATGATATGGGATAAGGGGTGGAATGTCCTGGGTTGACGGCGCCTCCTATCCCAATCGTGCAGCTTTATCTCTATGTACTGCACTGTTATGTCTAACCGCTGCCCCGCCCCCCACCTCGGTGGGGTGTTTGCCGCGGTGGGGCTACTTGGGCTTTTTTTTTTTTTGGCTTTTGGCTGCTTGCTCCGCTTGGCTGCAGGCTTTGCTTTGCTTTGCTTTTACTGCTGCTGCCTTTATTTCGCTGCTTTCGGTTTTTTTTCCTTTTTTTCTTTCTCTCCCTTCCCCCCCCCCCCCCCCCCGAAGATCATTGGACCGGCTCCGGACCTGACCTGGGAATATCTGGGGGTCTTCGACGCCTGAAAACAGAAGCTCTGCGCCCTCCCCTCACAGCAACTGCTTGAGTATTTTTCTTTTCCCTTGTGTTGGGGAGTGTCTTTGTTTATTTGTCAATAAATAGGTTTTTTCCACTTCTCCTCCGAGGAATTCCTTCTCAAACCCAGAGCTGGGGTGGGGGAAGGGGTGGTGGAGGTTTGTTTTCTGGGGGGCTCCTTCTGGAGACCTTCCCCTAATTTGTCCTAAACCAGGACAATGGGCCAAAACGACTAAAGTGAGATTTTGGGATGGGCAGAGCATGTTCTTTGAAGGTGAGACGATCTCTGCTACACACGTGAGCCTCTGCTCCACCCCAAAGTGGCTGCAGAACCCCTGGCACAGACAGTAAAATCCTCCCTATGGGGATGGACCAGAGCAGGTAAAAGGTGGCATCTTTTTCCTATTTGAAAGAAGTGGAGGTCATTTGTAACACATCTGGATGAATTCTTAAGTCACACAGGGATGGGAGAAAGGTGGGTTATTAATTGCCCTGGAGAAACCTTTCCCGGAAACAAAGGAAAACTAGGAAAAGCCCAGTCAAAAACACTGGTCAAGAAAATTCAGGGAGAGCCATGTGGGGGCTTGAACTCAGGGGGATCCCAACAGGGTTGAGGAGCCACTGCAGACACCTCTTCAAACACCTTCAGGCCTGGGTGGTCTTGGTGTCTGTATCCCCCACCTTCCCCTAGGGGGTATGAGGGTCTTGGGGTGTCCTCATGCCCCATCTCTGTACTCCGGGTGATTTCAGCTTATTTTCCAGGTTGGGAACGGCCAAAGCAGCCACAGGATTTGTGGCTTGGGCTCTGCAGGAAGTTCTGTGTCTCCAGTTTGGTGCCATGTCCAGGATTTCGGGTCCTTGGCACACATGATTTCCTAGAGTCGGTGGTGGGAAAAGCCAGGTTTAGGTGGGAAAAGCCAGGTTTAGGTGGGAAAAGCTGGGTTTAGGTGGGAAAAGCCAGGTTTAGGTGGGAAAAGCCGGGTTTAGGTGGGAAAAGCCAGGTTTAGGTGGGAAAAGCCGGGTTTAGGTGGGAAAAGCTGGGTTTAGGTGTTGCCTTGGGATAGTGGATGAAACATTGGGAATTTCAGTGCTGACAGGGGTTCTGCAGCTTCCATAGAAAAATTCTCCTTTGCTCTGGCCTCGATGAATCCAAAAGAGCTAGAGTCAGTTTGGGGTGAACTGGAGACACAAGAGAGATTGAAAAGATGTGGAGGGAGACAGGGGGTGTCCCTGGGAGCACTGGGAGTGAACTGCGAGCACTGAGGAGAGTCTGGGAGTGATGCTGGAAGCACTGGGGTGAGACAAGGGGTGCGACTGAGATGGCGCTGCAGGGAGCAACACTGAGTCCACCAGGATTGAACTGAGAGTCAGCTGGGAGCACTGGTTGGAACTCCCTGGTTCCCCTCCACAGGGAGAGGAACCAGGGAGTCCTACTGGAAGCTCTGAAGAGAACTGGGAGCACTGAGGTGAGGCACTGGGAGCACTGGGAGCAGTGGACACCCCATCACGTGTCCCTGTTGCTTGAGTCCAGCTCCCCCCTGTGTAGCGTAAAGGCTGCAAAAAAGCTCGTGGCTGCTATTTTCTTGCCTGCTGAATTCATGTTAGCACTCTTAAGCAAGAACCATAAGGACAGCTCTTGTTGCTGGTACTGATTTTTCTTTCAGCCCTCTGTGGAAACAGCTGTCTGGGCTCCGAGATCCAGACAACACAATGGCAGTTGCAGCGGAGAAAGGAAGGACCCAGTGCACCAGTGAGTTTGATGTGACTTACTCATGGCAAGCAGATGGTGCAGCCCTGCACTTGTTTTTACTTCTAGAGCTTTTTTACATGAGACCAGTTGTTGAAAGTTGGCAAGAGAGCTGCAAGAGTGGAAAATGCGACAGCTTCTCAATCTGTCTGAGAAAGGAAGTACAGAGATGCAGTGTGTTGTGGTGTTGTGTGCCATTTCAGGGTTACTTGGAGAAGGGGTATGTAAGGAATGCCTTCTGTTTTGATGTATGCTTCTGGGTGATCTATGGACTCAATTATCGTGGACTCTGCAACACTGAGAGTGTAAAAAAGAGCTAAACTCCACGTTTTGTGATAAAGTCAAATGGTTTCACATTTTTTTTCAAGCAGCAAGAGCATTCTCAGCTTACTCTGATTGAGAATGAGCTTTTTCTGGACATTTGCAGTTTGGTACACTGTGCACACAAGCCCGGTGCTCTGCCGCTTCATTCTTTACCTTATGTGATCCAGACAGAACTGAAGCCCAGCCGTGGCATTCAAGCTTTACTGCTTTTCCCTGTGTGTGCTGTACACATCCACAGTGTGCTGCACACTGTTTCTCCTCTTCTTAAGGTACACTCATATCCTTCCTGCTTTGCTGAGTCCAAACTGTCTGTGAAGCTCTCGCTCAGCAAAATGTACCAGGAGAGAAGCACTTGGGGGATTAGTCATTCTATATGCAAGACATTTGACGCAGCACCGCAATCTGGGAGACAAGAAGAGGACATGAGGAACATGGTTTTGTCCTGGCACGTTTTCCATGTGAGATGTCTCTCCAGAGCTTTAGTCCTTGTGAGGCTGTAATGTGCACAGTGGTACTTCAAGCTGAGAAGGCCTGTGCAGATAGCATGGCAACGTGGCAGCACTTTGCAGGTTGTAAAAGAAAGAGGACTGCACCTTGAATGTGGTGAAAATTTCAGGGGCAAGCCCTGGGGAAGATTGTTGTCCTGGCACAGTTCTCTGTGTGAGACGTAGCTGAGAAGCTTTCTCTTTAGATTCAGATGTCAAGGGAGGCTGAATGCGGTGTTATATAGCACTTAGAAGGAAAGTGCATGGCCCATGGGTGTTTGGGAAGAAGCAATCCTTAGGAGCACTTTGCTGTTGGCAGAGTGTTCTGTGCATGAAGTAGACGATGATTCACTTCCGAGAGAATGAAAGTGTGACAGGTTAAAAAGGTAAAGAATGAAATCACAGAGTACAGGCTGGTGTGCACAGCACACAGGCTGCTACAAGAGTGTGGGTCCCAAATTCACATTGACAGTCATCAAGTGGGAAGTTAAACAAAAGCAACTTGTGCTGCTACCTCTTCCTCTTCCAGCCCTATCAGACAACTACTGCCCTTAGGTTTAGGCCCTGAGATCTAGAGAAAATGATGGTAGACGCAGCGGAGAACAGATACACAGAGTGCACTGGTGAGTTTGATGTGGATTATGTGAGGCAAGGGGAAGGTGCAGCCCAGCAATGGCTTTGTCTTCTACAGTCTATTTGACGAGGGCAGATGCTCAAATTTGGCAACAGGACTGCAAGAGTGAAAAATGTGGCAGTCCATATACATTAAAAGGAGGTACATAGTCCCAAGTGTGTTGTGCACAATTTAAATGCTGCTAGGAGAAACTGCTACTTTAGTCTGCCCTGACCTTTCCTTCTCTGTGAGTTCTGGCTGACTGAACTCAGCAACACCGAAGGTGTGTGAAAGTGATTGTGCTGTGTATATGAGGTTATCCAGAGAAGAGGGAAGTGCAGCAAATGCTTTCTGTCCTGGAACATCTCCCAGTCTAAACTGCAGCAGTAAACATTTCGCTGACAATGGACTCTGCCACCTTGAGAGAATGTGCTGATGCTATATATTATATAGTTGAGAAGGAAAGTGTGAATCACTAGTATGTTTCAGCTAGTTTACAGACTGCAAAGGGAAGATGAAGACCAGCAATGGCTTTTTGTTGTAGCACTTTTTCTTTGTCAGCAGGTGCTGGACGTTTTGAAGGGGTTTGGGATCTGTGTGAGTGAGAGAACAGGATGGTACATGGGGCTTGAGAGAAAGTGCGTATCTCCATGGAGTAGAATGCAATTCAGTGGGTGTGAATTACATGTTGAGTGGCTGATTGCACAGAAAAAGTCCCAAAAGAAAGAGGCTGTGCTGCAACTGACTTTTCTTTTTCAGCCTATAAATTGCAGTGCTCACAAGAGTGCCTGTTGAGAAAGCTCTCGCTGCCTACAACTTCAACTGCATCCATCAAACTACCAGCACACACCCTGCTATGGGCATCCTCTTTCTCAGCTCAAGGTAACATCCTAAGCCTTCAGTCTCACAGAGTCAGGATCCAAATGAAATGGCACCAGTGACTGCTCACACACTAAAGCTATCAGGACAAAAAGCTCAACAGCTTGGTGTCTGCATTCCCACTGACAGTCCAACAGCTCTAACCCAGAGAACTGCCTTTTGGGAAAAGCCTTTAAACTCACCATGACCACCCAAAGTGTGCATCCAAACTTGTCTTCTTTACCAAAGAGAGGAACTAGAAGCCCATCTCAAAAGAAATGGCAACCCCTCCTCCAAAATACAAAATGTCCAGGGACTGTTCCCATACAAAGGTGCAAGAACACTGTTCCTGGGCATTTCCTGTCCAGGGCACTAGATCTGCTGCACACCAAGACTCAGCATAGCTGCTTATCTTCTCCAAAATATGTGTGCTTTCAGAATTTCAAGAAGGCCACCTCTGAGAAGTGGAAAGCACCTGCCAAATTGAATCTTTCAGGACACCACCTTCCAAAGATGGATACTGACTCCATAATTGTACATATTGAGGCAGTGCTTCCAAACCAAATATTATGCCACAACAGAAAGTTGCTGCTGCCCTTGACCTCCACAAAGGCAGCTTCATATCTGTACCTCCAACACTGAGGCTACATGCTTTCCTTTCTTTTGATAGGCATTGCCATTCTTCAGGATCCTATCAAGTGAAAGTATTGAATATGTCCAACAATTGCTCTTACACAGAAGGGGCCAGGACAGAAATGTCTTGCTGGACTTTACCTCCCCACAGTACCTTAACATCTGCTCCACCAACATTGGCACGATGTTTTTGTTTCCTGAGGAAAGGCACTCCAAGTCACTTGGCCCTGCCTTGCCTTCAGTACCTTGCCTAGTTTTTCTTAGCCTACCCTTGCTTTGCTTGCCTTTTCCTCTGTCTGCCCTGCCTGGCCCTACGTAAAACTTCTTGTTTTGCATTGCCTTGCCTACCACTCTTTGTCTTGCCCTCCATGCAGGCAAGGCAATGCAAACCAAGGCACCTCAAGGGAAAGGTAGGTAAGCCAGAACAGTGAGGGGAAACCAAATGGAGTGTTAGGTGAAAGAATGGCTACAAGTTCTAGGCAAGGCTGGGCACAGGGAGGTAAAGCCCAGTGATGGGTAGGCCAAGCAGGAACAGGAAGGACTAGGCAAGGCCCTGGAGGAAAGCAGTAGGCAGTCAAGGTTGGGGTATGGGCATGACAGGGAATGCAAGGCTAAGGGAGAGTTGGCAGGACAAGGCACAGAAACTGTTGGGTAGGCAAGGCAAGGCAAGTGGCAGGAACACTCAAGGACTGCTGGTACACAGAAGTGGCTGGGTGTCACTAGACGGACACGAAATGAAGGACACGCACGCAGTCAGTGGTCAGGACAAAAAGAGAGAGCTTATTTTTTCGACCTCAATTTATATAGATTTTGGACAATGACCACAGATTGGACAAACGAGGTTGACACTTCTCCAACCACACTGGTCAAACTAGAAGTCTATCAATTGTCCCTCCTCCAGAGAGGAATGTAAACAGGAAGAACAGTTTACAAAACATTACTTTTATTTACATAAAATCTGTGAGAAACTCCACTACAAAAATGCAAACGTCAGAAGGCTGAAAAAGATCAGGGCAACAGCTAGGACAGACTGCTCTATCCAGCCTTGATCTCGCATGGGCCGTCTCTAATCTTCGCCTAAAACACTTGGTCTACCTGCTTTCCTTCATATGCAAAAGAACTGTCATTCTGGTCCCAGAACCCAAGGGTGAAAAGTGAATTTCGTGTCCAAAATTCAAGACATGCAAGGTTAGGTGCTAGAATAAAGCTACCAGGACAGATGGGTGTGCTTGCACGTGACCTCCTCTGGGCTTTCTCTCATGCTCCTGAAACACTAGGGGTGTGTGAAGGCCTTGAGAATCATAGGGGAATCAGGCAGGGCAAGGCAAGTTGAAGAAATTCCACAAAAAGAGAAGTGTTGAAACTGGGTGGGGGAGGGGTGAGCAAGGTAATGCAAGGCAAGGGAGAGGTTCAAGGGCAAGGCAAAAGAAGCAGTGGCTTTGCAAGACAAGACAAAGGAGAGGCAGGCAAAGGAATGAGAGTCCTAGAAGGAGAAGGAGAATAAAGGTTGGACCTGGACAAATGGGAAGAGAATGGGGGATGGGAGAGCAAGTCAGTGCAAGGCACTGGATTGGTAGGAAGGGCAAGGGAAGGCCATGGATGGCTCAGGAAGTAAGAAGAGACTAATGGTCAGCAATGACAAGTTAATGCAAGGTTGGGTAGGAAACGCAAGGCAATCTAGTAGAGGGGTAGACAACACAATGGGTGTCTTAAGTGGAAAAGTCCCTGCATGGCAAGGCCAAGAGAAAAGCAGTAGAGAAGTCAAGGTGAGGGACGGGTGAGTGCAGCTGAGAAAGAAGGAAAGTGCATGGCTCCAGTGTGTGTGTGTGTGTGTGTGTGTGAAGTTTTCAGGATGTAAAGGAAAGAAAGCTGTCACTTAATTGTGGAGTGAACAGACTTTTTCAAACATAAGCAGCAAGGTCCAAGCAACCTTTTCCTTCTGGGACATCTGTGTGTCTGAGATGTAGCCAGAAACTTCTCCGTTTAGATTCAGACTGCAAGCAGGACACAGAATGTGATGGTGTGAATAGCTGAGCAGGAAAGTGCGTAACATTGGCATGTTTCAACAGAAGCAGTTTGTCTGTGTAAGACCAAGATGGATGTATGCGACTCCAGCAATATGACACTACACTCGGCTGAGAAGCAAAGTGCATAGCTTCAGTGTGTGCTCTGAAAATGAAAAGATGCAAGGAAAAGGCAAGGGGGCAGGTCAGCAAAAGCTTTTTGTCCTGGCACATCGAGCTGCTTGAAGCAGAACCACTGTTTGGTTTCACTAAGGACTCTGCAACACTGAGAGGACATGCTCTTCCATGGAGCTGAGAAGGAAAGTGAGAATCACCTGTGTGTCTGTCAGAGTTTGTAGGCTGCAAGGGAAAGGTGAAGGCCAAGCCTGGCTTTTAGCTGTGGGATTTGTTACAAGGAAGCAGCTGCTGGATGTTTTAAGCTTTTCAGGATCTGTGAAAGACTACGCCGGCACGTAGAGCTTGAGAGGAGGCACACATTTCCAGAATGTGTGACACAGTCCACTAGGTATGAACTAGACTCTGAGCAAGGAAGATCATTCTTAACTGACACCACTGGTCCTAGACTAGACCAGTGCTATACACTTCTCAGCTCTAGGTACTGTGGTCATCAGGCACTCCTGCAGTCTGAATCTGAACTGGAACGTTCCCAGCGACTGCTCTGTAGGGAACAAGTAAAAAATGAAGAATCTTTCCCCATTGCCTGTTCAAAGATGAAGATATGAAAATTAAAGTTTTAAGTTGCCTCTAAAAAACTTTAAAAAGTGCTTTATTTTACAAAATGAGGCACTCTGTTGAAAGTTATCACTAGAGGTTGTAATTGATACATTAAGCTTGCTAATATCAGACTGTGGATGCAGCAGGCAGGAGAGCAGTAAACAGTTAATACATCAAGCAAGGTAGTAGCAGACTTTTGATACATGATGCTGGCTAAAGCTTTTTCTGGAATTTGTTGAACATCCCAGGTCCAGCTGATGCCCAAATATTTAACTTCTTGAGGTGGAATTTTCTTAGAATTGACTTCCCATCCACAGTGCCACGGTAATTCAATAATGGCATCCAGTTCTTGTTGCACCTGTTCATATACAGTACCTGTATGAGAACATCATTAATGTGCTGTACATTCTGTACTTCAGCTGGTGCGGTATGTTGTGCTAAAGTGCAGTGTATTGCTTGATGATAAAAACAGGAATATTTTTATAGCCCTGGGGGAAGACATGTAAAGGTGTATCTGTTTCCTCCCTAAGTAAATGCAAACTGATCTTGAGCGATACAGGGAACAGGAATGGTGAAAAACACGTCAGCTACATCAAGTACAGCACACCATGTTCCTGGATGTGCCTGAATTCAGTGTACTAGTGTAGCATTCAGGAACAGCAGCAGTTATGGGGGGTGTTTTTTTGTTTACTGCCCTGTAATCTACAGACATTTGCCAGCTGCCATCTGGCTTTTTTACAGGTCAGACAGGACTATTAAAAGGAGAATGTGTGTAACAAAAAAACACCTGCTTGTAGCAAATCATTAACAGTTGCTTGAATTTCTGCATCTCCTCATGGAAAATTATAGTGCTTTATATTTACATTTTCTGTGGCCCTGGGGATTTCTGCTTCTTGTTGTAGTGATAACCCTGGCATGTAGGCACTGTGTGGTGCCAAAAGCCCTACACGTACCATTAATTTCTAATGTAGCACCCCACAAAATATCCATTCCTAAAATGTATTGGCCAATTGAAGCAACCACAACAGAATATATAGGAGGGTCCCAATCTCCAATTTGCAATTCCAAATTAGTAACCCTCTCCACTACAGTTTGCTCACCTTATCCCCATATGGGAACAGTAGTTACCTGTATTTTTTCTGGGTTGCCTTGAATGACAGTGACCTCCACCCCCACATCAACTAAAACACGGACTCCTTGTTTATTTGTATTTGACCACCAAATAATACATAGGGTAAAGGGACAAGGCTCCTGTCACAACACATGGCAGTCCAGAATGAGGGTTTGGTCTATTCCCTATTCCTTTGTCCCTCTGCCTTTGTCCCCCCACCATTCACTTGTCCCTCTGCCTCAGCTACAGCTTCCTTCATGTCTGTCCATGGATAAACCAGTGCAGACGGATCAAATTATGATCTTCTGTATCCGCAACCCCAGATACTCCACCTTCTGTACTTTCTTGCTCTGGGAATTCTATGCTATACAACATAAGGCTTGTAGTGGTTGTCCATCTGTATCTTTTTTGTCTACGCTTGGTTGAGGGGATCCATTCATTCAGCTTTCCCTATTACTATTCCCCTGTTGATTCTCCTGCTTTTCTGCTTTCCCCTGATTCTGGGCTGATTTCTCTGATTCTAATCCTGGTAAATCCCCTAACTGACTTAATTGTTCAATCACCTGTTCAATCAGGTTCCCCTCGCCCTGATAAGATTAAGGGAATAAGGTAAGCTTTCCATCCCTTTAGGCAGCTCTCTAGGAGAGTGTTCCATATCCTGGGGTTAAGGGCTAGGCCATATGAAACTCAGGAAGCCCCATCATGACACTCATTTTCATTCCTTCTGCTTTAAGCAGATTGCAAACTTGTCTTAAAGTTGTCCATTCTGTGGCCACAGAAGGCCAAGCAGCATCAGTGGTATACTGACCTGAAAAGCCTTCTGCAACAACTGCAATGTAGCAATGTATCTGTATAACAGGCCATTCTGATGCACCAGCCAAACTGGTTGTGAGTAATCTTACCAAACCACTGCAGTTTTGTTATTAGAGCTCTCAGGAATTCCTCAAGGTTACTGAGAAAACAACAGGATCAAAGATGGGAGCAGAGAGCCTGAGAAACTGTCTGCAAAAAATGTAAACCCTAGATAGCGGAAGCACAACATGAGGATGGACACTTGACCAATTGGATGTCCTGAAGGATGTGCCTGCCTCATGAAGAAGCAGCTTAGCCAACCCAGAGCTGTGTGCCCACGTGGACAGTAGACCTTAGAATCTATATCTGGCATGCAACATAAACAATAAATGTCTTCTGTTGGACTCATATTGATTTGTTTATTCAGTGGCCCATTTTCCCCCTTGCACTGCAACCATAGTAACATTATTTGCCCAAATACCACATAACACTGACTGCACATACATATCAGAGGTAAGTCCCATAAACTTTTTAGCATCTGCATCATCTAGTAACACAAGTGTCAGCACCTTTCTCCTAGCAGCATTTCAATTGCACACAACAAACTGCAGCTATGTCCCCCTCCTTCTCACACATATGGACCATCATATTTTTCATTCGTGCAGCTCTGTTGCAAACATCCAGCAGCTGCTTCCATCATAGAGGCTCCAGAAGAAAAAGCCATTGCTGGGTTGCAACTTCCCCTTGCTGCAAGTAAGCCACATCAAACTCCCCAGTGCCCTCTGTCCTTCCCTTCTCTGCTGCATCTACCATTCTCTGCATCTCCGCATCAAAAGCCAAGCACAGTTGTTTCCACAGGGGGCTGGAAGAGGAATAGGTAACAGCACAAGTAGTCTTTGAACTTCCCCCTTACGACTGCTAATGTGAATTTGGCAGGCAAGCAGGTGGCAGCCATGCTCCTCTGGCAGCCAGTATGCTGCTCACACCAGCCCAGTGCTCCGTGGCTTTGTTCTTCATCTTCTGTAACCTGTTGCATTTTCATTCTCCTGAAGGTGAATCGTTGTCTACTTTTCACACAGAACACTCTGCCAGCAGTGAAGCACTCCAAAGCATTGCCTCTGCCAAGTCACACCTTGGGCTGAGCACTTTCCTTCTAAGCACTACATACCACTACGTTTGGCCTCTCTTGTAGTCTGAATCTAAAGGAAAAGATTATTGGCTACATCTCGCACAGAGAACTGTGTTGTGCTATAATAGGCAAAATTGATGAAAATGTTTAAGTAATAAATTTTAATATTTCAGTCTCTGACAGGAGGTCTGTGGGAATGGGATGGGATCTGTGTGGCTGTGATGAGGATCCATGGGGCAGGAATGAAATCTGTGGGGCTGGGCTGGAAATTTGTGGGGCTTGAACAAGGATAGAAAAGTGGGATCAGCACCTACAGTGTGTGTCCTCAGAATGCTGCCAGGCAGATCCATGCTGCCTTCCTGACCCGACTCGGGGTGTCACCAGGATGGCAAATCCAATGACGATGATGCTGGCAGTGATGACAGTGACCAACACCGTCTTGAGATTCCAGCCAGATTCTGGCTCTGGGAAGCACGGGATGGTGAGGAGGGGGAGGAGAAACACTGTCCTGGTGCTCCACAGTTCCGAATTCCTCTCCCAGATTCCCACATGCCACATTACCAGCCTCACCCCAGGAAATGCAGGGAGTGGGGAACCAGAGGAACACGGGGACTTAGGAGATCTGGGGGTCCCAGAGCCAATATAAGGGGAGGCTGGAGATGGGGAGAGATTGAATGGCTGGGAAAGAGGGTGCAAGAGGGGATTGGTGCAAGATAAGGGGATGCATGGTGTACACATTGCTGGGGAAGATGGTTTCAAGGGGCGCAGGGTTTTGCAGAGGGGATTCCAGGGGCTTCCTGTGCCCAGGAAAGGGTGTCCATTGCTCCCCAGTTTCAAGGAAAGGGGAGTCACAGAGGGGAGACCTGGGAATGGAGGAGTTGGCGGCCCTCACTGTGAAAGAACAGGGGGTCTGGAGGCTAGGAAAGGAGGGAATGAGGATCCAGGTCCCAGAATCAAGGCAAAGGTGAAGGCTGGGGACTGGTGACGATGGAATGGCCAGGAAAGGGAGTGCAGGGGTATTAGTGGAGGACAAGGGGTGTAGGGTAAGGGGTCCCAGTGCCATATGAGGGGACTCAGGGGGTCCCAGAGTGGAGAAGTTGGTGCAGGGGGTGTCAGTACCGGGGTTGGAGTGCTGGGGGGTGGGTCCCAGTGCACAGGAATGAGGATTCATAGCAGTCCCAAGGTCAAAGAAATAGGGTGTACAGGGATTGAGAGATGTAGGATGGGAGATTCAGAGGGTGCCCAGTGTTGAGCACAGGTGAGTCATGGGTTAGCGAGAGCCAGGACAGCTGGGTAGGGGGGCTAAAGGGGTACCCAGTGTTAAGGAAAGGGGAAAGGCAGCAATGGGGATGGAGGGGGTCCCAGGACAAATGAAAAGGAGGATCTGGAGGCTGGAGAGGCGGGGTGGCTGGGAAAGGGGGTTCAGGGTCATTCTGTGCTGGAAATGGTGGATCAGGCAGTCCTGGTGCTCTTGAATTGAGGTTCAGGGTTGCTGGTGCTGGGAACTGCAGTTCAGGGGGTCCCAGGGTAAGGAAAGGCAGGGATAAGGGTGGGGAGAGGCAAGACCTCTGGGACAGAGGCTTCAGGGCATCACTGGTGTTGAGAAAGGGAGGATTTGGGGACTGGAAGAAGCAGGAATGGATTTGGGGACTGGGAAAGGCAGGAATGGGCAGCAGGTGCCATGTTCAAGGGAAAGGGAGAGGCTGGGGGCTGGGAAAGGTGGTATGGCCGGGAAAGAGGATGGAGGGTTGTGCCAGGGCCAGGGAATGGGGTGTAGGGCAGTCTCGGCACACGGGAATGTGAGGTTCAGGTTTCGGACAATGGCGGTTCCAAGGTTCCAGTTCCCAGGAATGGCAGTTCAGGAGTGTCCCAGTGCCGGGAGTCCCACGCACCCCTCGCTTACCCCCCCCAGACCACCCCCAGCCCCAGCACCAGAGCCATCGATGGGGCTGGTCTGCTGCAGCCCTGGCCCCAGAGGTTGGCGCTGCTGTTTCCTGCCAGCCAATGGCAGCTGGGGATGCTCGTGATGGAGGAGACCCTGGGCAGGGGCATGTGAAGCTCCTGGCCAGTGGTGAATGCCCTTCTTTTGGCTCAGGCCACCCCCAGGGTCAGTGCTTGGGTAATGTCCCCATGGCCACCCCCAGGGCCACTCCTTGGGTAATGTCCCCACAGCCACCCTCAGGGCCACCACTTGGGTAATGTTCCCACAGCCACCCCCAGGGCCACTGCTTGGGTAATGTCCCCATGGCCACCTCCAGGGCCAGTGCTTGGGTAATGTCTCCATGGCCACCCTCAGGGCCAGTGCTTGGGTAATGTCTCCATGGTCACCCCCAGGGCCACCACTTGGGTAATGTCCCCATGGCCACCTCCAGAGCCATCGCTTGGGTAATGTCCCCATGGCCACCCCCAGAGCAGTCACTTGGGTAATGTCCCCACAGCCACCCCCAGGGCCACCACTTGGGTAATGTCCCCATGGCCACATCAGTTGAGATTAGATGTACTGGATGCTGGCCAGTAGCGGTAATCTGATAACACCTCCCTGAGGAGGAAGGACCCATCACCCGCTCACAAAACGTCCATGGGAGTTGCGACACCCAAATCACTCAAAACAGCAGGTTTGCACCCCACAGCCCCTCACTCTTCTCTGAAGGCATCTCCAGGATATCACTGCAGCTTGTCATGGCCGTCTACAAGGTGACAGTAGCAACCGGTGACATGGTGGAAGCTGGGACCAACAACTCCATCTCCATCACCTTGGTGGGCACCAACGGCGAGAGCCGCCAGACCACCGTCTCCTTCTTGTTCCTGCCAGGGAAGGTGGGGATGGGGATAGGGGCACAAGGGGTGGTAGAGCTGTCCTGGGGACTTGAGGGGTGGCACAGGCTGCCCCAGGGATGTGAGGGGCTGCATGGACTGTCTTGGAGATACAAGAGGATGGTGGGAAGGAATTTGAGAGAGATAGAGGGTTACAGGAGGTTTCTGGAGGAAAAAAAAATTTGGGGAGGAGGGTGCATAGTGGTCCTGGGGGGATTGGAGGAATGGTGTTCTGGGAGGATGGAGGAAAAGGACTTTGAGGGGATGGTGGAGGATAAGAATCCTGGATGCAATGGAAGCAAGTGGGGATGCTTTGAGCCCCTTCTCTTCTGGTGTCCCCAGTGCCACCACAGGGCATCTGCCCATCCCCCCAGACGCCATTTCCTCCTCTCCAGGAGAGGAGCCTCTCTGTGCGCTGCGGGCAGGACTTGGGCCCCATTGTCCTCATCCGCCTGCATAAGTGGCGGCTCTTCCTGGAGGATGCCTGGTTCTGCAAGGATGTCCGGGTGACAGCCCCCAACGGCACCCTGTATCGCTTCCCCTGCTACCAGTGGCTGGAGGGGGTCACCACGGTGGAGGTGCGGGAGGGCTCAGGTAGGACCCACCCTGCTCCCATCCTCCTCTGACGGCCAGAGGTCCGACTTTTGACATCCCCCTTTTTTCTAGGGAAGAAGCTGGTGGATGACAAGCTGCAGATCCTCAAGGAACATCGTCAGCGGGAGCTGGCAGCACGGCAGGAGGCTTACAGGTGACAGCAGGGACATGGGGACAAGGCCTACTTTGGCCAGGTGGGCTAGTCAGCAATGATGCTGATGTCTGCTCCCATTTTTCCCCCTGCTCAGGTGGAAGAACTTTGCCCAGGGCTGGCCACGTTGCCTCAGCGTGGACTCCATCTTCGAGCTGGACTCCAACATCCAGTTCTCCCGCATCAGGGCCAACAACTTCACTGGTTTCCTCATCTTCCAGTAAGCAGTGCCCTGAGACCATGGAGGACCTGGGTGACGGCAGGGGAAGGGGCCAGAGAGGGCAAGGGGTGTGCTGAGGTCCCCCCTCTGCTCTGTAGAGGGGCCTCCCACTTTCTGTCAGGGTTTCTATTGAGACGCACCTCCTGGAACAGCCTAGATGAGATGCGCACTATCTTCTCCCGGACACAGGGCCGGGACATTGGTGAGTGCCTTGTGTGTTGTCCCCTGCCCTTTCCCCTGCATCACTCAGGGCTTCACAAGATGTGTCTGGAGGATGGTTAAGTGGGTGCTGATGTCTGACCATCCCCTTAGTCCCTGAGTATGTGGCCAAGCACTGGCAAGAAGATGACTTCTTCGGCTTCCAGTTCCTCAATGGCAACAACCCCATTGTCATCCATCGCTGCACCACACTGCCGGTCAACTTCCCAGTGACACCTGAGATGGTCGCTGGCTCACTGGGAGGTGGCACTGACCTGGGCAAGGAGCTGCAAGAAGGTCGGATTTTCATTGTGGACTACAAGGTGCTGGAGGACATCCCAACCGACACCATTTATGGACGCCAGCAGTACGCAGCGGCCCCACTCTGCTTGCTTCACCAGGGCACTGATGGGCTCCTGCGCCCCATTGCTATTCAGGTAAGGATGTCCCACCCCAAATGCTGCCATCAGGAGGGTGGCAATGGTCCTAGATCACAGGGTGGTGTCCCACAGCTCAGCCAAACGCCAGGACCCTGCAGCCCCATCTTCCTGCCGAGTGATGATGAATGGGACTGGCTGTTGGCCAAGACCTGGGTGCGCAATGCTGACTTCTACAGCCACCAGCTCCTCACCCACCTGCTGAGGACCCACCTGTTTGGGGAGGTCTTCGCTGTCGCCACCCTGCGCCACCTGCCTACCTGTCACCCCCTCTTCAAGGTAAGGTCCCCCTTCAGGGCCACCTGCTGCTCCCCGCCTGCAGATCTGAGGGCAGTTTGCTTCACCTGATAGCCCCCCCAGCTCCATGAAGGGGTCCCTGATCACCTGCCAGGTCTTTGTTCCCCCCTCAGCTCCTCATGCCCCACTTCCACTTCACACTGCACATCAACACCTTGGCTCGCACTGTCCTCATCAACCCAGGTGGCCTCATTGACAAGGTAAGCCCTGGGGACTGAGAGCACTGGGCTCTGCTGGGGCACTGGGGCCTGTTGGGAGCACTGAGGGGCACTGAATGCTTTGGGGTATTGGGAGGCATGGGGGTGTACTAGGGACACTGGCGGTCTACTGAAGTCCACAGGGACACTGGAGTCTTGGAGGTGCTGGGGTCTGCTGGGGGCACTGGAGGTATTGGATTCTGCTGGGGACAGTGGGGTCTCCTGGGAGCCTTGGGGTCTACCGGAAACACTGGGGGGGTACTGGAGTGCTACTGGAACCAATGTGAAGTACTGGCATGTACTGGGGTGAGAGACCTGGGAGACACCAGAGAACATGGCGGGGAGGACACTGGAGAGCACTGGGCTGTATGGGAGTACCGGGTGTGTTCGTGGAGGGACCTGTACTCTGGGAGCAGTGCAGGGTACTGGGGTGTACTAGGAGCACTGGGGGACACTGAAGTCTGGCACCTCCTGCCCTCCCCAACCATGGGTGGCCCTCCTCCCAGGGCTCAGGGGTGACCTATGAGGGGCTGCTGCTGGTGGTGCAGCGAGGCCTGGAGCAGGTGACCTACACGTCCCTGTGCCTCCCCGATGACATCCGCCACCGTGGTATGTCCCATGTCCCCAACTATCACTATCGAGATGATGGGATGAGACTCTGGGAAGCCATTGAGAGGTGAGACTGGTTTTGGGGGGTGGAGAGTGGTCCTGGCATGCCCCAGGATCCCACAATCACCTCGTCCCTACGGCAGCTTTGTCACCGGCATTGTGACATTCTACTACGGTGGGGATGCAGCCGTGAGCGGGGACACCGAGCTGCAGGCCTGGGTGATGGACATCTTCACCAATGGCTTCCTGGGCAGGACCTCCTCAGGTAGCACACCTGTGGCTGCCACAGGATGTCCTCAGGGAAGGCAGGGTACAGGCAGGTCCCTGAGGTTCTTGGCTGTCCCCATCCCCACCCAGGTGTTCCCTCCTCGCTGCAGACAGTGGCAGAGCTCATCAAGTTCCTCACCATGGTGATGTTCACCTGCTCAGCGCAGCACGCAGCCGTCAACAATGGGCAGGTGGGACATGGGCCAGGGACCCAAAGGATATCCCCAGCTGTCCTCCAGCCATGCTGGGGACGTGTCCTCTTCCCTCTCCTCTGTGCATAGGAAGGATGCCCCCGTGCTGAACCAATGTCTATGTCACACCTCTCCACATGCCACAGGGATGTCCCCATCCATCCTATATCCATGTTGGAAGGATGTCCTCACCCTACATCCCCATCCAATGGTCCCCATGGCAGACGATGTCCCCTTCCATCCTCTCTTCATACTGGAGGACATGTCCCCATTCATCTCCCTTGCCATGCTGAGATGTTCCCATCTGCCCCCTCTCTGTTCCAAAGAATGTCCCCACCTGTCTCCTTGCTGTTTTGGGGGGATGTCCCCACCCATCCCATCACTGTTTTGGAGGCATGTTCTCTGCAGTGACCTATCCCCCTGCAGTATGATCTGGGGGCCTTCGTCCCCAACGCCCCGTCCTCCATGCGCCATCCACCACCCTGCGAGAAGGGCCGGGCCTTCCTCCAGCACTTCCTCGACACCATCCCTGAGGTGGCCACCACTGCCAACATCCTGGTGGCTCTGATTCTCCTCAGCTCCCAGCTCAAGGACAGGGTGAGTCTGGCCCCACAGCCCCCATGTGCTCCCCCCAACAGCTCTGTGGAGCTGGGAAACTGCAAGAGGTGTCCACAAGGGTGGATGTCACCATCTTTGGTGTCACCAAGCTTAAGGGACAGCCACCATTGCTCCACATCTACCAGGGTGCCAGGGAACCCCTGAGTGGCACCAAGGGGTTGAAGCTGGAGGTTTCATGTCCCTGTCCCCCCCCAGAGGCTCCTGGGACAGTATCCAGAGGAGTGGTTCACAGAGGCAGAACCCCGGCGGCTCATCCGGGCCTTCCAAGGGCAGCTGGAGGAGATCCGGGACCGGATTGAGGAGAGGAACCACATGGCTGAGCTGAGATACAACTACCTGAACCCTCTGGAGACAGAGAACAGCATCTCCATCTGAGCACAGGAGCTGCACCTGCTCAGCACCCCCAGCATTCCCAGCACCCTGCATCTGGGCATCCCCAGCACCCAGCACACTCAGAACCCCACATATGGTCACCCCCAGCACCCAACAACCCCAGTATCTGGACACGCAGTGCACCCAGCAGCTCCAGAACACCCAGCATCCTGCATCCGGGCACCCCCAATACACAACCACCAGCATCTGGATATCCAATACACCCAGCACTCCCAGCATCCATTACATGGCCATCCCCAACACCCTTGTCACCCAGCATCCCACACTTGGACAACCTCAGCAACCCCACGACCCTGCACCTGGAGATTATCAGCATCTACCCCCCAGCACCCTCAGCACCCCCTGCTCCATTTTCTTCTCCCCAATAAATGCCAGCTTGTCAATCAAACCCTTGCTGCTTGTAGGCGTACCCTAAAACCACAGGGATCCACACAGCCCCCACTCAAAGTGGGAAGCTGTACTGAGGCAACTGGGTGACATGACAGAGTTCCCAGTGCTCCCCATGTCCATCACTGGTCCCCAGTGACCCCGGTGCTCCCTGCAGTGCTGCCCTTGTTGTGGGCAGAGTGGAAGCTTCAAACAAAGTTTATTAGAGGAGCTCCTTTTGAGACACAGGGTACAGAAAAGACCCCCCAACACCCCCAAAACCTACCCACAACCCCCTGGCTTTCTAAACTTCTCAGAAGGGAATGTGAGAGCAGCTGGATCTAATCCAAGTCCAGCTTCCTTGGCATCCTCACGGGCAAGGTGCTCCAGCCCCACCTCGGAGGCCCTTCAATAAACCTGCTCAGGCTTCCAGACATCTTTCCTGTGTTGAGTAACCAAAACCAAGGCACAGTAACCTGGATAATCCACATCCTTAATCTTCTGGTCACACAGCCCAGGGTGCTCCTGGCCTTCCTTGGTGCCAGGGCACATGGCTGCCTCTTGCTCAGCTCCCTGTCCACCAAGACCTTTCCCACAGGGATACTCCCAGCCAGGCAGCTCCAGTGGGTGCCACTGCAGGGACCAACACTGGCATTTGTCCTGGGATTTCATGAGTGTGTGAACTGAAATGACACAGGTAACCAAGACAGCCAAAATCCACAGCTGAAGTGTAAAGAGCAGATTTATTCTATCACCACACTAGCAAAATGGGGACACATACAATCCTAAGCTTATTCCATCTTAACAGGGCAAAAAGCATGCATGCCAAGGCTGTTCCCCTGCCATAACATACCACAGGGCCTATCACAGGCACATTCTTTCACAATGATGTGCTTTTGCAATCTCCAAGCTTCTTATCTCTCTTCCTTCTCATCAGGAGACCTAGACTTGTGAAAAACGCTTTTTAGAACTTTTTTTCAACATCCTGTTATCTTCTGCAGAAATTCCATTTCTCAAAGCAGGCAGAAAACAGCCCAAAGCAACCACAATATTTGAAATTTCCCCCACCGAATATTAGCATCTTTCAGCTGCAAGGTCATCTTTGATAGAAAATATTACTTTTTCTTATTTTTTTCTTCCTTGCCTTTTCTTATTTTTTCTTCCTTTTCTTCCTTTTCTTCCTTCCTTTTGCTTTTAGCCCCTTCCCCCCCTCAGTGAGGTTCCTGCCAATACATGCTTTCTTCCTCCTTGCAGCTCTTCACTGAATGCAGAGACCTGAGAGACCTTTCCAGTAAAGACTCAGGCAAAGAAGCCACTGCATCCCTCAGCATCAATATTAGTGTCTGCCAGTATTAAATCCCCCTCCCTGTTCTGAAGCAGCCCTGCACAACACAAAAGACGGACCGAAATTCCCTGTCTGTTGCTGGCCTTGCTGTTACCCCTGTCAGTGTCTTCATGGCTCCTGTTTGTAACCTGTCCTGTGACATCCCAGCCCTGATCCCTTCACATGTCCCCAGAGCCCCTGTGCAGGCCCAGGGCAGGACAGGAGCACTGTGGGTGGGAACGGCCCCTGTGCCGTGGTGCCCACAGCAGCCTTGGGGCTCTGTGCCCCATGGCCTCCCTGCTGGGCAGCCTCTGCCAGCTCCTGCACAGCCCGTGGCCCCTGTGGGCCTGCACAGACAGCCCTGCCCCGGGCTCTGCCAGGCTCTGGGCCAGCAGAGAGGCCGGGCAGGGCTGGCCATGGCCAAGAACGGGCCCTGATCCCCGCAGGAGGATGGAGCTAGGCCACAGCCAAACTGCCCCGCAAACCTGGGCTGAGCAGCCAGGGCTGACAACGGCTGGGGACAGAGGCTGGGGAGGACAAATGTCCTGGGCCCCCTCCCTGCTCTGTGCATGCCACCAAGGGCACAGAGCAGCCTCCTCTCTGGGCCACTTGCCTGTTTTCAGTGCCTTCCACAGGCGCTGGCCCTGCCCCACAAGGCCTGGGCTGAGTCCTGCCCCTGCACACTCCCACGGGCTGAGATGGACACTGATGGTTTCTGTGCCAGGCTCTCTCAGCCCAGCCCAGCTCCCTCCAAGCTCTGCCAGCTGCCCTGAGCTCTCTGCAGCACCAGGGGGCTCTCCCCAGCACAGCCCAGCCGGCTCTGGCCCCTCAGCTCTGCTCAGGGCAGGCTGCTCTGGGCAGGGGCCCCATGGCCTCAGCCCCTTGGAAGGGGACAGCTGCAGCTGGAGCTCAGAGAGGGCTCAGCCCCAGCCATGGGGAAGGTGCTGGGCCAAGGGAAAAGGAGGCTCCCTGTGTGCCCTGCTCTCCTCTCCAGGAGATCCTGAGAGCTCTGCAGCCCCTCCTGCCATCTCATTTCCTTAGGCCAGCACAACAGCCCTGGCCCTCATGGTCCTAAAGAGCTTCTCCTGTTCCAGGCACAGGGCCCATTCCAAGGCTGGTGCAGCCAGAAAGTTGTTCTCATTTCCTGTTCATTCCTGCTCGGCTGAGGATGAATCTCAAGACCAAAAAAAAAGCCCCTGCAGGTTAATTTATTTCATTTAAATACAAAGTGAGTCTCCCTATTTACACAAATTCTCTGGGTCACACAAGCTTGGTGGATGCTGAAGGAGGAGAGGATGAGTAATGACATTTCTTCTTAAAGACAACAACATCAGAAGTGGAGAAGAAAAGATGTGTAAATAAGGAAAGACAGACTTGATCTGTCATGCAGTGGGAGTCAGAGGACAACAGGAGGCTACGGCTGCTCAAATGCATCCAGTCCTAAGTTTCTTCAGGGCATCCTTGAGCCCCAGGGTCCTCAGGCTGTAGATGAGGGAGTTTAGTGCTGGAGGCACCACTGAGTACAGAACTGACACCACCAGGTGTAACAATGGGGAGGAGGTGAGGAGGGGCTTCAGGTAAACAAACATGGAAGTGCTGATAACAGGGAAACCAGACAGGTGAGAGAAGCACATGGCTTTGTGCTGTCCCTGCTCAGAGGGGATCCTCAGCATGGCCCTGAAGATCCGCACAGTGTAGGAAAAAATGAGTACAAAACACCTAAATCCTAAAGAGACACTAAACATGAGAATCCCAACTTTGACCAGTTACTTTCAGAGATGCTCCAGTCTCCAGATTCTCAGAGACTTGAACCTCTGTTGCCATGGAGACTCAGAACCCTGTAAGGCCAAGGAAGGGCCTGTTGAAGATGAAGGCTGGAAGAGAGTCATTGCAGGTACCAGGAGAGAGGGTCCTCCTGGGAACCTGACAAGTAGGACAGGTACCTTCTACAACAAGTGAGAGACCCCGGAACTAGGCAGCCAGGCAACTGATGAGGTGGGTGAACGTGCTTCTGGGATAGAGGAGTCTCCTAAAGCAACGCCACCTGCATCCCTCATCACGATCCCCTCCGTTAAGAGGAAAAGAAGGGCAGTTTAATAGGAGACTTCCTTTTGAGGAGAATGGAGGACCCAGTTTGAAGATAGGACCCAACTCACAGTGAAGTCTGCAGTCTTCCAGGGGCTTGGGTAAGAGACATGACTGGAAAACTCTCCAGTCTAGTAAGGCCCTCTGATTACTATCTGCTATCGGTTTTTCAGGCTGGCAGTGACAAAATAATAAAGAGACGTTCAAGGGCAATCAAAAGAGATTTCAAAGCCTTGGGACAATCGGTGGCAGGATCAGGAGCACAGGTAGTGATTTCCTCCATCCTTCTGGTAACAAGGAGCAACATTGACAGGAATATCAAGATCCATCACATCAATACGTGGGTCCAAGGCTGATGCAATTGGAAAAAAATTGTGTTATTTGATCATGGGATGATCTATTCAACACCTGGTCTACTGACACCTGATGGGATTCACCTTTAAGAGGGAAAGGGATGTCACCAGTGATGACATGCCAAAACTTGAGGAAAGGAGCACTAATAGCATTCCTCAATCCTGCTACAACATACCACACCTGAAATATTTCTACACCTCAGGCAGCATGAGTAACTAACAAGATGAGTTGGAAGCTCTGGCCCACTGCCAGAGATTTGAAATCACTGGCATAAGTGAAACCTGGTGGGATGAGACAAGTCTGTGATAGGAGTGCCCCGTTGGATGGTTAAATGCTCTTTCAGAAGGGTAAGCAGGGCAGGAGAGGTGTGGGGTGGCACTGGATGTAATGGAAGACCTGGAATGTCTGGAGCCCACAGCTGGCAATGGCACAGCTGAAAGTGTCTGGGTGAGAATCAAGGGGCAAACAATGCAGATGTCACCATGGGAGTCCACCATTGACCACCCAGGATAGGATAGTGAAGAGTTATTCTTTGAGGAACTAAGGGACACTTCCAAGAAAAGATGCTCTTCTGGATCTGCTGCTTGTCAACAGAGAGGATCTGGTGAGCAAAATGGAGACTGGTGGCCATCTTAGCCACAGAGACCACAGAGCAATCAAGTCTAAAATCTCTGTTGACAGGAGCAAAAGTGCCAGCAAAACTTCAGCTTTGGCCATGAGAGCATACCTCAGGCTGTTCCAGGAACAAATGAGTACCCAGAAGATGTTTCTGCAGGTGCTGGGGTCCATCACTGCATCACCTTCTAAGGGCACAGGAGCAGTAATTCCTAAATGCTGGAAGTGAAGCAGGTAAGGTAGAAGGCTGACATGGCTGAACAGGGATTTCCCCTTGGATATAAGGAAAAAAGGAAGGTGTGTGCCCAGTGGAAGAAAGGTCAGGTAACACAGGAAGAATACAGAGACACTGCTCAACACTGTAGGAAGAAAATTTGTGTGGCCAAAGCTCAATTGGAATTGAAGCAGCCAGAATTGTGGGGAACAAAAGAAGTTTTTTCAAATATATAATGGCAAAACAAAGGGTAGAAATAACATTGTCCCATTGCAGGATGAGGATGGTCCCCTCATAAACAGGAACATGCACAAGGCAGATGTGTTTAATACACTCTTTGCCACTGTCTTAAACACAGATGATAGACCAGGAGAATTTCAGTGCAGAAGATCAAGAATGATCAACTCCCAGCTGACTGTGCACTTGTGTGGGATTTCCTGATCCAGCTGGATCCCTACAAATCTATGGGGTCAGCTGAGGTTCATACAAGAATATTCAAAGAGCTGCTGATGTCATTGCAAAGCCTCTCTTGATGATTTTTGAGTTCTCTTGGCAAACCGGAGAAGTCCTAGCTGACTGGAAGCCGGCAAATGTTGTCCCAATTTTCAAGAAGGGCAAGAAGGAGGACTCCGGAAACTACAGCCCTGTCAGTGTAACTTCAGTGTCCAATGATATAACAGAAAAGATTACTCTGGGAGGTAATGTGTAGCACCGTGTGGCTACAGTGATCATCCTGTCCAGGGAGGTAGAGCCCCGGCAGGGAAACAGATGAAACATGTCTCTGTTTTGTTAACAGGGAGCCCATTTTATTTCCCACCACACCCTCCCCCGACCAAGGCGGGGAGGGAAGAGAAGGCAAAGAGGCCGCAGGGGCAGGGTGGTGGGGTTTTATTGGGTATTGCAGGGGAGGAGTCTAGGGTTTGGGTCAAGGGAGGAGATAACCTAAGGACAGCAAGATCAGATTTCAGCCTCCTCAAAATGGGACAATTCCACAGTAATGAAAAATACCTGGATGACACTGCTGTTATCGGTCACAGCCAGCACAGCTTCATGAGGGGAAAGTCCTGCTTGTTGAACCTGATTTCCTTCTAAGACAGGGCAACTCATGTGGTTGATCCAGGAAAGCCAGGAGATGGAATGTGTGCTGGACTTCAGCAAAGGTTTTGATACTGTCTCTCCCAGGACCCTTCTGGACAAACTGTCCAGCCCACAGCTGAATAACTGTGTTAGGGGTTGGGCACAAAGGGTGACAGTGACAGGTGAAATCAGGCTGGCACCTGTCACTAGTGGGATTTCACAGGGACCCATCATCAGCCCAGTTCTCTTCAGCATCCTCATAAATGGCTTGAAGGAGCACTCGAATACTAAGAAAGTTTGCCAACGACACTAAACTGGGAGGAGCTATCGAGTCCTGCAAAGGCAGAGGCTTTGCAAAAAGCCTCAACAAATCAGAGATGTGCACAATCACCAACCGTGTGAAGTTTAACAAGGACAAGTGCAGGATTCTGCACCTGAGACAGGGTGCCCCTGGTTGTGTGGACTGGGGAGTGAGATGCTGGAGAGCAGTTGTGGGATGGGGCTTGGAGGTCCTGGTCAATGTCAAGTTGGATCTAAATCAGCAGTGCTCTGGCAGCCAGGAGGCCCATCCATGTTCTAGGGTCATCCCTGGCCAGGGAGGGGACTGTCCTCTGCTTTGCTCTGGGGCAGCCTTCACCTCAAGTCCTAGGGGCAGTTTTGGGCACCAAAACATAAAAAAGACATTTAGCCATTGGAGAGCATCCAAAAAGAGGCCACAAAGATGGGAGGGGTCAGGAGGGTCTGCTTTATGAGGAGCGTTAGAGGTCACTTTATCTGTTCAGCTGGAGAAGAGGAGACTGAGGGGAGACTTCACTGAGCTCTTCAACATTCTCCCAAGGGGCAGTACAGAAGCAGGTACTGACCTCTTCACTCTTGTGACCAGTGGCAGGACTCAAGGAAACAGCTGGAGCTGAGTCAGGGAGGTTTAGGTGAGATATCAGGAAAAGGTTGGTCAGAGGTTAGTCAGGCACTGGAACAGGCTACCCAGGGAAGTGGTCACAGCTCCAAACCTGTCTGAGCTCAAGGAGCATTTGGACAATGCTTTCAGCCCATGGTGGGATTGTTGGAGTGTCCTGTGCAAGGCGTAGAGTTGGACTTGATGATCCTGATGAGTCCCTTCCAACTCAGCACATTCTGTGCTTCTATGAACTCTGTTCTGCCCCAAGACTTGTGCTCAAACCCCCTGTCTCACCCACTGGAGAAGGACAGCTGTGCCCAGAGGAACAAAACCCATCAAGTCTGGTTTACACAAGAGGCTGTACCAGGTGAACTGGAAAAGGGAGCAGATCAGGCCCCCTCACTCTTTTTTCTCTCTGTTTTCCCTGCCTTTCTTTATTCTCCCTCTCTCTCAGATTTTTCTCTGCCCAGCTCTGGCCCATACACACACAGCAGCACTAACGCACGATTGAAGCACTGGAAATATTCTTTGTTTCCTTCCCTGGCTGTGCCTGAGTAAAGCACACCTCTCCTGTTCTATCCCATTCTCCACACAAACTGTGTGGTGGGGCTGGAGACACTGTGGAGCTGTGCTGCACCTTGTAAGCCAGAGCCTTGGAGGAGTTTGTGGTTGCAGCAGAGAACTCATTGAACTGTTGGGTACAACAAAGTGTAACAGTTCCTCAAGATGTGTCTGAGTCTTTGTTCAGCTTGATGGGAATTTATAACAAACATCACTCCCCTACTGGTGGGTCATGACAGAGATCCTGGGGCTTCCTGCTTTCCATACTCCCCCCCTCCCTTCTCCAGGCTGCTGGGGGTCCCCCCCCTCTATAGGCCTGCTGTTTCAGAATCCCAGGGCTCCCTGCTCTCTGGGCAGCTGGGGACCCCGGGGGTTCCCCCTCTCTGAGCTGTTTGTGATTCTGAGGGTCTCCTTGTGAGAGACTGGGATGTTCTGGGTTAATGGCTCAAACAATTGGCCATTTGCAAAAGCGGGGGGACTTCGCTGATTATATGCAAGAGAACAGCCCAAGTGCAGAGGGTGTGAGCCCCAGAGGATGATCATGACAAATCAACCTTTGCTTAGCAAAAAACTGGGCTTTGAGCCAATTCGGGGAAGAGGCCTATAAGCAGCTGATCCAGCAAGGACAGTGCTTTTGATCAGGGCAATTTCATCCTTCACACAACTGGATCAGTTGTAATGTCCTGAGGGACATACTGGGACATTCAGACAGAGGGCTGAAGGTTTTCAACCCTTCTGATGGGGCATAATTAGCCCAACTACTGTGACTGAGAGACAGATGTCATGTCTTAGCAGATATCATAAACCATCAAAGATCCTTGAAGTGCCCCAGACTAATTTCTGGGGTCTTCCACCAGAGAACTGCATATGATCCACAGTGTTGCAATAAATCCACAGTGTTGTAACGGATAGTGCAAACTCCCCCTTCCAGGGGAAGTACATGGACCTTCCTACCTAAACCCAAGTGTATATTAACCATTGAAGTTTGTGTTTCATAGCCTTCAACCACCCCCAACAAATCAAGACTGTGACCGTCACTTCGACCAACTGACACCAAAATTGCAACAATCAAGTCCCATGTCTGGATCCACAGATTGTTATACCTTTCTACTCTTATACTTTCTTTCTTTTTCTTTCTTTTCCTTATACATTTTCTTATGTATTGTTTTTATGCTTTTATATTATTGCATTTCTATAGATAATAATAACCAAAATGGTTGCCTACCTCCTTTCCATTGCATCCAAATTGGAGGGTTCTAAACAACCTGCATAAAGATAGGTAGATAGGTTGGTGGGTAGATAGATAGATAGATAGATAGATAGATAGATAGATAGATAGATAGATAGATAGATAGATAGATAAACACCAGTATAATCTTCAGAGGCTGGTCATAACCACCTCTCTCCAGGCTCCCCACTCTCCAGGATCCTGGGAGTCCCCTATCTTCAGGGTTCCCTTTTCAGCATCCCAGGGATTCAACGGCTCCCCACCTCTCCAGGCTCTTTCCTTCTCCAGGGTCCCCTCTCTCAGGGCTACAAGGCAATCCGCCTCTCCACTCTCCTGGGGGTCCCCGCTCTCTATGCTTCCCCCTTTCAGGCTCTTCCCTCCCCTCCAGGCTTTCAGGGGTTCCCCCTGTCGAGGTTCCCTACTTCAGGGTCACGGGGGGTCCCAAGACTCCCCCCTTTTCAGGATCCCTCCTCTCCGGGCTCCCTCCTCTCCATTCTTCCTCTGCCTCCAGGCTGGTACGGGTCCTCAGGTTTCCGTGTGGCCCCTCTCCACTGTCCCCATTCCGGGGGACCCAGAACTCCCACGCCCCATCCGGCTTCCCCGGGAGCGTCCCCAAAACCGGGGTCACATCTCCGCCCTCCAGCCCGCCATCGGCAGCGGTCTCCCATGCAGTTCTGGGCCGGCAGCGGAGGCTGCGGTGCCTGACGGGGGAAGGGGCAGCCCCAGCACGGGGGGCATCCCCCTCCCGCCGCCGCGCCTCTGCCGCCACTGGGACCGTCCTCCTAAAGAAACACTTCCTGGGGCCTTCGCAGTGTCCCCCCAGGAGGCATTTGCGGTTCAGCTTTGGAATCCTGCAAGGACGAAACATTCCCCCAACGCCCCCAAAAGAAAACAAAACAGAGACCCACCCCAAGATATTTGGGGTGAACTTGAAATAGCTCCCCCACACACACACAAAAAAATCCCAGGGACACTCCACTTTCCACCTCCCCACCCCCCCGATATTTGGGGCGCGCTCCCCATCCCTGGTCACCTGCGGGATGTCGGGATGAAGACGATGCTACCGAGGGGAGGGGCCGGGGGCTGCGGATATACCGTTAAGCTTCTTCCTTTTCCACTTCCCGCTCCTCCTCCTTGTTCTCCGTAATTCCACCTCCTTCTCCTCTTACCTCCATCCCTTCTCTCGCTCCTTCTTCATTCTTCCTCCTCCATTCCTTCTCCTCCTTTGCCCAAGACCAGCGCTCACCCTCCCCCCAAAACCCCTTCTGTCCCGTAGGACGAGCAGGGATGGAGCTGGGGCAAGTCAGGATGGGCAGCGCTGGGCTCTTGACTGCTCACCAACTGCTGTGGTGCAACACGGGAAGGGGAAAAGTAGAGGAAACGAGAAAATTGGTGAATGAGGATAAAACTTTGGGGGTTGTGGCCTCCCTAGTTGGGGACTTCCACTCCTTTGGGCTTATCTCAGGAGCTTGGAGATCTTGGAAGGGGGAATGCAGAGATGGGTGGGGAATCCCAAGGGATTTTGGAGGTAGGATGAGGGGCTGTGTGAGCCCCTTCCTGGGGCTCAGCAGAGTCTAGCTGATGGAAACCCCCAGGTGTTCCTGGAGCCCTGGGCTTAAGACTTGTCACCACCTTCAGATGGTAGTTCTGGCAGGAGCTTCACTCGTGGCTCTGCCTGCAGCCGGAGAGCTTGTAGGGACCTCCTCCAGATGAGTCCTAGAGATGTTCCAGGAGCTTTGGGCTCACAGTGAAGCCTTTCCCATAGTTTTGGCATCCAGAGGGTCTCCCCAGCATGGATCAACTGGTGCTTGATGAGGTTGGAGCTTCTTCCAAAGCTTTTTCTGCAGTCCTAGACCATGTAGGATCTGGTGGTGAGTTGATCCTGGCTGGATGCTGGGTGCCACCAAAACCACTCTGTCCTTGCTCTCTGCATCTGAACACAGGAGAGAAAATATAAGGAAAGGCCCAGAAGTTGAGATAAGGACCAGAAGAGATCCCTCACTGACCACAGTCATGGTCAAAACAGACTCAGCCTGGAACTAAGAACTGAATTTATTACCAAACAAATGAGCAAGATAATAAGAAATAAAATAAATCATGAAAACCCCTTCTCCTTATTCCACCCTCCTTCCTGGGCTGTCCCTTCTCCCTCCAGCAGTGCAACGAGGTGGGAATGGTAGCCATGGTCAGTTCATCACACCTTGTTCCTGCCACTGTTTAGGGAAAGGAGTCAGAGTCCTTCCCCTGTCCCAGCATGGGTTCCCCATAGGGCCTCAAGTCCTTCCAGCAAAGCTGCCCCAGCATGGCCTCCTCTCTCCAGGTTTGCAGGTCCCTGCAGGGTGTCTGCTCCAGCAAGGTCTTGCCAACTCATCAGATCCTTTTTAAGCATCCACCTGCTTCAGTATGGACTTCCCATGGGTTCACAGCTCTCTTTTGGGCATCCAATCTCAAGGGAATCTCTGTTCCAGCACCTGGAGCACCTCCTGGCCCCACTTCTCCACTGACCTTGGTGTCTGCAGAGCTGTTCCTCTCACATACTCTCATTCTGTGTTGCAGTGCGTGATTGAGGTTTTCAAATTCTGCTCTTCTCTGCACCCAATTCCATTTGTACAAGAACGTTTTTTTCCTTCTTAAATATATTATCATCACCATCTCTGATGGGCTCAGCCTTGGCCAGCAGCAGGTCCATCCTGGAGCTGGCTGCCATTGGCTCTACTGGACATGGGAGAAGATTCTGGCAGCTTCACGCATCAGCCACCCCTGTAGCCCCCTGCCCCCACTACCAAAACCCAATACAGTCCCCTTGTTTCCATGAGGCTCTGCAGTGTCACAATGTCCCTTGGGCACCAGGAGACCCTGCAGGGTTGTGAACACACCTGGTACAGGTGGAGCTGCAGGTTGAACTCTTGGGGGAGTCTAGAGAGACAAGAGGCCATGAACTGTCAATCCTTTGCACAATAAAGGGCTCAGGGGCCTGTGGTGCAGCCCAGGGAGGGACACTGAGAGACTGCAGGAGCCGAGGACTCTGGAGCAAGAGCTGAGACTTGAGACTGGGGCACGCTCAGACTGTGAGGGAATAAAGCCAAGGGGTTCCTTTGTTGGGAGTCCCTCCTGGGAGGAACCAGCTGGGGCTGTTTCTGTGTTACTGCACTGTGAATCAACTGCTTTATGGAATGAGACGTCTGAGACTGCCATGGGAAACCTGGGGTGGAACCAAGTGAGGAAACCTGGTCTGACTGAGAGAGTGGGGGTTATGGAGGTGTCCTGCAAGGTCTGTCAGGGCACTTCAGCCACTACTGTTGTCCTGGGTTGCAGTATAAGGTATGCACAAAGTATTCTATCACCATCTTCATGAAGTGTTGAAACCAATTGCTGAAGCAGTGTTCTTCCAGATTTCCCCCTCCCTCTTCTGTTAAGGTGTCTTCTGCTAAGGTGTCTTCTGCTAATGGGTCTTTTGTTAATGGGTCTTCTGTTAATGGCCTGCTGCATGACTCATAGGTAATTCCCTCCAGGAGTTATCTCTCTTTAATGGGCCATTAAGGACCCCCTGTATGACTCGTCATCCCATTGTGAGATGCTTCACCCAGGGGGAGGAGCCAAGCATTCTCACCTGGATATAATCTGGGATTTGGGGCAATATGGGGGACCTTACCCACTGGATTCCCAGAGGATCAGAGCTACCAGACCTTTCTACGGGATCCCAACTTCCATCATCCCACTCAGGTTGTATTCTGACTCTGTCAGTGGTCTTTTGTATTATTGCATCTATTTTATTTTATTTTATTTTATTTTATTTTATTTTATTTTATTTTA